>JAVJGG010000058.1:16146566-16240302 GCA_035590195.1 Aviceda cuculoides
AAAAAAAAAAAAAAACGGTAACTTCAGTGCACTGGTGAAGGTCCAAACGGTGAGGACAGCTGCGCCACGTAGGGAAAGGTGCGAGCCGCCCTCGTCTTTGGTTTGCTTGTGCGGACAGGTGCTTTGAAACCAGCCCGCCGTGGCAGCCGTTGTCTTCTGCAGAGACAGGTACGCCCCAGAAGCAGAATGAGGTTTTGAGAGGGGATAAATAAAACTGTTTGCTCCCCAGGAAGCCCTGCCAGCGTTCCCCCTCCCAGTTCTCCAGAAGCAAAGAAAAAGCCGCAAGCGCTGCAGCGAGGGAGTAGCTAGTAAAAGGAGAATTCACAGCAACGGGAGGTGAAGTCTGCAAGATGCTGGGTGGTTTATTTGCTTAGTATCAGTTTTGCGAATGGGAATGTTTATGGTCAACAAGCGGCAGTGTGTTGTTCCAGCACAAGCAGGGCTATCGAGCGGTCAGGAACTGGGAGTTTATGAACTCCAGACCTGCTCCTATGGAAAACGCATTTGCTCTCAAAGCAGATCTCTGTTTAAATACTTGTGTTAGTTATTTCTTGATGTTGCGTATTTGCATTTCAAACATTTCGAAAGGTGTCAAACCGTAAAAGAAGAGCTTTATCTCTTTCCAGACCAAAGTATGGCCTGGAGTTAGCTGAAGCCAAGAGTGATACATTCAGTAAAAGTGATGTTATTTCACAGTAAGTCGGGAAATGTATGAGAAAGCTACAACTGACGTAAGACTGATTACTTTACAGCATGTCTTGTCCAAGTTGATGTTGGTGATGGTGGTGGCATCTCTCTTTTCTACCAAGATTGTCACTCTGCCTTTTCCATTGGGAGGAAGGGGAAAGAAGAGATTTTCAAACATCTTGATGGAAGTCGTGGATGACAAGGGATTCTAATTTAAGAGGACAAAGAAATCCTATCTGCTCTGAATAGCTAGGAAGGAGGAACAGGAAACAGTAAAAATTAGAATCAGTTTTGAAGGACTGAATTAATTATGATTGGTTTTGTCTCTCAGAAGTGTAGCTTTCATACCTGGACTTTTACCTTTTCTGCTTTGAGCACTTTCTTTAAGGAGTTTCTTGGGCACATGAAACCTGAAAGAAGAAACTTCTGCAAGCCCAAGCTAAACTACATTTGGTATTTTGGGAGCGACTCGCAGTGAAGCAGGACTGTTGTCATGTCAAGTGCCTGAAACTGGCTGATGGGGTATCTAAGACACAGTTGTTAGAAGATAATAGGTGACACTTTTTTGGTTTTATCTGATACTATAGGTGAACTTTTTTCTAGAAGGAAGTCACCCTTCAAATAAAATTGTGTGAAAACAAACAAACAAAACCAAAAAAAACAACCAACCAACACAACAAAACCCCCTATGCCTTCATTTGGCAAAGTGTTCAAATGTATCTCTGTGTGACATACACTCATAATAGAGTTTTTAGGAATTTCTTTCAAATTGCTGAGGGGTGAGATACCATCTTTTTGTCCTTCTAAATACACCAGTTGGTTAAAATTTTAGGTTTGGTGCTAGTTGTTTCTTGCTACCAACAATGTCCAGAATTTTTTTTAGAGAAAAATGAAAGAAATGGATAATATTCTGTCTTTGAAGTTATTTGGAAGCTGCTAATAATATAATTGAGACCTTGTCCCCTACCCCCCCGCACCGCCCCCAGCAGCAGGCAGCTATTGTATGCGTAAGAGCTGACCAAAAGTGTCCTGTAGCGATCTTATGGAAACAGTGCACTAAATGTATTCAGCAGCTGTGTCTTGAAGAAAAAAAAAAAGTAGGTAAAAGCTCATAAATATTCCTTCCCAGAGCAAACTTCAGTAAAAGACGGAATATTGATAGGACCTGAAAACAAAGAACTGTATTAACTTAAACCATACCAGACTTTGTTATCTACCTAGCTGGTTAAAATCAGGTTTTTGAAGACTTGTTCGCTCATTCTCTGCAGCTGCTACTGTCACATAACTGTTCAGACAGGGCTTACGCCACTCATGATCACTGGTCAGGAGAACATGACAAGTAACTTTTTTCACTGTTGGGATTTTTACTTCTTTTTACTTTAGCTGTTACTGGTAAAATGGCTGCTGGTGAGGATTACAGGTCAGCACAGCTATCAGCCCAGTTATTATATTTGAAATTTTTGACTGCCCATTGGTATAGAGACACTTTTAGTAGCTTGGATTTGGCCTAGGTCATAAACTAATTTTGAGAAAATGATGCAATGTAAAACCATTTTCTTATTTTGTAGAATGAAACGACAAAGTGGGGGTAAGGGGTAGCAGGGACAGTCTGTTGGACAAGCAAGTCGCAACATTCAGGTGTGCTTTATTCCCCCTTTTTCACCCGTTATCGTACTTGTAACATTTTCCTTTGCAGTTGTTTGTGCATTCAAGCTATTGGGGATGTCAGTCCTACCCTATCAATCAACCTCACTCTGCTGAAAGACCTACCTAGCCAATTGATCAGTGGAGCAGGTGAACTTTCCGAACATGTTTTATTGTAAATACATGTTTTCTTTTTTAAATATCAAATTGAGTAAATCACTGCAAGAAGTCAAAGGTACTGTATAGTAGTTTAAGGTCTGTCCTCATATCACACACCAGCTTTATTCTGTCTGCTGCTCACACCACTGTAGGTATAGAGTTTTATACTTACCTGGTCCTGGCCAGTATCGGAATGCTTTGCTCTGAATTGGTCCAACTTCATATTACTCCAGAGAGGAACAATTTTTTTCAGCAGCAGCTGAATAAGTGGGACGTCACTTCATCCATGCCTATGTTTGTATCATCACAGGCAACATTAGATCTTTCTCAGTTTGTGAAAGAGACTGTGTATCTTAAAATTAGGTCGGAGTTGTTCCCCTGGTTCTTCAATGCTCTTCAAGACTCTCACCCCTCTTGTGGCTGTGTTTATACTCTTGTATCCCCCCCAGAGGATAAATGGACAGCAGCAGAAAAGCAGATGGATATAAATTGGCCTTTCTCTTAAAAAGCTCTTCTCTCTCTCTTTTGGAGCTGCCTGACTTGTAGTAGGAAGCAATCAGATCCCCTCTCAGCTTTTGGTTTGTTCAACTGAAGCCAAGTTCTTCTCATCCTCTGTGAAATAGGTCATTCTTCTTAGCTTTTATCATCATATATACCATATATAATTCATATTTCTTCACCATGGATGTTAAGAACTGTACACAATACAACCTGATACAACATTAGTTTTACTGGAATTTTCACTGTAACACCTGAGCATCCTACTTACTTTATAATGGTGCTATTGGCTCACAGTGACCCTGTGACAGCTAATAACAGCCAGCTCGCTCTTTCTGTCACCTGAGCTAAGGACGCCTTGCCTTACTGTAGAAGTTCTTGTTGTTCATCTTCAACGTTCTTTGCTAAATGCCACCCTGCTGGTTTCAGCAACCTCATGGCCACATAAAATTCATTACTTCTGCCTGGGCACCCTGGACGGCTCAGTCTGCCACTTGTTACCGTTAGCACCAGTGCTGTAAGCTGCTGACTCTCGGAGGACAGAGTTCTTTGCCAGAAATGTGGAGACCGCTCTTGCCACTGACCTGCACAGCGATCCGACCTGCGCAGTCTACCTTCTCTTGCCTTTCTTCTTCGGTCACATATTTGGGCTGCAGGTTCTTCAAGGCCAGGTATTTTATGCACACTGAGCAGATAGATAGTGATAAGCACAGCAGGCCTCTGGGTACTCCCTGTGAAATCCTACATGAATATCATATACGGAGGGATCAGAAGCGTCCTGTGCCTCCAGTCTGCATTACTTCTCCTGCAACATCCAGGAGGGTCCATGTGACATTCTCCCGGAAAGGATCTGCCTGCCTGAAAGGATCTCTTTCTAAATTTCTTTCTTTTGCACAGAATGCTGAACTCCTGACAGCAACAGCTGAGCTGATGGCTCACGGTTCTTCACGGGTTGGAGGGACTAACCTGGCAAAACCAGTTTTCCTCCCAGATTTTGGGATCCAGGTGGGCTGTCAATGATCTAGTTGACTTCCCCACTGCCAAAGGTAGGCTTTAACTTGATGCTTGTTGTGGAAGTCAGAACAAGTGAAAGACCTTGTCCAGGGCAGTATCTATAAAGTTCAGCTATGTTCATTTTAGTTGGAGTTTTATGGAACATTTCCCAGTTTTAAGACAAGTTTGTACTGAAATCTTGTAAGATATCATATACTTTGTAAAGACACTTTCATTTGATTTTGAAATGAATTATTAAATAAAACGTTACTGAATGAGTTTGTCTTCCTGTGAAAATGAGCACCTTTTGGAAAGTAACAAGAACCTGCTTCCTCCAAATGCCTTTAGGTGTTTTAACCTTCCAGGGGAGTCAGAACACTATCCAGCTGCATTCAAGGGAATTTTCTGGGATGTAAACAGAATATATGTTTACTATCCAGGTGAATTCAAGGGCACTTTCTAGCATGCAAGCAGAACATTATGTGCAAAGCACTGCTGTAAGGTGATAAAGCAATGCCTTTATTGTGCATCAGACTAAAAAATGCCAAAGTTCCTTTTCCATTTTTTTCCCCCACCATGGGGATGTTTGTTGCTGCATATTGTCCCCCTTCAATATCCCAAATCCGTGACTATGAAGCTCTCACAGATAAGGTATCTTCTGTGTGAGAAACACCACTTTGGACTCTTTGAAGAAAGTGCATTTTCAATTATGGCCTGGAAAATGTGGTGGGGACAGAGGATTTTGGATAAAGAAGAGAATTTCATAAAGGGGACAGGCATGTGGTAATGGAGAACTTACTTAAGTTTAACAGCAAGCAGAGGGAGAACTGGAGTCACAGCACCCGCTGCAGCATAGACTAGGTCTAAAAGACTTACACAGTTGTAGATTTCCATCAGATTTATAATTTTGGCTACTAATGTTGCAGGTTTTCCAACTCTTGCACCTGTTGATCTGCACAGTGACTTTGAGCCCTCTGGGCTTATTGGCAGATTAAATTAACGTTAATTTGTATGGTCAGGGAGTCCTGTGCAACCAGAATGCACAGGACTGCACTTAATCAATTTTCATGCATGCAGTGGCTATGAACCTGTGAGTCAGTAGCTTTTATGGGGCTGACTGACGTTCAGAAAGCCGCTTTTCTGTAGAATCAGTATTTCATCATCCAAAGCAATAGCCCTGTCAGGTATGGCATCATATATTTGATCCAAATTCTTCACGTGACGCAAGCTAGAGCAGCCCTGTTGACTTCAGTAATATTAAAAATTACTCATTCTAGTAGGGGACCTGGCTGTATTCTCTGCCTTTCCCATGTTTCTCATTAGAAAGGATTTATGTTGCACAGCTAATTTGTCGCAGGTGGAACGTTCCTATCTCCCTTGTTTCTACAACCAAATGCAACTTTGCATTCCTGTCTAGGAACACTGCCCTAGGTTTGGTGAAATGAAAGTGCCTGATTGTGGATAAAACATAAGGGAAATGTACAAAGGAGTATACAGAGCAATGGATTAAAGTACGTTTTCCTGCTGGAGCTAGTGTTTATCCTTCCTTACGCAGCTCGAGAGCTCGTGGGCAGCTGGTGGCTGTGAGCCAGCCTGGGGTGTGTCGCTATGGTTCTAGGTTGGATTGCTGTTATGGCTGGAAAAAGAACAACAAGGGCCACTGCGAAGGTAACATTAACACTTTATGCTTGTTTCCCCTCCACGGCGGTGTACTTGGTACTAATAAAGGGATTTTGTATGTCTGCCAGAAGTTACAGAAAGGAACCTTCTGAGGAGTGAAATCTCCTAACTCTGTGAGAGAGTGAATAAAACATGTTTGAGAGACTACCTCCTCAAAAAAGCAGAGCTTTGGGCGAATAACACCAAACCACAAAATACATATTCAAAAATTTGTAGGTCCAGAAGGGACCATCTGTTCTAACCTCCCGTACAGCCCTGGTCAGTGCCTATACTGTTACAGCTGTCAAGTAAGTGCCAAAAATGCAGTGTTTTCTAATGCTACATATGGACCCCTAAAATGGTTTTCTATCAGTTGGTATCCTTCATCTTCAGAGTACACAGCCTCTGAGAACCAGGAGGTTTTAACTTTCTAAAAATATAAATAAAACCCAAGCAATAAGTGCACCTGGCTTGAGCTTGGGTAGCCGGCCAGCATTCTGGTCTGTGGATCGTTGGCTTGATGAAGACTCGATGACTCTTAAGACATTTCTAATTTGTAAAAGGTACACAGATCCCAAGGAGAAGGTGATGTGGAATCTCTCTCTAGTTGTACTTGGGAAAAACACAACAAAATCATAAAATACATATTTTAGGAATCTTTCAGCTATTGCACCTGTTGTCCCAGAGAGTTTGGCATTGTATATGTGGTGAATTTGATTAGAGGCTTAGAGTTATTCATTGCTGAAAATCAACATACTGGTATCTAAAAGGGTCAGAGGCCAAAATATCTCTGCTCTGTATATAGAGCATGTTAGTTTAAAAAAGGAAAAAGTGATGAATACCATTATTAATATTTCTGCATTGCTTAATAGCACCTTAGTTTTGATGTAAATGAACACCTGGAGGGACAACTGGCAAATGTAACTTTGATCAGCCAGTGGAGTAGGTTGTCTTCTTTTAAAGCAACAGGTTGCTTTCACACTAAACCACAGTTTTCATAAACTTTGAAGATTCTTGTTTGGCACATTACTTTAAGCCAACTGTGATGCAATTCTGTACCGTAAATCCAGATGCAGCGGTGTTCTCTGCTTCGGTGCTGATACTCAGCTGGTCTTGCAGTACGCCATGTTGCATTCAGGGATAGAGGTAGTGTAGAAAAATGCCTTATTCTGCAGAGTTAGAGGATCAGTATGTCTGAATGAATCTTTAAATGTAGGGAAGATACTTGAATTCAGAAGTACAAATTTTAATTATGAATTTTACTGTATAGTAACTAACACTGTGACTTTCCTATTTCCTACAGTTTGCCTAGCAGCGTAATTACACAAGGTAGTGAGATGCACATTCTGGTGCATACTCTTTCACTGTTTTTCCAGAGCTAGTACTGATTTAAATGCATGTTTGGTTTGCTTTTCCCTGAATAACCCTCATGTTGACAATCACATTGACTTTAGGAGCCTTAAGCCTTATAAAAGTTAGCATTTAATTTCTGACTAATGATCCAGAGGGCTGAGAGTTAGAAAATTTTTACTTTTTAGTGCATCCAGGCTAAGCATAGCCCTCTCAAATAATTGTAAACCTGATGCAATTATACTTACTGGGATGTGTGGTAAGGATAGTTGCCTGATTGTTTGATAGATGTGCTCTGGATGTTCCATCATGCGATGGATACATTCCTCAGCTGTAACTGAGGAGATCCGAGACTGGAAAACTGCTGTAGGGTAATGTGTCTCCTTTGGCTGCAGAAGAGCACTGCTACCTCTTTCCTACTCCAGATGCCAAGCATAGCAAGTCAAGCTGCTGGCTAGCTGCTTTTCACAGAGGCTACTTAAAACCAGGAAAAAAGCAAGAGTACAAAACTAAATGTGAGTCATAAGCATGGCAGAAAAAGCATAAGGGAGAGAGCTAAAAGGAGTCCCTTCTTTTCCAGGTCCTTACAAATCTGGAAAAGCATGCATTTGTGTAATCCGTGCTAGTGTCACTTTTCTCAAGCAGAAATCAAGTGCTGATCAGTAGCTACCATGCCCAAACTAAAGGGAAACATATGGAGGACGTTGAACTTGTGCAATAAGTTTTTAGGCAACTAAGTAGGGCAAAAGTTCTCAGAGTATTTCTAACTTTTTCTTTTTCTCTCTCCTTTCTCTGCCTGACTCCGCCAGCTATCTGTGGACATGGCTGCAAGTATGGCGAGTGCATGGGACCAAACAAATGCAAATGTTTCCCTGGATTTACAGGGAAAACCTGTAATCAAGGTTTGTGCACATGGGGCTATTACTCCAGAAAGCAGACTGTTCGTGTTCTGTCTCCTTATCTCGTACTATGTGTCATCTTGCAAAATAGTAAACCAAGATATTTTCTTGTTTACATAGAAGAGCTTAGAGTTGAAGGCTCTTGCATCTCCAGCATCCCAGGCAAGCTCTAAGCCTCCTTCAGCACACAGAAGTTTGAACCTATATCATGTATCTCCTGCGGGCTGATGACAAGGGCAAACTGTCATATTTATAGTCAGAGGATTAAGGCATGGAGACATTATATAGGAAATTATTAGAAGAGACAGGAGTCAGATCCAGAACCCATGTTAATTTCTTAACTAACCTTTTCATCAGTAGGACATGTGCTAGACATGTAATTTCTCAGGCTGCCTGGGCCAATGCCATCTGTTTGCATATGCTGATTGGTATTTCTGAGAACCAGAATTGAGGGTCTTTAGAATTGCATATTCAGAAACTTTGAATGCGCCACTTTCCCTTCATAAACTTGCGATTAGACATGGAAATATTTCAGCTAACGCATTGGTGAGAACTCAGCTTTTTTTCCCTGTTCTGATATAGGAGACCCTTGTGTTGGATTGGTGAAAGGAGCAGGTCACTGTGCGTGGAGGGAGGCATCCTACTGCGGTGCAGATGAGTGAACTGCAGGTGCTGTGAGGGAAGAGACATAAAGGCCACACAAGTGGACGGTCTGTCCTTGCTGCCTTCCTAAGCACCTGCAGCCTTCGCTTGAAAACATTGCATTGACATCTTAAACACACATTTTCCAGAGTCAAAACAACCCGTTTATTACACGGTATCTTTCAAACAGTATACTATAAAGCTATACTGTTAAGTATTTTGGAAAACTCCATCTTCTACACTTTTGATGTTGCTCACAGGGAAAGAAGTAATTTCCTCAGTAGCACTGAGAGAGGAAAGTGAAACAACAGCCCTGGTTGTGTGTAATATATACATAGGTGTCTCTTACGACTCCAGCCTCTAAATCCAGAAGTTTAACCTCAAAAATTATTTTGCAGCTTAAATGTTACCAAAAGGCAACAGAGAAGCCCCCAGCTTTTAGGTTTTTTCTGTGCAGTAACTGCAGATGTGCCCTCCATAGGAAGCGGATCAGTTCTGCGCACTTGCAGTGGATTCAGAGTCTGAGGCTTGGTGGAAGCACCGCACAGACCTAAATTGCCTGTTAGCTCCCTGGGCTGTTCTATCTTCTTGAAGCATGGCCAGGAATTTTTTAGTAAAGTGGTGGCTGGCACAGGCCAGAAATGTCCCAGAGCTATTTCAATGGTATAGCCATATAGGTGCTCATGTTCCAGCAGCCAGGAATGCTCAGAGCCATTTTTAATGTACTGGCAGATGTAGCCTTGCTCTGTCCTTGCAGCAGAATGCCCAGCTGAGCAAGCTTAACATGAGCTAACTGAAGTAACAGAGATAAGGGGACTGGATTTGTCTGCCACCAAGTCTGATCTAAATTAGCCTTATCTCCACAGGTTCTCTTTTAGAGCTGTATATGCTATCTGTGCATTACTGTGCACTGTGCAAGATAGGTGCAGCAAAGCACTTCTGAAAACGTATGGTCTAAGTGGAATAAGTTTTGTTCCCTAGTTTGCTCTCTAGTTTCTTTAAGAGAGTCTTGGCTATTTAGTGGAGCCACAGTAGCACAAAAATCCAATGTGATTTGCAAGCTGATAGGTTGTCCTTTCTCAAACAGACTTTATGTTTAAATAATAGAATGCAACCCTCTCTTTCTTCACTGGACTGAGCTGTAACAAACACTTCTCCACATGTATAACCCCCACAAAGTTTATGCTTTTTCTGTGGTCTGCAGGGCGCGTAGACATGAGAACAGATGCTTCTCCCATTAGAAGTAGAGCTGCACAAACTCAGTACTTGCTTGGAGAGTTGCATCTTCACTGAAATTATGTTATTGGTCACATGTGCCGTTAAACCCATGTTGAACAGGCTGCGTGTGCTGGTGCATTCTCTTAATGAGTTCTGTCTGTTTACTAATCAGGTTTCAAAATACAAGCGGTAGAGGTGTCAGTTCACAGAAGTCACAAGCACAGATGTTGTCCCCTTGTCATAAGGACCAATACTGTTGTCAGCACTGCTTTGCCTACACCATACATATTAAGATTTTTAGGATTCTAGTTTTCTCCCTGTGAAGGATAGCTATTGGGAATTTGAAATTAATTTAGTTTCTGCAAACCCTTTTAAATCCTGGATTTTGAGAAGGATTTAGGATGCTTTTATTCTCAGGATTTTGAGATTTTTGAGATTTCTCCTTTTATTCTTAAAGTCACATAGTTCTTATATTGTATTTAATTTCTGCTGCTGCTAACCTTGGTACCAATATGTAGCTCAGAAAGAAAAAAAAAAAAATCTTTGTTTCACTTTATCTCAAGCCGATTTGCTGTTCTTAGTCTCATGGTTTTGCCTTTCTAGTAGAGAGGTCAACTGGAGGGCTAAAATCTCCAGCTAGAATTAGAGAAATCCAGAGAAATAACTCCCAGAAGAGAGACTAACTGCAGTTCTGTCCCCCTCCACCTCTTCCTAACAAGCTGCCAGATGTGGCCAGAGTTTGCATTAGTTTTTCAGGTGTAGAAGTCTGCCTATGTCAGTTTTGCTAGCTGTCTTTCAGCCAGATGGCCTGCTAAACTCTCATCTTGCAAGGGGCTGGCTCATTTTCAATCCAGGCGATTTTACTGTGGAGAATTCAAGGCATTAGGCAATATTATCCACCTATATGTATGAATATATGTATACAAACCCAGCACTCACTTCATTCCAATGACTTCTGCAGATCTGAACGAATGTGGACTGAAACCACGTCCCTGTGAACACAGATGTATGAACACACATGGCAGCTACAAGTGCTATTGTCTCAACGGGTACATGCTTATGCCAGATGGCACGTGTGCAAGTAAGTAATAGAGCTGGTGGGACAGGGACACCAAAATCATCTAATCGCATTTGATCCAGCAGATTTTCTTCTTGTGGTGAATGGGTTTGGCTTACTCAGGAGAGGGTCTTTGCCACAGCTCTCTGGTACTGTCAACAGCTGAAAGAGGCTTTCTATTTGGCGGTATGTGGATAAAGTAAACTAGGTCATACTTGTATTTTGGTGTTCAGAGGAATATTTGTCCTGCTAGAACTAAAAATCTGTGATAGTGTTGCTTCAGATGAAGGACAGCTAGTGTAACCTTGGTGGATAGTCCTGCCAGTTCATCTGTTGAGTAAGGATGAATGAACCTATCCAAGCAAAGCACCAATATACACTACTTTTTACTGTGCTGAATTTCATGCCATTATTCCTTGCTTTATCTTTCTGCGCTCTCTGACTAATTTATTTTATCTGCGTATTGATATGCTTCTCACAGTTGCCGCCAGCTTCTTGCAAACACTTGTTCATTGAGCTAAGGCTTATCTAAACTGTATTTCTACCTATTTTCTTTGTCTTTAAGCCAGCATGTAATGGAAAGCATTCTGCTTTCTTATCCAACCTGATTTTTCAGACCTGAGGAAGCTTCTTATTTTTCAATGACACTGTTTTGTTTGTAGAAAATACTTTTTTTCTTCACCTAAGTGTGCCATACAGGTATTTTTGGCTTTGAATTTCACAAAATCCTAGGGAACATGGTGACAGCCCTTTATGGAGTACACTGGACCAGAGCAGATGCACCAGCTGGACAAGGAATATAGTTGGTCTCAGCAGTGGAACAGTCTGCTTGAGAGGTCCATCCTAAACCAATGGACCTAGCTGTAAGGGGTGCAGCACAATCTTTCCCATGGATATGACAGAAAACCATAAACTCTGAAAGGCTTTGATCTCCAAACCTTGGAGACAACCATTCACCAGGCAGGGTGTCCACCTGGCAAGTTTGCTGTCACGCTTGGGATAATAGGAAAAAATACCCAGCCTTGGCAAACACTCTCAGGAGTGCAGGGTCTGCAGCTCTGGGCAGGTAGGAAAGCCAGAGCTCCTACTCTCTCTCTCTTATGGCAGGGGGACCGAAATTGCCACGAAAAGTGCCTGGGACCAGAGCTTTTGGAGGGTTTCCCTTCCGTGCATCACAGCTCAGGGATGTACTAAGGATGGTGTGTATCACCGGCAGCCAACAGCTGTGGAGCCCTGACATCCCTGAGAAATGAATATATATACATATTCCTTCTGTTTTATCAAGATAATTTGTGTATCTGCTGACATCATACACTGAGCAGTTTTCAGTAAGGCCCCTGTCTTAGGAGGAGCTGAAGTTGGCAGAAGCCAGAACTACAGTCAAAAGAAACTATGCTTTGAGCCCAGCAGCAGCTTTGTCCCCTCCATCCCTCCCTCCTGCTCCTCTGAGCGCAAACGCTTGCTGCAGCCATGCTTCTGAACCGACTCAGAAAACTGCATCTGGACTATAACTTAATATTTCTGCTGCATTAGTTTTAAGCCAGTCCTAGTTCAGGACTCATTTCCAGATTTAAGAAACTCCGCATTTGTTCCAAATGCTCAGTTGCACCATCCCTTGCTTAAGCCAGCACAAAATGCTGAATTTCTCAGCAGCAGTGGTGGCCAGTGTCAAGTGTATATGAAAAAATTGCCTGAGCAGCTGTGAGCCCTGAAGCTTGCATTTCACTTTGGCACACGGGAACATTATTTCTCAGTGGAACCCTGACAAACACCGACACAGAATGAAACCAAATTTCAGGGGGAAAACCAGGTTTCCCATAGAGAGGAAGTAAGTCTTCATTCTTCACAGCTCTAGTTAAGGAGGCAAAAAATGTTCATCCAGCTTGTGCTTCATTAATGCAATCCATCTGCCACCTTGCAGTTCTGAAGAGCCTTTATTTTCTTAAGCAGAAACTATGATTATGAAATGAAGTAGCAAATTATTTGCTCAAGTAGAAATTATTCTTAGTTAAGTTTAGTAGCCTCCCATTTCACTTGAAGCTGACTTAAGCTCGTGCTTGGATGAAATGCCAGGTTATTTAACCGACTGTATAATTCTCATCATTTTATTCAGGCAAATATTTTGAGGATATTGTTGCTTCTTGTGAATCAAGTTCACCATGATGTAAGTCACCTTAGCAAGATGAAGTCCACCTAGTCTGAGCAGCCAGGCTTACCTGCAACCACGCCAGGGGACCGTGGGGCTGGAAGAAGGGTATCAGAAGACTGTGGCTCTGGACCACAGAGAACCGTTGCTTAAAATAGTTAGTAGGTTAGTACCTAACACAAAACCACCCAAACTCTGCAGGAATTACTATGATAGATCTAATTAGCAGTTCTTCTAAGCCAATATTACGTCTAACCAAAGCCAGGAACAGGAGCTTCAAACAAAAGAGAAAACAGACAATTACCAATTAGAGAGGAATAATTTTTAGTAAGTTTCTTTCTTCCCACTTAGGAAGTAGATGATGTGCCAAAGTATTATGATTTACAGTCCGTCTTTTTTTAACCCTTACCTCCTGTATGTTCCCATTCATACAAAAGTAAAATGCTTTTGCAAATACAGTAAACTCTTGGCCTTGTATATTCATCACAGCCACAGATTCTAAATAAACCAGCCTAAGAAAAATAATTTTATCACAGGTTAAACAGATTAATTTTAAAAGCACACAGAACTAATATGTATTATATTTTATATTAAAATCACAAATAATATGGCTGTAGCTATATATGCACCTGCACACATCATTGTCTTTTCTATACACTCTGTTACTCTGCACCATTCTGAAAGTGCTGGTACCTCTGACAATAAACGTGTTGCATTTTAAAATAAAATTAATATATTTTTCTACCTAAGCGGTGAGCCAGTTTCAAGTTCTTGCAGTTGGTTTCTGTCTCTAATTAATTGACAACCGCTCCAGGCTTTCCACTTACAAAGAACCTATACGCATTTCTGTTTCTCTGAACACAAGCGGAGTGAAGTAGCTGGAAATACTTTCTTTGCACACATCTCCATCTGTTCCAGTAAACACTTCCAAATGCTACTTCTCTCCCTGGCATCATAACACTAGTGCTTGCTGGATATCTTCAGGATTTCAGAAATATCTCCCTACATACTTAATACATTTTTCCTACTTTTCTAGTTTCATGTAGGTCTCTCAGACAGGATCTAGATCCCTACATTTCTGTTTAGAGACTAATCAAAATCATCTCCAATAATTCAGACTCCTACCAACCCATGGTGACCAAGACTTGTGTTCTGGCTAGTGTCTCATTGGATTCAGATATCTGTTCTGTAAAGGGTCAAAAGAAAGGGCAGTTTCTAAGTCCATAAGGCTAAATAGTTTTTAAAATCAAATTCTGTAGTGGAAGCATATTTGATGGTAAGCAATAAAAACATTTCACTACTGAATAGCAGTTTTCTGTAAGGTAAAACTGTTTCAATGGAAAATGTAAAAAACACCTTTTTTCTACTTTGAGCATTCTGTCTCTGAATCTAAAAGGTAGTAGTAAGAAGTCACAGAACTGGGATCAGAGGAAAAAGGAGGAATAAGGGCAGATAAGGAAAGAACAAAGTGAAGGGGAGTGCATGATCTGTCTCATGGACCCCTGAATTGTTAATGTGTTAATGTATAAACAACTTGATTTATGATGAATAGAATGTTGTTCTGATTAATTTTCTGTGTTCATTCAGATATAACTTAATTTTAACTGTATGATCCCAGCCTAGACTTTTGCTCTTTTTGTTATTTTAAATACCGTTTTCAGGTTCCAGGACATGTGCCATGGTGAATTGCCAATATGGATGTGAAGAAGTCAAAGGGGAGGTGCAGTGTCTTTGTCCATCAGGTGGTCTTCAGCTGGGACCAAACAGAAGGACGTGCATCGGTATGATTAGAGAGCTTACTCTCAGGTTCTTTTCTATAGAATCCCCAAAAACTTAAGATTCTGGGGAAAGGTTAAGAAGTAGTTAGCCCTCCTCATTGGCTTGAATAATGCTTCTTGTTACTTGCAGTGTGGTGTAAAGTTTGCATGGTTTTTTTTAATAAGTGTTCTTGTAATATTAGCCATGTAATTCTTTGGGCCAGTCCCATCCCCAATAAATAACTGAATGTTTTGACATGACCTGGAGTTATTAACAGGTTCAGTTTCTCCCTGTTGCTGTGAGGCTGTTAAATACAATGCTTTGCCTGCAGAAAGCTGTACTACTGACATAATGCATTATAGGATTTGGGCATTGTGTTTGGATGGGGTTTTCTTTTATTGTGATGACCCACAATACAAACTTGTGGGTTTTTCTCCAGAAGCCTCAACATCCCATCAACGTTTCTTCCCGCGATGAAGAAAGCATTGCTTATAACACTTGGCACTGTTCTGTGATAATGTTTTACACTGTCATCTGACAAAGCAGTGCTACAGCATTGTAACCTAATGCTGAAATCGTACCCATTTGGATATTGAGGTTAGAGGAGCTCCTTTCAAAACCCGATAGATGTGAAACAAACCCTCCAAAGCAGCGACCGCTCCGACAACTAGAGGAGAAGGGGCAGTGAAGTGCATGTCAGGGAGTAGCAGGAGCAGGACAACCAGCTCTAGGTGACCCCGCTTGAGCAGGGGGTTGGTCAAGATGACCTCCAGAGGTCCCTTCCAGCCTCAACCATTCTGTGATTCTGTGAAAAAACTTTTTGCAACAAGTGCTATTTACTAAAATGTCTTTAGCAACAAACGTAATAATATTGACGGTTTCACCTATTTTACATTCTTTCTGTCACAATGGTGCAAGTCCTTCAGATCATAAAGGGCAGCTTGCACGTGGTATGCCTGGGACTACTTTATCGCTTTTAGGAGCTATAAAATAAACCCATATGGATACTTGGCTCAACTTCCTAACTATAAAGACTCCAACATGAGAATGGTATTTCTTTCTTTCAAATGAAATGAGTTTGTAATTGGAACTGTCCTGCTTTGAGTAATCAGCAAGGCTCTCAGACTACCACCAGTCACAGTTAACATTTGTTTGAATTATTTAAGAGCTATGTGAAGGCAAACATTGTAGACATATGTATTTAAATACAATAGACAAGATGATTGGTTCTCTTAAATCTCTTACTGAATTATTCAGGCAACTTTTTTTATTCTTGTGTATTGAGTTTATTTTTATTTACCTTCTCTGCTCAAATGTATTTGGAAGAATGCTGATAGCTATGATAAAAGGTAAAATAGATGAAAAGGTATGTCCAGTGGTTGGAAATACCAGATCCCTTCTTTCTGCATGACTTGTGGTATGTCATCAGTTCTCCATCTCTAAAATGAGATAGCATCTTCCTGCTGTATAGCATAACAGATGCTTAATATAAGATATTCTAATACTCTAGTATTAGTCACAGAAACACTATAAACAGGTAAGCATTTGAAGATCCCTGGCTATTAGTCTTAGCTTAATCCTCCTAAGAAGCTGCATTATTCCTGGACCAGCAGAGCAGCATATTGATGTACTTCACTTTCCCTCTTCGACATGTGCATTGGTGAAGGAAAAAAATAACAATTATAGATGACAATTTTTAATTAAACCTAAACCTGTTGTTTCTAAGAATACAGTGAGTCTTCAGAGTTCACTGCAGATACAAGCTTCATGCTAGGTTCGAGTGCAGCAGGCTTGTCCTTTAGCTTGTGACAGACCTTGGTCCTGGCAGAGGCACAGGGAAATGAGAACCCGGAGAGGTCTGGGAATGCCCTGGAGGCTGGGGAACAGAGGCCCTCATCAGAAATGTCTAGCATGGGCAGAAAGAGGGATTTTGACTACAGGTTTGTTTAAATATTTTTCTGTTGTTGTCCACTTCCCTTTGATCACCTAAGCACTTTAAAAGAATGGTAGAAACGATAAAAAGACTGACTGTGGTGTCCAGCAGCACTTGAGAGCAGTTCTAAGCTGTAAAGGGCAGCAGTGTGGCATGATGAATTTTGTGCAAAATCACTGCTATGTGCTAAAATGTGATAGGGAGGGACAAATACTGAATATCATAACTGGCACTATTTTAAATTTGATGTTACAATAAACCAAATCAAATTAGTAATATTTAGTTACAATGGTTGTTGAACAATGTTCTTAGGCCCCTCTCATACCAACCTCCCTCCTTCTCTCTCCGAAGTGTCTGTCCCTGTCATCTGCCTTGATGGGCAGACCACTCGCAGTCTGGAAACTCCGCGTTACGCCTTGAGTTAGCCCAGCAAGGGGAGGTGCAGAGATTCAGTAGAAGAGCTGCTGCTGCTTTCCGTTTCCTTCTTTCTGGGACTTTCTCTTAAACAATTCTCTGTCATTTCCTTTCTCAGGGGAAATAATGGAATTTGTGGAGTTCCTTCTGACCTTGCTCCGTGACCTGAGGGCAAATCATTGTCCCCAGTGGGGAGAATCCCCACTGCCAGTTACCCTCGCTTTTACCATGCCAGGTCTCAAAATCTTCCATAAAGTTAGTTCATGTTTTGCTGCTTTAGTCATGTAAGCACATGCAAAAGCCATCTGCAAGTGTGAAATTATAGGACTTATTTATTAAACAACTTGTGATAACCAAGACCAAACCATTCCTGTGAAAATCCCAACTAGTTCCTGCTTTCCCATTTTACTGTCTCATGGATCTGACCAGCACCCCTTCTCCTGCTCTAGACATTGATGAATGTTCCGCTGGCAAAGCTGTCTGCTCTTACAACCGCAGATGCATCAACACGTTTGGAAGCTACTACTGCAAGTGCCAGCTTGGTTATGAACTGAAATACATCAGTGGCCGTTACGACTGTGTAGGTAAGATTTAGCCCATGAATTTTCCTTTTTCATTCTTTTTGATTCCCACACCATGCATCTTTCCTGTCATTGCCTGAAGCATGTTGGCCTAGTCTGGGCAAACCACCTCAGGAGCGGATAAAAGATGTCACACTAAGAATATTCTTGATGGCACATTGAATTTTTCTCTGGGTTTTCTATGTGGCCTTATGAAAAACCTAATCATTGGCACCTGCACATTAAATTGCTTCATTGTACCAAATCAAGATGTGCAAGGGCTTGTAGTAAGTTAGCCACAATTGACTACTAAGAAGGGCTACTTCTGGTACAGGTTTAGTTAAAGAGCCATTTTTTGTCCTCTTGACTTTCAACCTGTGATGAATAAGCAGTCCCACAATCTGCTTTTTCTTTTTTCTTTTTTTTTTTTTTGTCATTAATGAGGAATATGAATCAAGTGCCTTCATGACTGTAAAAACAGTTGTGTGGATGGACAGTACAGACCTTTAAAAAAAGAAGTATGAAAATAGTAGGTTTTAATCACTTTTCAAGTCTCTCTTGCATGCCTAAGTTTCTCCCAAACAAAAATAAATATAGGCAAAAAGTAATCTTGACATGCCCAGGTGTTAAAACAAATGTCAAAACACCTTTATTCCTGTTTCAATCCATTCGCTGAATGGTGGAAGAAGAGCAAAGTGTAAGTTATCGCAGCAGGCACTGCAGCAGTATTGTTCAAGCAGTTGACTACATGAGGGCCTGGAAGGGTCGGAACTACTACAAGAAGCACATACAAAAGAGAATTCATGAAATTTGTTTATATTTTCTTGGTATTGGGAGTTAGTGGTGGGAGGGAGATCGTAAGGCAGGTTTTGGAGACTCAAGTTTGCATTTCCTGTTGTGCGCAAACCCCGAGAGTCTTAAAGTGGAAAAAATACTTACTTTTCGTACAATACGTGTGCATGGAGGAAAAACTGGAGAGGTATCAGTAGTCAAGATTCTATCTGCAAACCTGAATCTCACTCTCAGACATACCGTGGTTTTGAGTCACTCTTCCTGCTATTTGTCTCCTAGCTGACTTACATTATGAGAGGACCTGTCAGCTGCTAAAAATGAAGCAATCTGGATAAAATACAAATGGTGCAAAAATTTGTGCACCAACTTGTCTCCCTCATGTGGGAGAAATCAGAACCATCTTTATGATGTAGCAAAATAAGGGAAAAGGAGAACAAAATTGGTGCCTGTACATCTTGC
Source organism: Aviceda cuculoides (assembly GCA_035590195.1). Lineage (NCBI taxonomy): Eukaryota > Metazoa > Chordata > Aves > Accipitriformes > Accipitridae > Aviceda > Aviceda cuculoides. Next base: position 16,165,435 of record JAVJGG010000058.1, read on the forward strand.
TGTCAGTTGAACGTAGTATTTTCTACTGAATTTTTCCTGATTTTATTTTCATACAGCATCATATGTATGCTGGAATGTTAGAGGTAAACAGAAGATCTCAACATCTTGGCATGCTCAGGGTTACTTTCCATTGCATTTCTTCTAGAGTGAATGAAAGAATGAGACAGATTTGGTGAATTTTTTTTAATTGATGTCACACATTCTCTTGTTGCCTTTTGCTTTTTGTTAATAGGAGAGCATCTACAACCTACAGTTTGAATCGTGCTGTCAGTCAGAAAATCACTACGTTCGCTTTGTCTTTACTGGGATGCTCTACATTTTCCATGGACACATATGCCAGTAGTTGTGCAGTTGGAGCTGACATTAAGCATTCTCTCCTAGTGTGAATTCTTCTGCCTCCAGTGGACTCTGGACCGTCTTGGTCTAACACTAGTGCTTACAATACCTGGAAATGGACAGCCGGCACAAACAGGCTGTCGTGAAGCTTGGGTTTCAACACAGTTTCCACTGAAGTGTTTATGTCTTTCCCTAGATGTGAATGAATGTGTGACAAATACACATAGCTGTAACCTCCATGCGGAGTGCCTCAACACCGAAGGATCCTTCAAGTGCAAATGCAAACAGGGCTACCGAGGAAGTGGATTCGATTGTGCCGGTGAGTACCATTGGATATCAGGAATAGTGCTATATTGTTTTTCTCCAATAATTTATGGTTATAAGGTATTTTCTAGGAAATGTCATGCTGAACAGTGCTGCAATACCAACCAAGCAAGACCTGTCCACAAAATAATATATTGATTATACGAGGCATTGCATAGTTAACACAAGTATTATTTGTTCAAATTCATTTTGCCTATGAGTCCCCAAGTCTCATAGTATCACTAGGAATTGCAAGTGGAATAGAGACTAGAATTTGTTGTGAAGAAACAGAGAAAATAGCTTTAAAATTCTACTGTGTATTTTCCTTGAAGTCCCAAGGCTAGCCCCTTGGAGGGCTGTACAGTCCCTTCCAGAAGAGTTTCAAGCTAACTTAGCAGAAAGTGAGAGAACAGAGGAAAGCTGTGACTTCTGTTCTAAACTGTTTTCACTTATAATTTTGCCTTTGTTTGTCTATTGAGTGTTGAAGATCTCCTGTAAAGATGTCATTGCCCTGTTCTAAGTGAATATGACCCTCCAAGAAGAAAGAAAGAAAGAAAGGCTGTTCTTGTCTTTATATTTAAAATGAACCTTTTTATTTAATGCTTTTACTAAACTTGGCAGAGGTTTCTCCTGCCACATCATTAGAGATGTTTTCCTCAGGAGGACATCTGAGTCCCGCTCAGATTTTTTGAATAAAAGATGTTGTGAAAACATTTTAAAAGTTCTTGTCTATAGCAGCTGAAGTCTACAGAATATATAAACCTTTTTTCCTGGGTCTTTTTCAAGTAATCCTTGATCAGATACATGTTATGATTATACCTCCTGGTCACAGATGTTCTATGAGTATCTCTATTATTCATGTTCCTACTCCCATTATAATAGTAACTGAAACCTTCAATATCGCATTGATAATTTAAACTTTTGTTAAGTTTTTACTTCCAGTAAAAAATGTTTACTTTTAACAAGAAAAACTAAACACACAAAAACCTGACTAGTACTGAAAGGTTGGATTTGGACGCAGATTGCCACAGCAAGGCTGTTCAGAAGGTTCTTGATGCTCAAATTCAATGTTATGAGGCAGTTCCCTTGCTAGACCACGTCCCTGGTGATGTGTCACTGCCGCTCACTGCCACAGAATGACGCGATCGGGCTTGAGACCTGACTGAATATCGAAGCAAACTGACATGACACATCTTGATACGGCTCTGTTAAAGCAGAATGTACCACGGATTAAATGTTAAACAAATACATCTCTGAGCAAAAAGGTCTGGGTTTTGGGGGGTTTTGTTTCTTTTTAATGAGAAGCTGAAAATGTCAAATGAAAATCTCCTTTTGACCAAGCCTATGTGGAAAATATTCTTTCCTCAAGCAGAAACAATTCAACAGGAATGCTTGCTTAAATAAGAACAAAGGAATTATTTTAGCTTGTGGAGAGGCTATGACACATTTTTTAATGTCTAGCCCTGTAAAAAAATCCGTGCTGAAGACAGATGATTTCTATCTTCTCAAGGCTGTTTCTATTAAATTGTTTGCTCTCTCTCTGCATACTTCCTCATGTCATATTTCCAATTACTGAAGTCCATTAGTTGTTTAGAAGAGGAAGGAGCCATGCATTCGTAAACTTAGTAGAGCACACTAAATGGAAAAGAGATTTAATGGAAGAAAGGATAGAGGAATAACAGTAATGAGAGAAATCAGAGCCATAGGCAGAAGGTCAAAAGGCAAGGGTGTAGCTAGAAAGATGTATACAACAACAGAGGGGAAGAAAAAATACAGAGTCAGTGGTAGGTAAAACCTGAAAAGCAGTGGTGCTAAAAAGAGACTGGTTTCTCTGGTGGTAATTCCCACACATATGGCCTTTTTTTAAAGAGAAGAGGAGGAGGTTCTTTTAACCTGGAATGTTTCAATAGCTTATTTTTATTGCAATCCTCAAAAAACCCTGATCAGCGTAACTGGAGCAGGACATGCATTCTGCTATTGGGGAAAATGTTTTTTCAAACAGCGACGCAAACACCAGTTAGATGTACCAGCCTACACTGAAACACTAAGTGTTCTCCATGTCATACAGCAATTGTGGAAAAACTTTGGCTTCAGTAAAGTGTTGCTATTGGGTTTAATAGGATGAGAACACCATCCTAGAAATTGGGGGCTGGAGGCTCTGGCTTCACATTTTTTTTGGTGGCAGCGGCCGCAACTCCTGCAGCCCAAACCAGCTCCCAAGAGACGGGCCTGGGGTTGTGCTGCAGCTAAACAAAAGGCTTCTTAAATACGTCCTCAGTACTCCACATAATTATTCCCACAGGTTGGAAACCCCATTTTCACAGGGAAGCATTAATTCTCTATAGCAATTGTTTCTAGTATATAAGAAACTGGCTACCATGGCAACAGTATTAGCTTTTTATAACAAATGAGAAACATTTTAATACATAGCTTAGTTTTCAGAGGATGAAATGAGAGCAACTAAGCACATTGTTCATAATGAAACTTCCATGGCTTCATCACCTCATGCTACCAAATAACCTAATAAGCAAGGTAATGTAAAATTCACCTTTGCACAGAAGGTGAGGGAAATTCTTTCATTTAATTTGTATGTCAATATACTAACTTAGGAGAAAGCTGCTGAAACATCAGGCTACAAACAGTGCTGCTTGTATGGATATGACTTGTGATTGTTCAGGCACCCTTTTGCCATTCAACACTCCCATATGCATGAAAGGTTGGAGGCTGCTTCTGAACTGTCTCTAGCACACATTTTTTTTTGAAAATCTATAGAGATGTAACCTTTCAAATGCTCCCTAAAAGGGTCCTAGCCATTTCCACATCTGGCCTCTATCTTGCTGCAATCTGTTGTTCTCAGGTTCATGTGTTTCCTGATTTCCTATTGTGCATTGAAAAACCACATTTCCCTCACCACATGCTTCTATGTGTATTTCAGCTTTTATTTAAGAATAGAGTCTCGTGAGGTTCCATGAGCAATTAAGATTCCTGGGGGGAAAATGAACCTATTTTTTATTCACTCTTTTGGTAGGAAACTACAAAATAACAGGAAAAAGCAGTACTAACTTAAAGCCTACGAGCTTCAGACATCACTCTAAGGAGCTCAACAATGACACTCTTGTTATTGCCCAGCTGGAGGCAGAGGTTACTATTCTTAATTATGCTTTGCTGGATATCTAAATGGCAATACAAAGTCATGCCAACTCTCTCTGTGCCTCTTGTATTACTCATGTTCCTTTTTTGCTCAGAGGGTAACCCCTAAATCCCGCATGATTTGCTTTCTTATTAACTTGCCAGTCCTGAGAAAAGTTGGCTTTGAAATAATAACATTTCAAAGCTTAAAAAGTGATTCTGGTCATATCACCGGTGGGATTCTTATAATTCAAATCAGTATGGAGCCAAATACTGCTGTCATCCTTTAATGAATAACACTCAGGCTTTTGTCATCCCACTTTTCCTACTGGAAGTGTTGCTGGCTGGTGTAGTCAAGTATTAAGCACAGTCCAGTGTGATGAACTTGCCCAGATTTCTCAAATCATCTTTCCCTAAATAAGGTGGTAGGAATTTTAGAAATTAAACAGGTGAGGAATATATATTGGTAGATGATATTCCAATGCGCTTAAAAGAGAATAATAGTCTAGAATCTGTGTTTTAACCTATCTATGAAAGTTTTCAGACTCTCTTAAGACTATCTGAAAGAGGTTGAGAACTTTTAGAATGATTTCTGAAACTATGTCCTGCTGATCCAGTCTTTACTCACATCTACAGACTCCCCCTAAATGTGGTAAATAGTTGTCTGTATCCCTCATCCCCTCTCCAACTTTTATATACAGAAGCTACAAAGGGAGCTACAAAAGGGTTTGTAACCCAATCTCCTAGGCTTGTCTCTCACCAGGTTTTTAAATCTATTGCGAGGTGTGAAGGTGGAAGCAGCGCGGTGCCTGCTGGCGCGCAGAGCAAGCTGTCTCCTACGGCAGCCCCCTTGTGTCCAGAGCCCCAGCCAGCGCCGGCTGCGGTCACAGGTATCGCTGTCTGCCCCTCTCCTGTACCATCCCCTAAGGATTTCCCTTTACACAAGGCAGCAGAGACAGGGGGTTGGCATCCGCTCTCTATTTTTTTCCAGCTCAACTTTCACAACTTGGTCATTAGACATCCTACACCAAGCCATTTCTATGGTCTTATAATCTTGTGCAGCAACCGATGACAGAAAAGATTTACTTTTAGCTCTCAGCCACCATTTGCCTTTGTTTTTCCACCTCTTGCTTTAATTCTTTCTAATTCAAAGAAATAAAATGCCTTTGAGAGCTGAGATATTTTCCTACGAGGGCAATAAACACAAACTGTACAAGAGCAGGAGGCATTAATCTGCATGCTTGCTGATGGAAGGTACGTAAAGAAGAGCTGGGATGAAATGCACTACATTTCTTTTCACTTTCCAAAATTCTCTGTGCAGTCACGTGGGTGGATAAACGCACAAACGTTTGTGAGCGACACCTGTGCATTTATATACATGTCTTGGGGCAAAGGGTCCTGAAAAATCACTGCCTCAGCTGTAGCACCCCAGGTTGTCAGAGAAGGTGAGCTGTTCATTCAGGCAAGTCCACAGGCAGTGGATTCAACAGAACAGACTCAGTTTAAGGTGATCTATCCTTACACTGCATTATTCCTCCTGCAATTTATGGGTAGGCATAAAAAGCCTTAAATCCACACCTCCAGCTACTCTAAAGCTGCATGCAGATTAGCAAGGTACTAGTGATATATCCTAAAACATGCTTGGTGTCTAGTCCCTCTTTGTCCCCATGAGCATGCAGATTTTCATATCGCAGCAGCAAACTGGGGTCTGCAAGCACATGGGGATTTATACACTTTCATCCCCCAATTTTTGTCACTCCTGTATGTTGATTTTCTGCACTGCTTAGTTTTGCACATACAAGGAGATTGGTTTTCTGACACCACAGAGGTTATGATGTTGAAGCTGTAAGAATTTTTCATTTCACTAGGAAGACTTCAAAGCAGAAACTAAAAGCAGATGTTCAGGTTTGCTGAGCAGTCAGTCCTGGCTTGAAAATCTCCATAGCCTCTTCAGCGACAGCCTGTAGTTTCTTGTTACTGATTGTCAAGAGGAAATTTGTTTGGAATGAAGCTTTCCTGTTAATTTTTATTGCTGCATTCTGAGTCTAGACCCAGAGAACCTTACATCCTTCATGACATCATCCCCCAGAGGAAAGGCTCACTTAGTGGAATAGTAAAGAGTTTACTTGGAAGTATCTGACAAGCAGGGCTACAAGTTTTATCCAAAGGAAAAGAAAAAACAAAATCCTCAATTTTGATTTTTTTTTTGATTGGCATCCCTTTACTTTATACTTCCAGCTGCAACCTCAAAAACCCTGAATGCTCCAGTGAGCACACCAAGAGTCTGATTCTGTTCCTGGTATACTAAATAGCATGTAGTTGCATTTGCCACAGATTAAATATGACAAATCACAGTGATAGGATTGTATTTTCCAGAAGTGAATATCAGTTCAGGGAACTTTCCCCTTTTCCTACTAGACTACAGTTCCATTTTATTAACTGGTGTTTTTTTCTTCTGCTATGTTTCTATGAAAAGAAACACACAGAAAAAAAGCACTATCCAAGGTTACAAGTCCAGTCCATCTGTCCCAAAATATTACTATAAAGTTTTTATTATTACAAAGTGAGGAGCAAAATGGGAACATATTCTTGCCCTGATAACGCAACCACCATACAGCAAAAGCAGAGGGAAATAAAAATAGCTGACTTCCCCCACCATTTGCAATCCAAAAAGACTGTAGGCACTGCAGCATCGATACTGATTGAGAATCGAAGGTAGGAAGCAGTATATAAGGCTATTCTGACCCATTGGTGGAAATAGTTCCAATAGCTGGAACTGCCCAGCTCTCGTTATTTCCTAGGTACTTCACAAAAAGGACTCAGACTGCAGAAGGCTGTCAGTAGCTTATGACACGGTTGTTCTATCCTACTTACCAGTTCTTCTTCCTCAGCCACGCGGATTCAGGATGAGGCCAACACTAGAGGGCTGAGTATATAATTGCGTACTGACTGGTCATGTCATAGCAGTCATGAAATCCTGAGTTGATTCAAAAGCCTCACTGTCTCAGGCCTCAGAGTCCATTGCCATGGACTTTAAACCCCAAGGACACTCTTTCCCTCAGGAGCTCTGGTACTATGACAGGTAGGGACTTGGTTAACTCCGGTGGAGTCCTTATGGTGGGACGGGATCATCTCATAAACTAGAACTCCTCAGATTTATGTCTTCTCTAAAGCTCGCATATTTGTCACACAAACCCTTCCAGACCTAGTTTCGGCACAGTGGTGTTCCTCGACTGATGTTGAGCAGCGACTGACGCTGCTGATAAAAAGCACCACCTGCAGTATTGCCGTAATTTCTCCTTTGAATTTGCTTTGTACTGTACACATACCTGGAACAAACTGATCCGAAGTAGTCCTGGCTTTAACCCTCAGTTATGATTTGGCCATCAGCACAAAGAGCCGTCAGTCTTTGTCAGATGACAGAAGAGTACATCTGGAAGGGACTAAAAAAGATCATTTAGTCTGTTCTTTTGCTCTGAGGCAGATCAAATCCAGCATACTAATGACAGATGGTAGCCTAACAATTTTTTAGAAATTCTAGTGATACAGTTCAAATAATCTAAGTGGGTTGCTCCTGTGTTTTACTATCCTATAGCAAGGATTACAGTAAGCAAGTTTTTCATGACATGTAACAAAAATCTCCCCTCATTTCACATAAACTGACAATTTTCCTATCTTAAGAGAACACGGAGAACAGCTGGCCAACATACTGTCTCAAAGGAGCCCTTTGTGGGACCCTGCTACTGGGTCCCACCACTGGTGGAAAATCAGCCCTGCCTCCCCACATTCCTAGAAATGCATCTTCAAATGGGTTCCTATGAAAAATGTCCCTCATTCAAGCATCCAAACACAGTTTGATGATTGTAGAGAGAGAAAAATTGGATTTTAAAAGAAATAAAAGGCTTGTGTCTTGAAACCCAATACAATGACAAGGAAAGCATGATTTGAAAATCAGGACTGCCATGTAAATGTAAAAATGTCCTCTTACCAGTGAATTTTTTGAATTTTTTTGCCTAGATATAGAGGATATTTGACTTCATTATACTTCATAATAGGGAAAACCACAAATTCAGGTTTTTTTCTTTTGTTTTACAGGTTTGAACAATCTTGATTGACTTTTACCCCACTCTTAAGTTTTCCACTGCTGGCAGCCTTTGTGTTTCTGAGCAGAATCCAAAGTTGCAAGATACGACAAGACTGGTTATCCTTTTAGTATTTTGTAGCCAAGAGGAATCATAAAATAATGAAAATCTCATGAAAATTTACATTTATGTTCTAGTCCGCCTTGGAATTGCAAGAAGATAATAACTTGGCATTTTTGGATGCCTCTCTGAATTTTGGGGGTTTACCCCTTAGAACTAAATATACCTTAGAGGTAAATGAAATGTGACTGAGCAGGTTGATGTATCTCCTCTCAAAACACTCTCCATTTCAGTGGCTTTCAGCCTGTAGGTCAGAGAAGTTCACAAAAGATAGCTAAGAAAAATGCTCATTGCTAGTAGGCTGACATTTGGTATGCAGGGAATCACACCTCCATGGACAATTTTTAGTAGTCCACAGATTGAAGAATGACAATTTTTTTTTTTACCCAAGCTCCAGTGTAAAAATAATTAATGTAAGGGGCTCTATGGCCTGTGTTACACAGGAGTCCAAACGAGGTTACGGCAGAGGGTCGCTTCGGTCTTCTCACTGTAACTCAAACAGAAGGTCGTCCGCACAACAGAGCTAAACACGTGCGTGTGTATTCAGTTCTGTGCAGAGCTGAACTTACATCTCACGGAGAATTTGGCTACATGGGTCTCTGGACATTGTAAAGGACACCACAGTGCCATTTATAAATGTTATCATTGCTGAATGATTCCTTAGATAAATATTTAATATTTTCCTCTTTGTTCTAGTTATCCCTGAAAAGTCAGTGAAGGAAATTGCAAGAATCCCTGGAACAGCTAAGGACAGAATTAAGAAACTTCTCGCACATAAAAACAGTGTGAAGAAGCATGAAACAATCAAGAATGCAATCCCAGAAGCAGTCGTGACACCGTCTTCTAAGACCCACTCGGAGTTATTGGACTATGAAGGTGGTATTGATCTTGGTGGGAGCTACGGTGAGGAAGAGAAAGGAACGGAAGCTACTGCAGAAGAGGAGGCAGAAGAGTCAGATGAAGAGAAGGAAGATTTTCAGAATCAAATTGCCCATGAGCGAAGCCTTAGAGGAGATGTCTTTTGTAAGTTTCTTCATTTTTTTAAAAAATCTGGTTTCAATGTAAACACTAACAAACCCATCAAGAAACATTACAGCCATTTTATCAGAATTTACTTGTAGAAAAATGAAAAGCAACCTAACATACCTACTGGTGAGACTAAAGGTGTGGAATCTCCCTTTTCGGGGAACCTCTCTGCAGTCAGTGTGAGCAGAGGAGGAGTGCACCATCCCGACAGGCTGTGCTTTCAGAGCAGCTTAGACACAGCACCTAGCTTCTCCCCATTTTCTTCACAGAAGCCCCAGCAAAACAAGATAGTGTGCTGCTTCATTATGAGTAAGACAATAATTAGCTTTGACTTGTGACAGGCATACTCATCACCCTAAGTAGTGCGCATTGTTCGGAGGAAAAACATAGACTTTGGTGTCTTAGTGTTTCAAATGATATAGACCGTATAACAGGTACCACTGTTGTGCATGTCATTCCCAACTAAAAAATAACTACGTGAATCACAGAGGGGGGGGTTTAATCCCTTTTGTTTAAATATGAGAGTTTATCTGAATGGACACTCTCAAATTTAAAGCATTTTATGGTATTTGAGCAGGAGTCTTGCTTAATTTCTGACATTAGTCGTTTACCAGGAAGACTGACAGAGGGTTCCTCAGTCTGCTTTCAGGTGTTTCCTTCCAACTATTATCTTGTATGCTATGCAATTTCTTGCTGTGTTCTATAAAGTTTTTGGCTGCATTTTAACTGGGTTTTTGTACACCTGGCTCAGTCAAACATTCTTGAAGGTAGTGGCAAAAACATGTAATATGAGCAATACACCCTGCTAATAGTTTATTCATGATACTCTCTCTTTTCCAAAGTATAGAAAAATAAGAAATACTATCCCACAGTAATTAAAATTATGCACCGTATTTCATAATGATAAAAATGAACACAAAAGAAGTTTAAGTTAGCATTCAAATTGTTGCTCTGATTTGAAAAGACGTAACTTTTTTAAAGAAAAGATCATTTTAAAGTCCTCTGGAAAAAATGGTATATAATATTGCTACTGTAAGAAAGCCAAGAAAAAATGCGATTATTCATCTAAATACATTTGAGAATACATGCTTCTTTGCCAAAGAAAATTGCGTTTTTTTCCGTTTTCAGCAGTAATTGGCCTCTTTCAGTTCAGGCTAAGAGTATAGACTAATACAGCTTCCCCAAATTACGCTAGTGAGCCGATGAACAGAGTGAAATCAGGTCTTTGTTCACCAACCCCCTCCCTTCCTGCAAATATTAACAGGGAGTGCTTATGGCATATTTCGGGTTCGCTGACGATACCAAACTGGGGAGAAGTGAGTGCTTATGGCATATTTCGGGTTCGCTGACGATACCAAACTGGGGAGAGCGACCCGTACGCTAAAGGGCAGCGCTGCTGTTAAGAGGGACCCGGCCAGGCGGTGGAAATGGGCTGACAGGAACGTGGTGAAGTTCAACAAAAGCCAAGGCGGACGGAGGGAAAAGCCTCGTGCAACCTTACAGGCACGGGGTGACTGCTTAGGAAGAGGCTCCGCAGAAAAAGGGGAGCGGTTCTCCCCCTCTCTTTGGAGCTTCGGAGACACCCCCCGAGGCGCCGTGTCTGGGTTCGGGCTCTCCGTCAGGAGACAGCCGAGGACGAATGCCCTGGGCTGCGGGACGGGAGGCGATCGCGAAGGGTGGATCACCTAACCTTCCTTTTGAGTACTGCTGGTACACTGTTCGGAATGCATTCATTCCCCAGATTTCAGTCTGAGTGAGGGCACACAGGGAAAATCCTCTGTCCGTAGGAAAAGCCAGAAAATATACACGAGATTTGCGTCATGATGTTTGGTGAGATTCTTTTTCGAGGTACTTCTCAACCAAACCAGGACATTTGAACACCGTGTACCTGGGCTAGGCAGAGACTACTTGTCTCTACAAAATTGCCATTACAACTGACAGCAGTGACAGCACTGAATATTATTGCTTGAAAACAGTAAAGCACTGTGTTTTATCTGTATTTTTGCCTATGCTGCCTTTATTCCAGTCACATTTGGCTGGAATTTGCCATTATTAATATAAGGGATTTATATGCTCAACATGCTAGAGAGATTTTATTTTGCCAGGGGATACTGGCAGAAGGTTGGTGTGCTTCTTGATGCAGGGATACTAGTATGGCCAAGATGTAGTTTCCTTAAGTATGTGAACCCTGTACGATTTACGGCTTTCTTGTTAGATACCAACTGTGTACCGGAGTTAAGACACTGTGCTATTTTCATTTTTCTTTCAGCATGGGTTGCATATGTTAACAGTGTTTCCTTTCGTTTTACATTTCTGTATGCTTGTAATTCTAAAAATTCAGTCATGATTTAGGCACTTAATTGCTTGAACGTTTGGCTTTAAAAACACTTTCATTTTTAGTGATACTGAATGATCCTTTGGAGTACATGATTAGCTCAAATTTACAGCTCTTAAATTTAGACATCAGTTTTTTTCCTCCTCTGCTGATGTCTAATCAGCAGTGATTCCTTTACTACCACATTAATTTCATCCATATAATCCCCTCAAGTATTCACATAGCATCTGCCTTTTGTATTATTAATATTGGTATTGTTTGTCTTCCAGGAAGAGTAGTTAATTAGGAAGAATGGACAGGTCACACTTTTCAGAGATCCTAATTATTATTTTAATATTTATGTATTGTTTTATCATAGTAGTTTTACTACATAATAAATATATAGGGAGCCACAGAAAAATACTGTAAGGGAAAAAGGAATTATTATACAGAGATTGAAATTATTAAAATAGGCCAACTATCAAAATACAGGACCTTCATGAAAACTACTACTCACAGAGTTTTTTTAAAAACACAGTAGTTAAAGATAGCAAAGTAAAGCCCCCAACATTTAAGAAATGTCAAAATTAAGGTCATCTGTGAAAACTTAGATATTTTTCTTATGATACAGTCTGTAATGACTTTAAATGCCTATTTTCCATGGGATCCTTACCTTGTTCAGTGTGAAGGAAGGACCTGTCCTGCTGTGAAAGGTGCAGATTAGTAAACAGGACTCTGTTCTATTGACTGCAGAAATTGCAGATGTATAGGAAATGAGAGTAAACCAAAGTATTGGAAAGCTCCTTACTGTGCGAGAAATGTCCTTTTTGTACATGGAAGAAGACAGAAAGAGGTGGACCAAAGTCCTTGGTTATATAAGCAATGACTGTACAGATGCTACACTCAAGCTAGAGGTGAATTTATAATGCACAACCTTAATTCTGTCATCTTCTAACGTTTCAGTGCTTTTCATATACCATTCATAATCCAGAATGGTATTGCCAGCTGTAACTAAATTCCATATTCTGTACTTTATCAGTTTATGAAACTTATATCATGCTTAAAACACGTAGCCAGCTGGAATGATAAAGAGGTTTTGGTTTTCTGGTTTATTTGGCAATACTAAAAGTGGACTGTTTCCCTTATGGGTTCAAGGCTCTTAATTCTGAACAAGAGCACTCTCTCAGTTAATCAGGATGTTTGCTCACAACCTTATTCTTTTCTGATAATTACACCACTGTGAGAGCGAATGCTCAGTCCACGGCTATAGACAAAAGGCTCAAAAGATGTCAGACATCTGGGAAAGGTAATTCTTTCAGAGGAGGATGTGGTAGCAGAGATGTGGCATATGCCTTTGAGTCCTACATAGTGACATAGTGTATAAATGGGAACTTAGTCTTCATTTTACTACCTCTTATATTCTGCTTGAATTTTTTACAGTGCCCACTGCGGTTTTCTGGGGGTTTTTTTATAGGCTTTGAACATCAGAGAGCAGTGTTAGAAAGACAGCAAGTACCATTTTTGTGAGAGTTTCCATATGCTGCCGTTTCAGACACTTTAGAATTCTACATGTTAGAATTACCAACAGTGAGTTACTTTTCCCAAATTTTGCATGCTATTTTTACATTTAGACTAAGTAGACTACCTAGGCAAAACCAGGCATAGGCATTTTCCAGGGGAGAGAAAAATCAAACAGCTATAACAAGAAATAAAAATATACCACATTGCCCACAACTAGCACACTTAAATACATGGATGCTTATATTCTACTATATATCTGTTCTTCGTGTATAGCTGCCTCAGCAAGAGCTCAATGTGATGCCACAGATGATTTATAATTAATACAATCTCACTAACAGGGGAAAAAAAGGAATTAAAGCTTTAAGGATAGCACCTGCATTACTGCAGACAAATAGAAAATTACTTCCAAGCTATAAACCAAGCCATATTTTTTCAGACGAAAATGTCATTTCCAAATGCACTATAAGTAATTTTATATACAGCAGTTGGCAAAATATATACAGTAGTTGGCAAAGCAGAGAGGTGAAACCAAGCGCACATAAAGGAAGATCTATCAGTGTTTTCAGTAAGCTCCTTTAGCACCGCAGCGTCACTTATCAGTGCTTTTGTACTGTTTCTGAAGGGTGCCCATATAACAGTGCTCCACAGGCCTATTCTACTGAGCTCTGCTTGTTGGGTTTGGGGTTTTGGCTTCTTTTTTTTTAATTATTTTTTACTTTGAACCTTCTAATATTGCAGCTCAGTCCAAGCAGTGCTTTTCCAGATGTGCTCCTCAAGCTTCTTATTGCTTTCATGATCTCTTTGGCCCTTATTTGACGTACGGACGGGCTTGAGGGTCTGTCTTCGTCGTACTTTTCAGGCAGACACAGGGGAAGCTTCCAGCAGCTTCTCACAGAAGCCACCCCTGTAACCCCCCCACCGCTACCAAAACCTTGCCACACAAAGCCAATACACCAGCTGAGGAGGGGGGGAGTGATAAAACGGCTTTGGTGGGCATCTGGCGTCCAGCCAGGGTCAACCCACCACGCTGTTCTATTTTGCAGAGTTTCTTTCCTTGCTGCAGCTCCCGCTATAGAACACAATTGACAAACAGCACCTAACATGGCTCAGAGATTCCCCCCCTCAGAACAGGGGCATTACTCAGATACCTGTCGCAGATTGCAGCACTGAATTTCTTGCAGATGCAAGAACCTGTGTCACCAACACGGTGGCTGTTCTCAGGATCAGAACATCACCGGTTTATTGACGCTCAGCTCATCATAGACATTCATAGACACAACTCCTACGGAAATTGGGGGTGATTAGTTACACGGGTACTGAAGACCTGGGCATTAGTTCTCTCTGCCACTAATTCCTGCTGATAAGATCAACCCATCTTACCTCCTAAGAGTATCATGATGACATCAACAGTTAAGAACGTATGGCACCGTGATACAAAGGGGTTTATATGCAGAGATTATATAGTATCTAGTGCTGCAGATAAGTGGATGGGTGGGCACTAGCAGTACAGAAAGAAGGACAGACTCTGCTGTGCCTGAAGTGGGACGTATGTGAGCTTTTGTCGGTGACGGTATGTTCTCAGGGAACATGAGACAAGGCCTGCCTTTCTGCAAGCACCCCTTGACAGCAGAAGAGCTGAAAAGAGCAATCCTGACTCCTGCTTAGTACTTAGGAGGCGGCAGACTTCGGGCCTTGGCTATGTCCAGTGATGCTCTGATGTAAAATGTAGGCACATTCCAAGTAGTAAGGTTTCTTGGAAAGCTTTCTGTAAGCTGAAGCTTACAGTTTCTCATAATATGCAGCTGATACCTTCCAGTAAGTGGAGAACTGGAGTGTAATGCCTGACACTGAAAACAAAAATAGATTTGGACACAAAATTTGGCTTTTTTTATGTGCATGACAGTTCTTCAGTGGAAGCATCTGCAGCACACAGCTGCACCTGCATGTATACCCCTCAAGTGAATTCAAGTGTAATTCAATAACTCAATAAATAAATCATTCTGGCAGCTGTTGTCTTCTGTTAAATCACTCCACTCTTTCCACAACTGATCATATTTTAATAGCTCTCTTCATTTTGGCAAGGGTTTTCACAGCCTGAGCCTCTTTCACTAAGTATGAGGCAAAGTTTATGGCATGACAGTAAACTTGACACCTTATCTCTATGTGGCTGTTCCTAAATGTGTATCTGTAGACATGTATTAATTTAGAGAAAGATATATTAATCCTTGCCTTAAGTAAGAATATTATCCAGGTGATTTAAGCAATGGTCTGGGTGAGGGGAAGGCTGCAAGGGCAACAAGAGAGGACACGCTCCTGGCAATTCATCAGAAAGCTTGTAAGATTGCACGAGTCTCCTTTCTTGCCTCAATTCAGCGCCTCTGGAAGTGCCTCCAGGGCCTCTTTGTCAGTGTCTGTTTTCTCTGGTGTACAAACAGAGCAATTTTTGACAGTGTTGAAGAAGAAAGGTTAAGGAGATGGCACTGTCTTTATGGTGCTAGGAGGCTCTGGATTGCAGTGGGTTTTAAGTATATTCTTAAAACCGAGTATGTGTTTACGACCTGAGTATGTTGGAGTATTTCAATGGAAAGCCCTAGGTCAGTGGAACTCGTGGGAACAAATTCTCCTCTGAACAAATGTCTGTGCACGTGAAAGTAATGACTTTTAAAATATCTGGCATTTGCAACTTTCTAATAGCATGTATGATACAATGCTGAGTAGGGAAAAGTCATTTCCATTTCCATAGCTCCTATCATTTAGCACTGTTGAGGAAGTCTGAGCTTTTCTTAGCATTGCTGCCCATGTGGTGTGCTTGAAAAGTGAACTTCAGTCTGTCAGGCTTTCCACTAACACCTTCTGTAAGCAGGAATCCAAAGGATCCTCCCTCACTCCTCTAAAATGGCACATTTCAGCTCCTTCTGTTTTCATAGGTGTGTATGGACATATCATAGATATCATCTGCGTACATGTTTGCAAAGGATACAATCCTCTGCTAGTGAAAGCAGATCTTCCCCTTATCTCATGTATGATTAGTTACTTACACAGGCTCTGGCACAAAGAAGTTGAGAGTATTTTTTTTTTAGTGAGTGCACTTCCCTGTTAATCACTTCAAATAGTACAAAAGCAGCTTAATCACAGAGCTTTAAAAATACTTAGAGTATTTTAGAGTAATATTTAGAGTAACTAAGAGTTTGCAAGCTTCTCTATCTTTGTAGCTCATCAGACAGGAGAAGTTTTGCCTCGGTCTCAGAGGCTGCTGCTGAAAAACAGTGCTTCTTGAGTAACCACCTCCTCTAGGGCAGTATCTTAGGGAACGCACCTAACATTGACTGTGCTGCTGTACCAACTCTTCCAGTTTGGCACAAGACACCTCAACCAATTTTTACAAAAGAACTTGTTCAGGGGTTTCCACCAGGACTGGTTATCAAAACGTCAGGCTGTGCTTGCCAGCCGTCGCGGGGAGGGTGAGGAAGAGGTCGGGCAGTCGCTGCACCCTTCCTTCCCAGCAGACAGCAGAGCTGACCTGGTTTGCAGGACAACATGTAGCCCAGCAGAGAGTATGGCTTCAGAAAAATAATTTCCTGGGGCTTCTCTTACAGCAGCACCAGCTACCACTTACCTGAATACAGACCTGTGGGCCTTTGAACCCCCGATGTTTACAGCTTTTATGAAGTCTCCGACATTACCCATTTTTTGAGGCTGCTTTTGGCAAAGTGCTGCCAAGCTATTGAGTCGTTGTCTTCACTGTCTGGTAGAGTTCAGGTACTTTGATTATTAGTTGAAGTTTTGTAGCAGGAAAGCAGACCGCCACGCCAAAGAAAGACCATGTTCACCATTTTATGACCTTGTGAATCTTGTAGCTCCATTGCCCACAGCTTAGAAGGCACAGAGCTGTGGAAAACAACAATTAAACAAAGTCTTAAAATTCAGAGTTAGTATCTAACTGGGGTTAAGAATGTGAGTTTGGTGGTGGAGTGGAAAACACATACACTGAGTTATTCAAATAAATGATGGCAACTGGTAAAAGGAATAAAGTTCCCTCTTCTGTTCCCATGACGACCCAGCACTTGACAAGTTGCTTTCCCTAGTTCCCAAGGTGGAAGAAGCAGCTGCCTTCAGCCCTCTCCTGGCACAGAGGAAAGTTCCAGTGTCGAGACCAGAGCAAGAAGGTACATTATTTTTATTCTACAGTATTTATTTTCCTGTGTATTGTGTGTTTTCATGCCAACCTATATTAGCCAAGCCAGAACCAGTTTAAAAGCCTCTAACATAAAGCCAAGGTTTGGTGAGTGCGTTAGTATCTGGCCAAGCCGTTCTGCCAGTTCCAATGTGAGAAGCTGGTTTTGTGTCCTTTTCAAAACATACTTTAACTGTTTATAAGCCATGTATAGAAAGTTCCCCTGCATTGAAACTTGACTTGTAATTGAATTTCACATGATTTATTTCATAGTAATGAAAAAATAAAGTCATTTCTATAGTCTATAAAATGAAACCATGTTAGAAGAGCATTGCATAGCATGTGACAATATGCAATGTCCTTCAGCCATATTCTCTTGGTTTTTCTCCTGGTCCTCTGTCTGAAGTCAATAGGAGTTTCCCCTGAGCAAGACTGAATAAATATTTACCCTGAATCTTAAATAGCCTGGCTATGAATTTATGATAGTTCCCAATTAATCAGTAAGTCCTGTGGATATCAGAGTAAGCTGATACTACCTGTTCTTTCTCACATTAAAAAATTGTTGCAAAATCAGTCAGGGGAGCATACAAGGTCCAAGACCTGTCAATTTATGTACACAAGCTTCTGCCATGCCTTAGGAAACTGCTTCATGCACTTTCAAGCAGAAAGCTTCACTGCCTCTTGGAAACTGTATATATACTTGTAGCTCTGGTCAAAGCGGAGGATAAAGGCAGATCAAAGGGCACTCTACCCCTCTCCTGCTGGGAGAGAGTTTCCCTGTGACGGACAGAATCGTGAAGCTGACTATAAGGACCTGCTTATGAGAGCCATGGAAAAAATGAGAATCCAAAAGGGGGGACTGAGGGGTTGTATTGAGCTGATGCATTTACAGGGCAGCATCCTCCTCCTGGGGAGTTCCCAGCCAAGCAGGCAGGGGCTGAAATGCTGGAATTGGCTGTAGATGAGATTATTTTTAGGACAAAACCAATCCACAAATGCTTCCAAATCTTAAAGAAAACAAACCAAAACAAAATAGACAGATGGCTGGCTGACATTAAGGGTAAGATACTGGTTTTTCTCCAATTCAGAAAGCAGTAGTCTCAGAAACAATGGATTTATACAGTAAAGCTCTCTAAATGCCATGTACTGCACTTCCCTGTCTCATGACAAAATACATGAAAAGAACAAGGACGCTTCTTTCTGAGGAAATTCAGATGGCTGACGTGTTATTATTCTTAATCTGATCTGTCATGCTTGCATTGCACAGTGTTTCTTTCTTTGTGTAAGTAATGCTTTTCATCTGCCCAGTCACGACGGCTGTGGTGTGCTCTGGGTGACACCCCTTCTCAGTGTGCTCTAAAGGCCAACTGGTTTGGGATATTCCCAGCTCCACGCAGTACAAGTATCAACCGCTGACTTAAAGTATTCCTCTCATGGGAAGCCAGCTTCTCTCTTTCAATGGATAGAACTGGAGCTTGAGCATCTCAGCTGATTACAGCTACAGCAGTGTAACAAATGGAGAGAGGAAAGCTCTAAAGTTGGCAGATCCCAAACCATTTATGATGCTCGAGTCCAAAACTAACACCTCCAACTATACTTGGCCATCAGCAGGCACTCAGTACACAGAAGTCACAGCATATAAACTCATGTGTACATGGGAGATTGGCAGTAAAAAGACACAACAGATTTTCCTGTGAGAGAAAGAATTACTACATAAATTCTAATGTTTTGCTTTTTTGCAATTTAATCTAGGTCAGCACTATCTGAACTCAGTAGATAATTTTAGAATGACCTATACATTAATAACTGGGTAAATAAAGAGCCAATTATTTTTATCAGTACTTACTATATAGTGCTTGTCTTATCTCTGAGTCTCCATTGCCAATTTTTTTTTCAGTTGATTGCAGCTTCAGTCGAGGGGTCTGCGACTGGAAACAAGATGCTGATGATGACTTTGACTGGAATCCTGCTGATCGAGATAGAGGTATTTAAATATTTGTCCTCTAGCTATGCTTTGATTTGATGGCTCACCCCCTTCAAAAAAAGGGGGGACGGAGGGGAAAACAGAATCAAGAATTAGCTTTCCTATCAGTGGCTTATCTTTAGAAAAGAAAAAAAGGAGGCAGAGAATGCTGGGAGTAGAAATTGTTTCTTTGAAATATCCAGTGGAAACTGGTAATCAGCAACGTATTTCACCAGAAACAATTCAGAAGATGAGAAAAATTATTAGAATGTAACTGTTGGGAATTGCAAGGTACAAGGCTATAGAAACCTTATTAGTTATGCGTTGTCTCTCCAAGACTGGTAGGGCATTTAATCACACATCTGCCATTTGGATGGATGTGGCAGTGTAGTCGCTCACATGGCTCAGACAGCACTGTGATAACTGCTCAGAAATCTCAAACTCCGCAAGGCAAACTAGTGACGGCATTCCTCAGAAAGAGCCAAGGGCAGGGGGCTCTTCAGGAACAACCCGTACCTGACCTGGTACCAACGGCAGGCCTGCTAAAACCCGAGAAAGAGCCCCACGGTGCGATGCTGCGCGGGCGCCTATAAAAAGGGGTGGCTGAAGAAGCGTGTCTGAGAGGATGTCTCTTCCCCTGTGGCTCAGGAAACGTTGCAGAAGCCGCAGCAGGAGGGACCAGTGGGTCCTGCAGATCCTGCAGGCCACTTGCTCCAGTTCCTCCACACGCAACCTCTTCCTCTTCCCTCACAGTCTTTCCAGTCTTTCTTCACTAACCCTTCCTCTCCTGCTCCATATATTTCCTTTTCCCCAAGTCTCTTCTCTGTGCTGTCACTTCCAGGAGGACCTTACCCTGACCTTACCCCGTCTCCCCAAACTTACATCTGCTGATTATGACTTTATTTATGGGCCCAGATGTTTTAGCCCTTTACCACTTTGTGTGTCTCCATCATTTCTTTGGTCCTCCAGGATTTGGGGAATAAGCTATCAGTTCCTTTATGAGTTTGTCATCACTGCAGAGGACAGTGGAAATGGTCTAACTTGGGCTAGCTCAAGTACTGGAAATGGTCTGACCACAGAGGCACAGCAGCACGTTTCAGGCTGTTGCACTCGAAAAACTGAGATGGTTTTGCCTTTGAAAGGCAGTGCAAGGAAGAAAGACTGTAAATGCCAGTGAAATATGAACTCATCTCATCTGTAAACTGATCTGACTTCCAGATCAGACAAGCTTATTCCTTGAAAAGTACACTTCCCTGCTGCTTTTCTCCAGTCCGATTTTAAATTATTCCAGTAACACAGCTTCCACATATTTTCTTAGCAAATATGTGTTCAATTTGCTAATAAGTAATACAAGTCCGTTAAAGATGCATTTTCTTTTTTTTTTTTTTTTTTGTTACAAGGTGATGGATACTACATGGCAGTTCCAGCTTTTGTGGGGCACAAGAAGGATATGGGGCGTCTAAAACTTCTCCTCACTGACCTCAAACCGAAGAGCAGCTACTGCTTGGTTTTCAGTTATCGGCTTGCTGGCGAGAGAGTGGGGAAACTTCGAGTGTTCCTGGCAAACAAAAAAACTGCTCCTGTCTGGGAGCAGAACAAAGGAAAAGATGAAAGGTGGAGAACTGGGAAAGTAGAGATATTTCAGGGGGCTGAAACAACCAACAGTGTAAGTATAACGCAATTTATAAGCCAAATACCATAATCAACAGCTTAATTTCCGAATCCTCAAGTGTTCCACCAACTGTTTTATAGGCACAGCTTACTGGCAGTTGAAAGGCTTATCTGAGAGGTGAAGCAACACCAATTTTAGGAGGCAGAAGTTATTACTGGTTGTAATTTCAGAACCGAATTACCCCAGTTGGTTAGAACACTGATGCCAGTAATCCTGTCATTTTGTAAAAACTGCATCAGATCATAAATTAACACAAACAATGAAAATCTCTGTTTAATATCTCATGCAAGAGAAGCATACATATATTCCTGGAAAAATGAAAATTATCCCTGTTTCATAGAAGAGGATGCTCTCAAACCACACTAAACCAGATAATTAGTGAAAAAGGTGACATCATATATAATCAAGGATAGGCATTCACCCTAGGAGCAGGACACACTAGCTAACAGGGAACACTGTGCACAGAAAACTGCATCCATCAGGGATTCAGCACGTTTCTCCTCGAAATGCTAGGGCCTGGTTTTCATTTATGTGACTGAACATTTTCAGTGCTGTGTAAAGGCTTTTACACAGTATAACTGAATACTGGGAGTATAAATGAAATGCAAGCTCTTTCAAGGTTCTTTGCACTACTGGAATGATGTAGAAAAACCCTTACACAGATGAGAATCAGACTATAAAATAAAAGCCCAGGCATCCTATTCATAAAAATGAACATACTCTCCATATTTAGTATACACACTATACTATATAGAGAGAAAGAATAAATATGTATAGTATATACACCCAAAACCCAAGGATCGAAATAGATGGAAAATGAACAGTTGTAATGTCTTCAAGAAAAGGAGTGCACCAATGTTACATACTGTGATAAAAGTACACTATTGTAATAGGATTTCACTCAATTTGCATTTTGTCAATGAAAATAAGTAATCTTGTTAAAGGAATCCATTTGGTATTGTAAATCTGTGCAGAGGATTATCAGTCTAGTTCAATAATGCACAGAAACACTAAAACCGGCAAGATTTAAGTCATTAAGTCCTGTATTGTGATAAAACATTCCTCAGACAGCACTATAACTAATTAACATTAAGAGTTGCTAAATGGTTGGATAAACCACATTTTCACTGTTAATACATCTTTTTTCTTATGACAGGTCACTTTTGAATCAGAACGTGGGAAGGGCAAAACTGGAGAAATTGCAGTGGACAATGTTATACTAATTTCTGGTCTATGCCCAGAAGATACCTGACAATGGATATTTGAGTATACTGGATTTAATCCTATTTTTAATATTTGCCTTACTAGTAGTGTATTTTTGTATAATTTTCTTTATAAAGAAACAAACCCATAAAGACTGTGCCTTGAATTTAATGCAGCAATGAAAACAGAAAAACTGACATCTGCAATATGCAGAGTACACTTTTTTATGAGTTATTCTAATACATGCTTTGAGTGTAGCACTACTGTATTTTATAATTCAAGGGCAGGGTTTCTGAAGTATTATTTGTCTAGCTTTTTTACAAATTCTACATACTTTTATTCCTTGAAGTTCTTTTCAAGGCTATTCTTAAGTCTTCTATTTCATTTCTTCTACTCTACAAGAACACGAAGCAGTATTTAAGAGGATGTTACTACTTCTGGTGATGTAATTTTAACATCCTACTTAGTGTGTAGATATTCAAACTATTCAAGTAAGAGGAAAGAGAGAAGCTTTATTTCCTTCTTGATGGAGCTATGCAAGTTGTAAGTGGAGTCATGTCTTTGAGGAATATTTTCATTACTAATAAAGTATGTAAAAAATCTTGTTTGTCATCAGTGTCTGAGTCTGTTACGGAGGCTCACACAATTAAATTCAACAGGTGTTAAAAGTCAGGTTTATTCTTCAGTAAAAAGTTAGAACTCCAGTGAGATTTGTGAACCACAGGCTTGATGTGAGGGGAATTAGTGCCACACAG
This sequence comes from Aviceda cuculoides, assembly GCA_035590195.1. Classification (NCBI taxonomy): domain Eukaryota; kingdom Metazoa; phylum Chordata; class Aves; order Accipitriformes; family Accipitridae; genus Aviceda; species Aviceda cuculoides. Next base: position 16,188,033 of record JAVJGG010000058.1, read on the forward strand.
CCGACTTAAGAGTTCTTAAGATTTACAAATGACGACTCAAAAGGCGCGTGTCGCTCACCCAAAAGATGAGGGCTCTCGACCTCCGGGAGCTCCGTGGGGCAGCATCCCGACCCCAGGGCAGAGTCCCCGGCTGCAGACCCGCTGCTCCGAGGAGGACCGACCCACTCAAAATGTCCTCCGGCGGGGCCCCACTTACGCCCTCGTCGCCCCTGACCCGGGGTCGTTTTAATCCCCTTGGCCAAAAGGTCAACACTTCGGGTAGCTGCGCCGGTCAGACGGGTCAGTTCCGTTTTCAACCTGCGGCCTCTGGGTTTGGCGTTTTTTCCCCCCCCTCTCCTCCCTGCCCGGAGAAGTTTCGTTTCTTGTCGGGGCGGGTGTACCTGCCAGAGAGTCACACAAATCACTACTTAGAAATCATCCCTCTGTAGTTTTATAAGCATTTAATGTGCATAGTTTTATAAGCATTCAATGTTCATCATTAACAGACGATGTTACCAGCTGATACTTAAAAAAAGACGCTTATAAAACTTCACATTATGTACCGACCTTCAGGAACAAACTGGTGCCGGCTGGATTGCAGGCCTGCTTTACCCCACAGAGGTGCGAAAGAACGGTTTTCATTTTCCAGCAGGCAGCAGTCACACAATAAGGCTCCTTCTTACTCAACTGAAAAAAAAAAAAAAATCTTTGTTTCGAGTCCCTCCACGTCTCTTCAAACTTCAGCAAAAGGGATGGAGACTATCCACCATCCCCAGGAGCAGGGAGGTGAGCAGAACCTTCTCCCACAAACGAGGAGCTGCCACCCTCTCCCCCCCGCCACCCCCCCGCCACACTTGCCCATGCACACACACACGTACGTGTACACATTGGAGGAGGGTGCAGAATCCGGGTTCCACCTTTCTGAAAAGAAGACGAAGGACAATGCTGTGGAGGACAAGACCATCTTCTTCTGTCTCGTGATCTCTTCTGAAAGCACCCAACAGTCTGGATCCCAGGAGGACAGAAGGAGAAGCCCTGGTTCAGGCAATGCCCAGTTAAATGTGCGTGCATACATTTTCCTCTTGGTTAGCTCTGCATATCCCCTTCTAGGTTAACTGCTCACTGTTTTTTATTGGTGATGCTCTTTATTTTATTTCTTGTATGAAGAATGGGACATCCAAAAAGAACTGAATAGAATTTTATATAGAAACACTGAAGAACCCCGAAGAATTCAGCCTATACAAACCTAAGCTTTTCAACAAAATACAACTCCAAAAGTTCAAACACCTTGAACTGCACCTACGAGGCAAGTCAGGGACGCTTGAGACATTTCTTCTTGAAACACGGTATTTTTGCACTTTGCACACAGCTGAGGAAAGAGTAAAGAAGACTGCAAACGTCTGCAAAGTTTACAGTAGCTATGTAATCAGGAAACACTTGGTTTTCGTTAGAACTGGTTTGTGTTACCAAACAGGTGCTCCGAGAACCGTACATGGACTTCAGCTTTGACATATGAATTTCTTTCCTGGTGTCTTCAGAGGTGCTGAGGACATTACAGAAAAAGGACCCAAGAAAACCAAACTCTCTTTATTCTCAGGGCAAAGATGCTGGGAGTTTCAAAGTGAGGGCCAAGCTCCCTCAGTAGTGGGTGGGATGCTCACTGTGATCTCAGGAGCCTGAAGAACCTGGTCACAAAGAGGCAGAAAAGTGAAACAAGTATTTTTCTGGACTCACTCCTCCTCATCTGACTCTCTGAAGTTGAACTACCCTTACTGAAGACCAAGAAAATGAAAGATCAATTTTATTGAAATCAAATTCTGTCTAGCTTCAAACAGCAATAATTTACACATACACAGTGCCCCTAAAGCCTAAGAATCATTACAGTCTTGAGCATTTAGAGTGCAAATGATATATTTGAAATGTATATGTGGAGCAAACTGAGTCTACCTAAAAAAGTACAGCTAGGCATTTATTGCACGTGCAGTTATTTGGCATGCAAAGATAAATACTGCCCGTGGAAGGCATAATATCTAAAGATTATTTGCTCAATACACAAACAATAGAGAGTAAACACAATGAACATGGTCTGATATGGAGCCAGATATGCTGATACTCGTTCGTTGTTGGTTGAATCGTAGCCCGCCATGAATCATGATTGTGACAATTACTTCAGTAGTAGCATCCCATCCAAAAGACAAGACAAAAACAAAAGATTTTGCATTTCATGGAACAAGTAAGAAAATTACTTGCAGAGATCAGTACAGACTGCAGTAGCTGCCATAAGGCTTTCTGTAGCAGATGCAGAAGTTGTTTCTCATTTGTTTGCAATAGATTGTCAGATACAAGATAGCTTGCATCACAGCAGATCATAAAAATAATTCTAGCATAATACGATCTGAAGAGCAAAACTGAAACCATTTTTGTTGTGAATAAATTCAAAGATAGCTTCTGCAGAAGCAACAAAATAAATCCATTATCTATAGACATTCGTATAAACCACACCAGCATGTCAGCAAATTAACTGGTATTGTGTGCAACATTCATTCAAAAGATGCAACTGCTCAGGGCAAAAGCTACGTGTTTCTCCTTCAGATGAAAACAGTCAAAGGGCATATTACGCCCACAGTCATTAATGCTTCAAACTGTTCCTGACAGTTTTCCATTACTGTGAAATGTGAAAACCATTATCTGCTTGATTATTTTAGACAGCAAGGAAACTGCGCTGGGAGTATCTGAAAATGTTACAAGTACGCTACAATCAAGGGGCTTGAACGTTGATAACATCATTTGCAACTCTTAACTCTGATAATAAACTTGGGAGACAGCACTCTGCCTACAAGTTAATGGAAAAAAACAGCTTCCAGCCAATTACCCAAATCTATACTACATCCTTCAAAAACTACTCAACAGATGTGATCACTTAATCTTGAAGGTTGTTTAACAAAAGGTTTCGATCACTTTTCTTCATCTGCCAAAAGAATTAAAGGAGACATTTCATTTTGTCAGCCGTGAATACATGGAAATGCTGAGGCACGTTCCCACAAGATGATTATCTTGTAACCTGCAACTGAAAGGAACTTAAAATGTTTTCCAGCTATTAGATGTTACTTTTATACATTAAATAAGGATTCCCCACTGCAATTTTTCAGGATCATAAAGATGAAGATAATGGAGAGATGCTTTCAATGACTGATTGCCACTCATATGTACTTCATAATTGCTATATTTTTTAGGATGCAGTCATACACCTGCCATGTTCTGGAGGTATTGAAATTCATGACACTATATTAATTAAAAGGTAAATAACAAGAAAATATGGATAATAATTTATTTGGCCATATGTGTAGTGTTACATAAAAGCCCATCACAGCAAAAGATTTTTGATGGAAAATAATTTCTAATTTTGATAGTTATTAACCTCTCAAATACCTGACTTGAAAGTTTGATTTCAACAAAGTTAGACATCCAGTCTCTGGGGCCCTCCCCCTTCCAAACCCCAGCTCTCCAGGAACCGCGCATTATACAACTGTTGAGAGAACAGAAACTCCGGGGAAGCTTCTAGCAACCACGGACACCTCAGACGAGCTGCCTCCTGTCTGAGGGCCACCACACAGCGCTCCTGAAGTAGTAACTAGATCTTAAAGAAGAGAGAGTAAGTCCAGTAAGTCCACTGACTCTCCTCCCAAAGGAACCAGCAAGCAAATCAACTACAAAGCGGTCCCGTGTTCCACCACTGCAGGACATGGTGGACAGCAATGTCGGTACAGGAAATATGGGAAAAATATATGGGAACAGGGTATGGACATGGGGCATTTACGTGCTTGATCTGCTGCTTCTTGTCTTTCTGAGTGCAAGTGAGCATTTCAAAGGAAAATGCAATCATTCTTGGATCATTTTCCATAGAGGTAGGAGCTAATTTGGAGCCACTGACTATATAGATATAAGGAAGATTTTTTCATTCCTACTCCACTGCTTTGCAGTCACCCACAATTAATTTTCCCATCCCATTTTCTTGCACAGTTGCTCAGTAACTCTCCTCCACCTCCTTCCTCACTGCCCTCGGTATCCGCAGAGGGGTTCCTCTCCCATCCCAATCCCCACTCCCCGCAGGTTTCCCCTCTTAACTCCGTTCTCCCCGAGGCGCTACCGCCGTCGCTGAGGGGCTCGGCCTGGGCCAGCGGCGGGTCCGGCTCGGAGCCGGGGGAGCTTCCAGCAGCTTCTCACAGGAGCCGGCCCTACGGCCCCTCACCCGCAACACAAAACCTTGCCACACAAACCCAAAACACTTTGTCACCAGTGTTTGGAGCTGTAGCTCATCAAAAGATTGTGACATTGTGACTGAGGAATTTTTTAAGGGACCTGAAAGGGTCAAGGTTGAAATTGCAGTGTTGTAGAGGAAGAGGTTGTAATATTTGACTTAGATGAACAAGATTTTTGTGTGTCTGCTTATGGTGAGGAGCAGGGACTCTGATGTTGTATTTTTTTACCTTGCTACCAATCCCAAACCTATTTTGTGGAGATACATCCCTCAGTTCTTAACTAGGCATTAACGACAAGGGAACAGGGATGTAGGCTTTGTTCTGCCATGCTACAAGGGTCTTGATCGTTTCTTGATTCCGTTCCAGATAGGAAAATTAATTTGGACTTAGTACAATTAGGGTGTGCTAAAAGCATGGCGAGACATGATCTGTCGCTTTTAATGGCCCATTGAATTGAGTCAGCCGTTTAATACAGCTAGCCTCCTGGCGAGGCTTGCTCTGGATACATGTTGCATGATCAAATAAGCTGGAGTATTTTTCAGTTTGTTTCTCTGCCTTTTTGTGGGTGTTTGCTGGAGTAGGAAAGGCTCTTGTGTCCAGTGATGAGCTTGGTGGTCTCTCCGTGGTTTGCAGGATGGAGGCAATTCTGTGCTGTACTGTTAGCTCTTTTGGCTGAAGGAGCTGATTGCCATCAAGGGCTGAATTAGTGAATATCAAAAACTGAAGCAACTAGTTTTTTTATTTTTGTTTTCAAAGACTTTTCTATTTCAGCATATTTAATTGGCAATGGGACAAAAATACAGTACAGTGATATCAACACCCTTGAACCAGTAACAGAGAATCAAAGGCTGTCTTTCATAGCTTTCTGAAAGAGTTATTTTCAAGATGAAATATCTATGGAGAATCTTGTTGAAACTATTTTGATTTATATTGTACTTAAGCTGAAGCTCCTTCACACACACAGTGATTAGGATTCTTCATGGGAATATGCAAAGTTTGGTATTAAAGCTGAAAATGCATAATATTTCAAAATTGATGTATTTAATCTTGGATTACAGTTTAAACAGCTAAAAAGAAGACTTTTAAAAAAACCTTAATACACAACGCATTCTTAGAAAGAGTGGCTTATCCATGTTTGGGAAGGCAGCTGAAGTACTGCATAATGATCTAATTCTATAGCATAAACAAATTGTGACACACTCCTCAAAGGAGGATACAGTCCAAAGTTACTAGGCTTGAACAGCAATTCCATGCATGCTTAAAAGAGAATTTAAAAATAAAAAGTAAACTACCGTTTGTTTTTTTGCTGGGGGAGGGGGCAATGTAGTGAAACTAGTAGATGAAGAAAGTATTGCATGTGTTTGGAAATTACTGTTTAAACTCTTGTGTCTTCTTCTTCCCCCAGATTACATCTTTTGGGTAAGACTAAAGCTCACAGTATTAAAGATATGATATGGCACATAGGTAAAAAACCCTGAACCCCAAACTTCAGAATAAGTTAACCACAAAACCCAAGAAAAATTGATTTAATGGCCGTCATGGCTGTTGGATCATAGATCAATTTTAGTAGTATCTAAATAGTCTCTAACACTATAATCGATGACTGACAAATTAACATGATATTTATCCATTATGAGCTAGAGAAAGCATAACTGACCTCTTCATTATATAATTAAAAAAAAAATTGGAATGCATGTAAAGACTGGAAATGCAATAGATAATTTTTCAAAGTTCAGTTAAAGAACATGTATATTCATATGCTTGTTTCCAACTGTATGCAGTATACTGAGTGATGACATTTTAAAAACAAAAAAAGTGTATGTTACTTTGTATTGTTTTGAGTTGTCTTACCTTTGCTTTTCTGCCAGCTCATAGTTTATTCAAGGAAAATCCTAGCGGTGCTCTTGTGGTTATGTGTACGGAGATTTGTGATAAATAGGCACCATGTGCTCAAGACTCTTCATGGGCATTTGAATTCCACTTCTGTGTTTAGTGTAGCTGCTCAGTTGGGCCAATTAAATTACAGAATTACTTGTTTAGAAAAATGTTTACTAGTACCAGCTTGCAGAAAGATAGTTAGAAATGCTCTCCTTTGAATTGCTGGACTAATTTCTCGCATGTCTTAAGACTCCTCTTCAGTAATCAAATACAGTCCTTCCCTAAATATGCCTACCCTTGTGAGCTTCCAGTTTCTTCATTTGATAATGCTTCAGACAGTGAATTCTTCTTTTAGAAGTACTTTGATAATCCATTGTAGCCTACTTAATCACAGTTGGATTTTGATGCTTCTGTCTCGTCTGTATGGCAAAAGACGTTGTTTTGACTAGATCTCCATGTTTCACAGAGGTTTGGAAAAATTATTTTCCCCAAAAGGAAAGCAGAAGCGTTTTAATTAAAAATGGTCAGGTATTTTTGGATCAGCTGTATTTTGCATCTGAACTGGTTAGCCATAAATTTGTGTAGGCTCTAGGGGAACTTTGGGATTAAATCTCATGTCATCAAGAGAAAGACCTGTTGTGAAAACTTCTTTTTGATTTCACTCAGTTCTCCACCCTTGGAAATTGCAGCTTAATGCACACATGGTCCAGTATTTTAACGTACTTGTTTACAGTCAGGACTTCAGAAAGAAGCAACTCTCCAGTTACCTGTATAAATCAAAAGTAGCTACAACATATTTATATAGGAGTCCAAAAAATAACAGATTTCTTAAGTCTTTTGCCTTAGTCAAGCGGAGTGCACAGAGAAAGAATGAGAGGTGCTAGGGCTTGGCCTGATCCTTCCTTTCACGTTGTTTGTATTTCATAGTTCTCTCCACTTGGAGAGAGTCTTGTGTACTGATTAAGCTAAACTCGATTTCTCAAAACACCATGTAATGCACTGAATTTAAGAAGCATTTTCTTTGATCTGAATGAACAGCTAATTTCAGCTAAGTCCCTTTCAATTGATCTGCAGTGTGGAGCATGATTACTGTTCTTGAAGTGTGTTCTTAACTGCCTTCTGTTCATGAACATGATGATGTTGAGGGGAAAAAAATTAACTGCTGAACCCTGCATACTTGTCTTAAGCAGTGTTGAAGTGGTAGGCTGGGATTTTTTTTGTTTTGTATGGGTTGTTCTTGGGGGTTTTTTTGGATAGGGTATAGCTACAATTTTCTCCCAAGAAATGGTGAAATAAACCCTTTAATTTTTGCTTTTAAAAAAAAGTCATCTTTCCCTTTAGCCTATTTTTGGAGTAAAATGTCAAGACGTTTATGAACAGGCTGACCCTTGGATTCTGATTGATTAGTGGTACTATGAAGATACTATATTTCCAGTTCCAGGAATTATTTTCTTACTGTAAAATAAGCTGCTTTGCAAATTCCTAGTTGTCTTTTTTAGTAGTTTTCTGTATGTGCTTATATGACGTTTTGGAGAAGTGTTACAAATTTCTTCAGTTAAACATGATAGAAGGCTTTCAGAGCAAAAAGCCATTTTAGTCCATGAGCAGGTATCCAAACACAAATATGTAGGAAGGAGCATGTGAATGTTTTGTGCAATGTCATTTAATCATCTGAAATTTCAGGTAACTTAACCGTCTACGAGATTTCTTACAGCTATATAGCCTCAATGCTTCTGTTGGTAAACATTATTCTGACTTTACAATCTGGAAGGTTGGAGTTGAGAAATGTTTGTGGAAATGACTGTGGAAGATTTGCTGAGCCATTGTTGGTTTTTGTTGGGTTATTTGTTGTGGGTTTTTTTCCCTGTTTTTAAAAAGAAAAAGCACAGTAGTGTTTCCTATCATTGGCTGTGAATATCACTCGGAACCTCCTGATTCTTTGTACCGAATCTGTTCTTAGGGATTCAAGGGCGTCTTAGGGAATTATGAACTACCTTCATTTTTAATATATTTTCAGAAGCAGCTTGCGGGAATTTTGGTACAAATTTTGATATCACAACTTTTTCTCTTCTAGGAGTGTGTTGTGCACTTAGGAAAAAAAAGTCTTAAGTTTTCCCAGAAGGGCATCTAAAAAAAACTTGGAACATTTCATTGAGCTTGGACGTAAATCTGTTTTCATGCTAAGCCAGGTTATAGGATGTCTTTCTATGACTTAATAAAAGGCAAAACACCAGATGGTTTATATGAATGAAGAGACATATACAGATATATGTGTGTATATTTTTTTTAAACAAATGTTCATAAAATTTGTCACGATGTTCTGGAAATCTGACAGTAGATAAAGCTCTAGTAATTATGGAAAACAGTCCATTTTTGTAAACTTCTTCCACTGAAACAGCAAGTGCCTTGTAAGTAGAACTCGTTACAGGTACAGAGTGAACTCTCTTGTACGAGAGTATGCTGTAACATCGTGTTAGGTAAATTACTTCTGGGAGTAATCTTGTAGATCTGTTCGTGCCTGTTCAGGGCTTCTGTTTGGTAACAGCGATGATGTAGCTGATCTTGTTCTCTGGACATCTGCCCGCTAGGAGTGAGCCGTATCCTCCACTCTGTGTCACGATATCTGCCAAACAACTCGAAGGCGGTAATAGGCTTTCATTACTATTGACCAGGACTTGATTTGGATCCTTGAGTTAAAGACATTCTCTTTTGTGCTGGTTTCTGACTTGTATGAAGCTTTTTGGTCATTACCTGATTCTTTTGGAAATAGTATCTGAAAGAGGATATTGGTAATGTTTTTTCTTCTAATGCCTTACATGTAAGAGGTTCAGAATTTTTGAAGAATTTTTTGTTGGTTTAAAATACAGCTGCATCATTTTATGGTTAAAACTTACTATAATAGATTCTGGAGTATCTCCTTTGTGTAATTATGTACGTTATGTGAACATCTGGGGTTTTTGAAGTTTTGCACATATGACCGTTTGCCCACACTGTTCTTCAGATATTTGTTTTATTCTTTCTGAAGTCAGTTGATAATTATGTTTATTTTTTACCTTACTTACAGTAGTAAGTTTCTTTTCTTTACATTTAGGATCTATGGAATGTTTATAAAAGGCTTTTCTGTCCTCTTTAAAAAAATAAATTACCCTGTGTCCAAAACTCTGGTTCCATTAGGAACACCCCAAAGTACAGATAGGGTCCTGGCTGTGGAAATTTTCTCCCTGCCCTCGAGCCCATGAACAGTGTTCTTTAAAATGCAAGTCTTTCAAGATCTTATGTTCATTTTCTTGTGTTTGGCTTTTTATGTATGTGCCCTGAAGCTTATTTTTCAAAGTGGGTGAAGGTTTTAATACTCATACCCGTATCTGGATATTTTTAGGATGTGTCTCCTGTAAAGAAAAAAAAATGTTTTCTGAAATGTTATACAGATTAATAGGCTCTTAACATAATGTTAGTACATTACATTAAAAGTGAAATAGTTCCCTTTACTGTGGCTTCTGTCTCGAATTAGGAATACATAATTTTTTTTCTCCCCATTACTGAAGATGGTCAGTTGTCCAGACTTTTATGAGAATAATTTGCAAATAATTATCAGAGCACTTTGGTTGAAGAATTTCTGCATGTTTTAAGATACTACACCTGGTAGAATTTAAAATACATGAGTTTTGATGGGGGTTTTAGGGTTTAGGTTTTGCGGTGTGGGGGGGTTCTGTTTTTTTTGTTGTTGGGTTTTTTTTGTTTTTTAGGAGAGGGAAATCTGTGCTGTGAATAGAATGCTAATACAGGAGATTTTCCTCAAGTCCACATTTTACTCATTTTGTATACTCTCTATATGCTAGCAGGCATGCTTTTAGAATGTTGGGGTTTGGGGTTTTTTTCATGGTAAAAATAGCTTGCAGCTTATTGAAAAACAAGGCAGACCTGTGCCTCAAAAGCCAAATGAAACTGCTGCTTAGATGAGGCTCTAAAGAGGGCATTTATATGTTGTGGAATGAATGGCATGCCTGCGCTAACTCCCGCAGGCCGGATATTTCCAAGGTATCAGACAGAGCTGTATATGCTGCACTCTTCCCCCTTCAGATCCGAAGGTTTCTCCCTTGGCAATGTCCGAAGGACCCCTGGCCCCTGTGGGGAGGACGGGGTGGGAGAGGGAAGAAAAAATGAGGAAGGTGACTATACGTGTGTGTTGGAATTTTTTTTATTTTTTTTTTCCACCCAAACTGTCCTGTGATAGATTGTAGGCTCCTTGTACTTTGTGAGCTAGCGTTGTTTTTCTAATCATTGTTCTTTGAACAGTGTAGTTAGGAATTTCCTGTTCACGTTTTACTACAATGGTTTGTTTAAAATGATAGACCACAGTCTTTTTCCTGACCTAAAACTAGATTAGCCTTGAATGTTGAAGAGAAGTCGGACAAATAAAGAGGATAGACTATTTGCTTATGTCATGGAGAGAGGCCTTTTAACCACAGGCTCAGTTATATCAAATGCCCCAAGTCATGTTTCTTAAATATTTATTAAGACAAATAAACATAGTTATTGTATGAACTGGCACGTCTCCAAATTTCTTTCTCTTTGATTTTCATGGGTGGGTCACTTTTAATCAGGAGAAATATTTTTAATCAAGACTCCGATATCTACCGGATTACTGAATGCAGCGTTACCTCAGTTCCCTCCCCCCCTCCCCCATTTGTAAAATGAACAAAATAAACCTCAGCAAAGTTAAAGTTAGAAAATGCAGCAACAAACTGTCAGGAAATACTCAAATTGGGAATGAACCTGCCTTTTCTCAATACATCTGGTGCCAGTGGTAAAAAGTAGCATAGTCTTTGTATGTATTGCTATGTGTTTGCTTTCAAATTTTGGGAAAAAAAAAATCTCCTAAGCCCGGCAGTGTTAGCTGCACAAGGAATTGCAGTATCCTTATTATACAATTTACGTTTATTTAGGACAAGTTCCTCGTATAACACTGCTAATCTATGTAAACAGTGCACACCTGTATTGATGGAACAGTATAGGTAATAAGGCTATTGATTTTTTTTCTCTGGAAAGAGAAAAAATTTCAGTGTTAAAAACAATATATGATCTTCACTTGGGGTTTTTATTTTACAGAAAACTTACCGTAACATAAATTGTATTATGGCATGGCATAAAAGTTTTATCCAATTGTGGAGGGATGGTGTGTTGACCTGCCTGAGTTGGCTACCGAGATAGTTACAGATGAGCATGAAACTCGTGAATATACATTTTATGCAATGTTCTTGGGTATTTTTAATGCAAGAATGTCTGTGAACATGTGCATGTGAAATACTGATAAACCTGCTAAATTAATTTTTCAAGCTGGGAGACGTCAGATTTGTAAGGTTGTGGAGTCTGTAGCTGATATGACACACAAGCATGTCATTACAAGGGTGTTGCCAGTTAAAATACTCAGCTGTTATGGTATTTCCAGCTTAGCATCTAACTTTGTTCCACCCAGCAAATAGTCACATAAATAGCACTAGCTGTGGATTTTTAAAGGAAATATTTAATGAATTTTTAAAGAAAATAACATGTGGAAGGGAGAATATTTGGGTAGCTTGCACGTGAATGTCTAGGGTTGGGTAGGGAGATGCCTTGCAGGGTACGGAGCTTGATGTACTAAAGAAGCTTGCAGTAGATGTTACCATTTATAGAAATCAGGTATTTCCGTGAGTACCGGAACTAATGAAGTCTGGTTTCCTGTGGGGTTGTGTCTTACGGCTGATTGACTTCAGTGTCTGGGAAGGTGAAAGTTCTGATAGAGCTTTTTGCCTTGCAAAGTGTGTGTGCAACGGATGCGCTATTCCCCCACAAATGAAACAAAGCGTTAGACATTTGAGTTTCCAGCGTAGCTGTTAGGCTGCGTTGCCTGTGGTACGCTGCCTGGCTTGTAGGTTTGGTTTCCTGTTATGTGTGAACAAACAGTACAATCTTGAGTAGGGATCCACAGTCTTGCAGAAGGTTTATCAGTGAGATATCTGCTATTAAAGCACCTCCCGGAGCTGTTAGCAGTTGGTTTTTTTTGTTCCTAAGGATCAGAGATGTATTGTGTGAAATACTGTCAAGGGGAGTGGGTGCCATTGGTTTTGCTGTCAGCAAAGATTGTTCGCTTTAGTTTTGACCTTCATTAAGCACAAATTTTTCTACCTGGACAAGCAGGAGTTCAGCGCGCTTGGGTGTGAATAAACAGGGCACTTGATCTTCCATGTGAATGCTTTTTGTGTAGCAATATGGGTGAGTAGTTTATTCCACTAGATGAAGTAAGTGAGGTGAATAAGGTGAGTAAGCAATTTCATTATGAGACGCTCTCAGTTGTGTCTAAGTGCTATGTTGCAAATTGGGCTCGTGCTTTGAGCTGGTCGGGAGCCAGGTGGCTGTGGTTAATTCATCACCGAACCTGAGCTAACAAGCCCTGTGTAGGCTAGTTTGTATTAGATGGAGCTCCATGCCACACTGAAGTAGCTGGAAGCTGTCCACCTGGGAGCCAGGGCAGAGCTGCCTTGGGTCTGCTGGAAACGTCTTGTGTAGACAAACTCTAGAAGTGTTTGTGTGGAGTAATTAATTTACTATATGAATTTACAGTACCTTTACTGTAGTGTTACTTTCTTTACAGAAATCAGTTAATACTCTTTTTTGTGCAACTTGTAAGCCCTAGTTATTTTTTTGTAGGGTTGTATTTATAAAGCATACATAAAATGTGTATTATAGGATGCATCACCAGTGTTAGTTAAATGGATTCGTAGCTTGCTTACCTGTTGATTTGCAGTAGTATATCATTTCGTGTATAATAAAAGTTATCTTCAGCAAAGATCTTTGAAATAAAGCCATGACTTCAGGAAGATTTCTAATATAATCCAATCACAATAGCTACTTGGAAGGATAAGTTGAATCTTCAAAGTAGACAATTAAATTACTCTTTTTAAATACTTGATAGAAACAAAAAAGCACCTTTAAGTTTTTCTTCCCAGTCTTCCAAAATCCTGCTTTAGATTCATTGCCCTATCTCCCAGCTGTATTACTGCAATGCCTTTTCTGACCTCCTCTTCTAGCTATTGTGAAATACCAGTTCTAAAATGTTGTTTGCCTATTTTAATCATGCCTCTGCAAAGCAAGAGGGAGTATGGTTCATTGGTACTGCTTTGGGATTTGGGAGATTGGGATTCAGTTCTCTGCCACATGGGGTTTTTTTTTGTACTGTTATTTTTAAACTCCTTTTATCTGGTGCTCAGGTAGGTACTAATTATGGTATTTCTTAACTTTACAGTGGTGTGATGAATGAATAATAATTATAAATGAATAATGTGATTGTATGAATACAAATAGAGTGAGTAATGTAAAGATTCAATTCTCTTCTTTTTGGCTTTGTTTGCTAACGTTCATGCTTTTCCTTTGTAAAGCACTTCCTAAATTTGGTGATACTTTGACACTGTCAGTTACAGCCTTCCAAAGGCAGAAGACCTCAGTTTCTGAATCTTGTATTACTTTGCATAGATAATTGAAATAAAGTTTTGTTGTTGACACTAGGAAGAAATGTAGCAGTGATTTGAGGCTTGATTTGAGGATGGATGGTGTGGTCTCCCCCCCCACCTCCTCGCTATCAAAGGCAGTAGGTATGATGTTTTTTAAGCAGCATTACAAATTCTTGGGGTTTGTTGATCTTCATATTCCAGTTGTGCTTGCCAAGCACAATACGATAAATGTAGATGCTTCTCATTTTCTGCAAGGGTACTTTCTCTCATGTATTAAGCTGTGTCTTTTAGCTAATGTAGTTTGAGTTAAAAGTTTTCATTGCATTAGGTTGATGGGGGCGAGTAATAGGTGTCCACCACAGTACAGAATGGTTGGCAGTTTAGCCTGTAGCGGTTTTGTTTGAGGAAAGCAGTAACCATAAGGTCATCGGAATACTTCAGAAATTAATAAGATGCGCATGACTATTGACAGCGTGTGATAGGAAAGACTGTATTTATAAATGAGTGCCAAGTAACCCTCCAGTTTCTCCACCCCGACACTGCACCGTGAAGCTGTCGGCATGTGCTGCTCCCGTGCCAGCTCCTGAGATGGGAGCTGTGTCCCACTCCTGCCCGCTGGAACGAGCTCGAGGAGCACGTGCCGTTGAGGCAGGGCAGTGGCGATGTGCGGTGCTCGCAGAGGTGCTGCTGGAGCTGAGCATCCTTGTGTAGGAACCGGCTGCCCTCAGCTCTGGAGGGCAGGGGGTGTGCTCCCAGTGCTGCGAGAAGGCGTTTGTGTGCTTCCAGGAAAGAAAAAGATGGAGACAGCACTAAGAAAGTATTTTTGTCATTGTTTGGCTAGCCATATGTTTTGTACAGTCAAAGTTTACATGTATAAAAGCTTGTGATTGACAGTAATGTAAAAGGAACAGAGTAATTTGTGCCATTAATACGTGTGTGTGTGTGTATGAGGAAACACACATCTGATCTGGAAGGTGTGTTTGAGGATGCTTTTGTAGCTCTCTTGTTTTAGAAATTGGGAGATAAAGTGGTGTAGGTTCAAAACAATGGAAGAATGTGCTGGGCTTAATTGTACAAAATACATGAGGATGAGCTGTTTACTGGGGACAGGGTGAGTTCATTTTCATGGCTACGTTTGAAGGAAGCAAGAAATAAAAATAAAATCAATCTTGGATCTCTGAAGACAATAATATTTTTTTTTCTCCTTCTCAACCTCAAAGTTTGATGGATGTTAGAAGTTGCCAGAAGAACTTGTCCATGCTTACAATATTTTACAATATCTTTAATGCCTGTTAAGTTAAACCATGTCTTAGACAAGCTGCTGTTGAAAATGGTATTTGTGTAATTTGTATTCCTTTTAAAAGCAGTTAGAGTCCATATACAAGAGCTCTTTAAACATTTTTTGTTTACTTTTATACTGTTCTTGGGTTGCATGAAATGTTACATTGTGAAATTGTTTTGGCTCAGTTGTCAATAAATTGTGTGTTATCCTTTTAAGTATTCTGGATTTATATTGTGGCAACAACGATGCCATCCCATCCTTTGCTTCTGTCAGCATTCATTTTCTGGGAAGAAGTCAATGCTGAATAGTGCCCCTTTTGTGTGTTTGCTGGAATTTCGAGAAGTACAGATTGTTCAGTCAGTAGAAATGTGCTTGCGTCCACGAATGTCCACCCTTGGCATCGCTGTAGTGCCACCTCAGGAAGCAGTGTGGTTTAGAGATGTCTTGGAGAGTTGATATGCTGCCTTGCATGTTGCTCTCTGTTTTAGAAAGTTTGCGGTTTGGGTTTTGGGGTTTTTTTTGGGGGGGGGGGGGGGGGGTGGGATTGGTGTTCTTCCCCAAATCAGCATTCCACTTGAGACTTGACTGGTGTCTTAAATAAGTGTATTTATTACTGCTCCTTTGTTGAGAGGAGTTAGGGAAAGTTAATCATCTCCATAAAACTAACTTTTGCAGGAATTAGAAGAATTAACTCATTCTGAGTAAGATGCATTGCTCAATATATGGCCTGAGGAAAGGAGGGGGTCTAGACTAGTCATATCTGTAAAACTTAGGCTTCTGTTAAAATGTAGCACAGCAACAGGGTTTAACTGGGCATGCACTGAGGCTCCTTTCATCAGAAGGCTGTTCTGAAAATAGATTGAAGATGATCAGATAGGCTGAAAAGCAGTGCTGCTGAATGGTGATTAAAAATACCTTCTTAATTTGGAGGGGGGAGAGGTAGATGTAATGCAATATGATAACACGTTATTTAAGTGGTGGAATCTTCACTGTAATCTAATTAAAATTCGAGGGCAAAGTTGTCAAGGAAGTTAATTTGTTGAGGACGTTAAAAATTTAAGATCAGATTTTCAGCCATGATGATGAGTAGGGAAGGGGTGGACTGAAGACCATCTTCTGACCACTTCCATCTTCAGTAATTCCTTGTTATCGTGCTGCAGCAGCGTGAAATCAAAATCCTGTGAATAAGGATCCTGTGGATTTAACGCTGGGAAGAGCTGAGAGTGGCTATGTATGTAAACATCTGAGCTCACTTATGGGGAAGTACGACCTGCAAAAGGAAGCTAGACGAAGGGTGATGGCAGAAGACAGGCTTTCCTGGCAGCAGTGGTGGCCTAGGAAAGGGTGAGAAAATACCTTCTTCAAATTAGTTGTTCAGTTGTGGCATAAGTACAAGATGGGGGAGGAAAGAGGGAGTACTCCTGTTTCTTTTTCCACAGCTGTCTTATGAGAAGCTGTCGTCTTGCTTCATGGGTAATAGTAAAAGGTTTGTAGAAAATGACACAACATGAAAATGTGTGGAACAGAGTAAGTGCGTAAGAGTCATTACCAAATTTTTCTGGGAATTTCCTGTCATGCTTGTACGCTCTCCTGCCTTCGTGTGCGCCATAGTTTCCCTTTCAGTTCACTCAGGTTTCCTAATAGCCTTTGAAGAGCTGGTGGTAAGTTTTTGAAGTCTTGGTCTCTTAAAAAGACTTTAGTCACAAAGTTTTCAGCACACATTAGGCATCTGCTGTCTGGAATAGTAATCGTGGTTCAGTCTGCTTCATTTCATGCCCTCCTTTTACTGGATCTCCCGAAGCATTGCTCATCAACCCAATTAAGCAAGCAAGGTTACAACAGTTCTGAAAACTGTATTTTTTTCTCTTTCAAGCTACTAAGAGATTGAATTAGTAGATCTTTCAGTAAGTGGAGATAGCTGGTATTGTTAGGAAAAGTTTGCCTCCTGTTTAAAATTTTGCTCATCAACTCCTAGGTCCAGGAGACAGTTCTACCGACCATCCTCACTTCAAAGATTGGGAGGGTCCCATTGATGATTAAGTCTTGCCCATAAATAATTTTGAAGAAAGTAGGTAAATTGAACTTAAAGAAACTAAAGGCTTAGATGCTTCCTCTGCTAGGAACACAAAGGGCTGTGAAATGCAGGGAACAGTTACTCTGACAAGGCAGCATGTAATTTCTGTGGGTAGGTAATTTTCTGTATTTTAGTTAAAGGAAACATTATGTCCCTTCTGCTAGCACTGAGAAGAGCTTAGATTTCTAATATGTCGGACTTAAACCCCCACTTCTCTTCTGAATGCATCTGTCCAACCTGCTTCTCAGTACCAGACAGGCCTCTTGGAAGCGCAAATGTTTTTCTCTGTCTTCCTTCACTTCTCCTCCTGCAGTTCATTTAATCTGCATTTCTGATGTCTTTGTGGCTTTTCTGTTGTTGAATGTGAGCGCTCTCTACATTAAAGTAGACTCGATCTAATTTGAGAAAAAGAAGAGAAGCTGGGCGGAGATTTTAATTGCAGTTACTATGAAAAAATAGTTTTCAGTGAGCCTATTGTTGAGGATGTATCTCAAAACACAGTAGCTGTCTCCCTTTGCACACCTTTCTTTTAGTGGTTGTTTGGTCAATCAATCATTACGTGTGTTTCAGTAGTTCATTTTGTTCATGAATATCTAATTATTTCTTGAGTAGCTCCCAGTGTGTGCTGTCTTTTTAACCAGTCTTAACAGATAAATGGATTAATTAGGTTGTTTCCAAACATGTTATCCGTGTCAAGTGTCGATGTTGTTGGGTCTTAACCTTTCATGCGCAATGAAGGAACAGTACCATTGCCTAGCAGTGGATATTCAAAGATGCTTTTGAAGTTTTGGGTTTTCATCTGCTGTATACTTGACTTTCTCAGAAAAGAATCAGACTTTTTAAATAGGCTTCCACCTTCCTTCCACCAAACTTTAGAAGGCTCTTTAAGGTATGGATCCTGCTGCCTAAATGTACTCTTCCTAACTGAGATACTTTTGTGATGCATGTGTAAAGTTTTTTCATGTTTATTAAAGTTGCATAGCCAAATGTAGAAACATTCTAAAATGCCAGAATTGAGGTCTGCATTGTCATTATTGTGAAATCATCTTTATTTATGTGGCTGCATTCTGGTTTTGTTTGGGTGAGTTTTTTTGGTTTGTCCCCCCTACCCCCACCCATCCCTAGAGTAAGGCTTGGGGTACCCACAGCACACTGATTAACAGCTTTTTACAAGTGGGGGGAATCTCGTTCACCTCCTGCCTCCTCTACATTGCCTTTTTGCTCATCTGATAGCGAAGTAAATGGATTCCATTCAGTAACTGTGGGGGAAAAACCCAAATTAATACTTTCCCCCTTCTCCATTACTTATTTTGCAGTTCTAGTGAGTCGAAGCATACCTACTGCTAGCTTACCGTATCATCAGAGGAGTGTCGGAAGTAGTAGTGCTATGAAATGATGGGATTGTGCAGTTCAGGGCAGCAGAGGGGGCCACATTTGAGACAAATGTGAGATCTCTCCGGGTCGATGGTACCAAGCTGTTAATCCAGCTTTCATACAAAACTTCAGGTGGAGTTGATGGTATAGTTGGAATGCACTGGGGAGAAGAGAGCCGTGTTCAGAGTCTCAGAGCTGAGGAATGCAGAGGGCAGCATCATTGTCTTTCCCCATCCTGCTGGTTAGGCTGTGGTCTGTTCACACTGCTCCCAGCCGGTCCCTTCTGCTCCAGCTTGGCTGTTTGTCCTTCTTCCTGTGCTTATCTTCCTTCTGTGTCCGTGCCTCCCAGCATCATTTACTGCTTTTTGATTGCCGCCTCCTCTTCTTCCAGCACCTGGTTCCTATGCTCCTCATCCTTCTGTATCAGAGTGTGCCTGCTTCCTTCTTTTCCTCCATGGTGTTCAGGCGCTGACAGGGGTTGCATTGAGACTGGAAGGAGAAACTGGCTTCCAAGTCTCTTTTCCTGGAATACAGGGCGCAGGGTTGTACTGGAAGTGTTTTTCTGGAGCTGCTCCGTGTGGCTGGAGCGAGCCTCGCGATGTCCTGGCACACTGGGGCTGGGTGGGTGTGTAGCCAGGAGAGGTCCTGAGAAGCCGGCACATGTTCGGTGGAGATTAAATCGGCAAAGAACAGGGCTTCCGTACTTCACAGAGTTAAGTTAAGCATGTGCAACAATATTCCCCCTCTTCTGCTCCCCTGTGCCTTGACCAAACTTGAATGTTTTTCCATGGGGATAGTAGGAGACCTAAAAAATTCAGGTCCTGGTGTTAGTTGCACTGAGATTATCCGCGAGACGGTTGTAGGAATTGTAGCACAGGGGTGGAGAGAGACAGCATTTATTCCTCTGCTTCATTGTTTCAAATGGCAGAGCTGTTTTAATTGAAAGTTCTCACAAGAGATGAGAATGAGGCACACCCTCAGGAGGGAGAACTTCAGCCAGGATGGCTTCTGTCTAGCAGAATTAGTAGCAATCAAAAAATTGCCTAGTGAAGCAAAGCCTAATGAAGCATACCAGACATCCTGATGAATGGGTGGCACTGCATTATAGTAACGTGTAGATGATACAACTTTATACTACAGCAGTATTTGGATACCTGCTACTTTTAGTTTGTTGATATGCAATACTTCCAGATAAAGAGTTCAGATACTTACTCTGCGATGTACATATTATTCAATATAAACAAACACTGCTCTTGCCACTATGGAAAATATGCTCTAGGTCAACCACAAGATGTTGGGCTCGATGCAAGAATTACCAGCTGAAGTTTTGTGGCCTGTGTTATGCAGGAGGTCAATTAGATGATGACAGTAGTTCCTTCTGACCTTACAATCTGGACCTGGACAGCTGGGGCCACTCTGTGCTGCCATGGTGGAAGTTAGAGGCTTCCTGCGGCTCCAGCTTCCTCGGAGGTTCGGAGCTGGGAGGGAGCTGAAGCTGGCTTTCTGTGGCTCTTAAGCTCTCTCTCCTAGTTCTGGAGCTGCTCTTGGATATGGGGAATTGAATGCCGTGCACTGAAGATATCTGCATTTACTAACTGCAAAGGAATGCATAAATATAGAAAAATATGCAAGTACGGATTACCCCCAAAATACATTACGATGTGGTGCAAGGGGCTTTTGGGTGAGCAATATCCAAAGGGAAACTTTGGAAAAGACACCTAAAGCTTCTAGAGGGACTTGTCGTTTACAAATGATAATAATAATGCAAACCACAGAAGTTGGTTTCCTGAGTTGCTGTAAATGGAAGCGTGTTTTTAACACTCCTCCTTTTCTAACACAAATGTAGGAAGCTGGCAAAGTAGCTAATTTCAGTGCTCTAGAAAAGTTTAAAGTGAAATAATCTAAGGAAACGGAAGCCTCTATTTTTAACCTTCTTGGTCATGGGAGATGGGGAGGAAGAAGAGGAGGCCATCTACTGTTGAAGTCTCTTTAGTATGTTACTGTAAATTAAATCTAATTGCCACTGTTGTTTTAGTGAAGAGGTACTTATTACTTGTGGATGTTCAGTTATGTTCAAATTAAGATCAGTGTAGGTTTGATGGCATGATGTCTTCTATAATTGCGCTTTATTGCCTGTTGATTGTTTTTTACTTTATCTTTTTTTGGTAGATCTGAAATTCTATACTGTAAGAAAAAAAATTACTTGTACTGTCTTACTCTTTGTTTAGTTTCTTATACTGAAAATAAATTTTCCTAATAGGTCTAAATATTTTTGTAATGGGTTTGAGCAGGTTGTCTTAAGATCTGTTTTTTCTTATTGCACTACTACTGTTCATAAAAAGTACATTATCTGGCTGGATTTCTGTGGATTTTTCACAAAATATTTTTTATTCCTGTATTTTAGCAAAAGTGTGACAGTGAAATTTTGAGTAATTTCTCGTATTACTTACTTGGAAATACTTTATTGGTCTAGCTTGAAGCTTAGATATAACACAGTGCACAACTGCTGGCAACCGTAGAAGTAATAGCATCAAACTTCATAACTTCAACCTCTTACAGATTTATGTTCATCTGAAATTTTTTAAAACTGGCTTTTTCTTTAGGTTATATTACTAAATTACTAATATTGATTGGGGAATACACTGTGTTAGTTTACAAGGTGAGCATTAAGGAGGAGTGTAGGAGGCAAGTGTATTTGGGGAATGGCAATAATACTGGGATAATTAAATACTGGGAAAACGGGCTAGGTTTTCATAAAAGCTTGAAAACTGCTGGCTGACAAGCACGTCAGCAGCATGGAGTGTGGAAGCAGTTGTAAGAGTTTAAATACATATTTTAGAGAATCTTCTCCCCAACACCTGTATTAACATATATTTGTAGCTTACATAATTTTGTATTTGTGGCTGGTAGGTTGAGAATATTGAGAATCAAAAGCTTGGAAAATATATAAACTAGCATGTCGTAAAGTATAAATAAGTTGGCAGCTATAGCTATAATTTAAAAGTAAAGGCAAAGAGTGAGTTGTGGAGAAGAAAATGTAGGAGGGCTGCAAATCATTGCAGAACCATTGCTTTTCTTCTTAGGTAGTTACTGAGCTTTAAAGAAATGATTTTTCCTTAGCAGGGGGGGTGTTGCTTCAATGGTATAAGGGAAGCAAATATTTTAGGGAGATACAGTTTCTTTTGTTAGATCCTCTGATATGTTTGGAAGATGAGACACATTTTAAGCACAGTTTTCTTATGGTTTTATTTTTAGACCGCTTTTAATACCTTAAAGGTAACCATTAACTGTTTTTGTAGTATCGATTAAAATATGGAGCTCTTAAATAAGTAAGTAGATTGAAGATGTCTGTATGTGTATGCTAAAGTATACAATATTCACTAATGACTTGTCCATCGCCACTTCTAGGTAGCTGAAACATGCACCCATGTGTGCTTGACTAAGGGTCTCTAGCTCCTGGAAGAGTGGAAAAACCTTAAATAATGAGGTGACTGCCATAGATCACTGCTTGCAAGAAATGGAGTCTGAAACCAAAAGCCGTCAACTTATTTCCACTTCAGTTGCTTAGAGCTAAGTTGAGCTTAGTAACTCTTCAGGCAAGTGATTGAAACAGTGCCCTGGGATCGGGTGTGTGTGTCACATTAGTTGCACTCTTTCACTCCCGCATAAAGTATTGCTTTATTAATGTTGTTCAGAAACTGGAGAAGTAGCCTGGAAAGCCTGCCTTACCGATCTGCACCACAGTTTTGGGCAGGGCTCTGCTGGAGCGCAGCGTAATGGTCTTTTTGGTTGCAGGTTTCCCTGGGTGCCCATGGGCACCCGCTCCGCTGAGGGGAGCTTGGGGACAGGGAAAATTGCTCTGCTGTCCAGGCAAAGTCGGTGTATGACAACGTAGCAGCACGTTAGAGGACATTACATAGAAATTACATAGGAAAAGTCCATAAAACATCCAGGAATGTGATAATTGAACATGTTTGAGAAATGCCATATGTGGTACTTGTAGGAAAAAATGCAGGACAAGTATAATGCTGTTTTCAAGAAGGCTGGAAGAGAGGGAGGAGCAAAGCTGTTCTGAAAGGTTAAATGGCAAACTCTTGTCTTGAATTTCTAATATTAGCTGGCAGTGTAGACTTTTCTGGGTGTGAGGCATTTGTTTACTGTTTTACCTCACAATTTGTTTTTAATAGGATGTATGTGAACTCATGGTATGCATATTCTTTTGGCACTTATCTACACATCACTTTGTTCCAAGACTTGAAAAGAATGGTCTCTTGAATATATATTTTTCTAACCATTGTTTTATACTCAGTCCAGTTGCATTTACTTTTTCCTTCCATTGTTTGTCACTTTCTGCTTCTTTTTTCTAGAAGCAGTTTCTGGTAACTTTTAACAAGTGTCTTCTCTTTTATTAGTATCATTGAGTAATACTTACTGGTGGAAATAGTTTAATGAAATTAATTTCAATAAAATTTAATTGAATATAATTCAAGCGTAGTAAGTTTTTGGAGGATTGGGGCTTAAAAATTTTTAAACATCAAATTACTTAAATTTTCACTGATGATATTGCTAAGCATGTTTGTGCACATAGACATGACAGATGTCTGTTTCAGATCTCATTAAACTTCAGTTTACCTCTAGGGGAACACTAGTAGTTAAATATAGTTTGGCTATAGCCTGTTCTAAAACATTGTTTCTCCCAGACTACAGAAGTATAAAATCCCTTTAGCATCACGTTCGTTGGCATTTTTTCTAGCATGATGAGCCTTCTCAGTGTATGAGAAGGGTTTTCTTCAGTTAATAAGCAGTTGTAGAGCACATCAGGATGTAGTTGCGTATATACCTCAAGATTCTAGTGTTAGCCTCTATGTGTCTTCAACTACTTGCCTTCTAGTCAGCCCAAAGATTAGCAGTTAACATAAGATTCTTAGTTTCGCTGGCTGAAACTTGTGTTAAGTGATTTAAAGTGTTCACAAAGTGTTTTACAGTGCTGTCATTTGACACTTCAATGTTATTTGGACAAACCAGTAACTTGCGTGTGTATATATATGTTTGTATATATACACACACATACATATATTTAGTTATTTCCAATCTGGCTAGTTGGTAAAGAAGAATGATAATTTTAAGGTGTGGGGGGGAGGCCTTCAGCAGTGCAGAACTACCCATTACAAGCGTACAGAAACTTGAATTTCCAATGGCTGTTACAATGTTTGAGAAGAATCTCTGCCATAGTGTTTGGGATAATCTCACAGACTTCAAAATCTTGAAGAAAAGTTTAGTCTAGCAAGGTCAGACTTAAGGGTAATAAGCTAGTCAGCAAATGCTGATATAATCTTTCTGGATGTAGGATGTGAGGTTAGCGAGAGAACACAGTAGATGGGAAGACAGTTTTGAAGAACTTCACCCTTTTGCTTCTGTACTACTCTTGAGATAGCTAAGATACCTTAATAAACTAGAAATGAAAGAGGCAGTGTAACAGTGAGGATGTGCTAATCTTTTTTTGATATAAACTTGAAGGGAATTATTCCACTGTATGATAGTGTCTTACAGCATTTAAGACCGTTTTAGTTACTTGTTATTGCGATGTAAAGCTTCATTTGATACCTCCTTTTATTCTAACATGTGGAACTTCATGGACTTGAATTTAGAGTTTTATGTCCCATTTTTGTTCCTCCTTGTCTGCTGGGGACCTCCCTTTTCCTGTCTGCTTCATTTTCTTCCTGCTTTGAACTCCTCTCGTTATTCTTGTTCATGTGCAGAGGGCTCATTAGTAAAAACTTTCTGGTAAGGTCTTGCAGATGCACCTTTTCACCCTTGCTCAGATGACTTCTGTTAAGAAAGTACAGGTGTTTCCTCCTCATCTGATAGTTGCATATGGAAGTTGTGACCCGCAGTCAGAATTTGTGTGTGTATGCATGCGCTTAGGCACAAGCACATATACAGTCCTCTGTGTAAGGGTGTAGCAGCTCATCACCTCTCTCAGTGACTCTTCTGTGATGGTTTAGTTAACTGGTGGGCGGGAATGCAGCCAAGTAAGTTAGTCAGAAATATGAGTTCTCAAACCGGAAGAGTCATTGGAAAACTAAGGATGCAACTGCCAAGCAGTTGGTTAGACTGAACCGAACATAGAAATAGGCTTTAATATGTGCTGAGGACGTAGAAGTCTGGCTGCTGTGTGACTTTCTCTTCTCCAGCAGAAGGTTGCAGAGTTCTAGTTTGCAGGATGGAAGAAATAACCGCAAGGCTGGCCTTAACTGACTAGGACCTTAATTACCAATACCGTGTGGTTAGAAAGCACTGTTAACTCACAGAAACGGGTGAAAAAGTTATAAATGTTGATTCAGAATCAGCGAAACTAGCACACTGCTTTACTTGCCCTCTCTAAAGCTGTGCTGTGTCTGGACAGGTCATGTTAGGCTTCTTACACAGGTGGAAGAACACAGCTCGCTTCTCAGATTGTGAAGTTCCCCATTAAATTTTTTCTTATCTTTTAGTTTAGGCTTTTGGTTTTTATCTGTTTGGGTTTTTTTTTTTTTAAATCTCTTCCAATATGCAAGTCCTTGAGAAGATCTTGTAAATATTTAGAGATTTTGAGTGACAGAGACAGCTCTATTAGGATTGGCAAAAGACAAGTCGTAAATATCTTGCATGTTACTGTTTCTAGCTAAGCACATACTCAATATGAGCATTCAGTTTGACATCAGTTTAGTAGAACTGTAGTCTCCTAATTCCACCGCCCCCAACTGTCTTATCTGCTGCATATTCCTGCTGTCCTATTTTTATGGCTTATTCCCAACTGTCATATGTAATTTTGTCTGTTTTCTGGTCTAGGTGTCAAGTCACCTGCTGCCCAGACTGCCTTCCTTCAGCCAGCCGCTCCAGCAATTGCCTCTGCCCTGCCACTAATCTTAGGTTCTGGCTGCTAGCTTTGTACAGTTGCCTGTAACTTCGGGCTATCTGTGCATACACAAACAAAACATGTTTTAAAGAGCTCATGGACGGTCTTACTTCACTCCTCTGCCCCCATTTTTTTATTGTTTATACTCTGGAAAAAAAAAAAGTAGAAATCATTTTTCTTAAAAGCATTGACTTTTAACCTGGCTATGATTTTTGAACAAGGAATTTTGGTTGTCTTGATGAAATGTGGGTATATTTTCAGCAAGAATTTCTCATACTATTTGTGTTCTGAATTTGGATATGGATCGTAGCTGCTGTTAAGAAATGGATAGCTGCTTGGAAGACTTGGCTGCTTGTGTGTAACTGTTTCAGCAGTTCCTGAGCAGCCAGACAAGTTATGCGAGAGTTGCAGTTGGACATAGCATTTTATTTTATGTTCCAGCATACTAAGCCAATATTTCTTAGCCGTTTTGTTTTTTGCGAGTATGATAAAGGATAAAAACAAAAGTATATTATTTCTCTGTCGTTCCTTGTTAGTAAATGTTTATTGTTTCCAGACTAGTGAAAGCAGGTTAGAGGGTGTCCTCAGGTACGTTTCTTGCAGGTGTTTGTAGTCAATATAAAATTCTGTTACCTGCTCTGAGTCAACAAATCATATAGGTTATCTCTTATACATGTAGCTTCACATACATTTTGCATCACAAAGTCTAATTGTTCAGGGTTTTCATGGCCACCTACCCTATTAGCATTACATGTAGCAGCGAATACGTTGCATGTGATGAACAATTTTCATCTAATACGTGTATAATACCCTGCTAATCAGAAAAGCGTTAGTGAGATTTAAAAAATGTAAAGGGACTGCCTAGCATAAAAGTGAATTCTTTTTGGAGTCAATTGATTCACTGTAGTGCACGGCACGGGACTTGATGATTTGAAACGCTGTAGGCAACAAAATCATTCCATTCAGGTTTTGGGTGCCAAAATAGAGTGCTTGTGCATTCTGGTCAATCCGCTAAATTTTTATAACGTTATTTCCATTTTTCCTGCATGTTTTTCTTCAGCACGCGGTCACAAGAGAGGTAGATAGCTGATACCACTTAGTTTTCTTGACCCACATAAGCTCAGGTGGCTGTAAAACAAGGGCAGTTGGTGACTGAGGAATAGGATGGCTGACGAAGTTGCCGTCTATGCTGCCCTGTTGCACAGATGTTGGAGCTGCTTTTTAACCAGCTCCTGAAGCACTGTAGCTTAGAGTGGGGTTAAAAGGAATTGCCACCAGCTTGTTTGTCATGCTGTAAACAGTGGCAAGCCATGGCTCAGGAGGTGGTGATCAACAAATAACTCGGATATTTGTGGGTGGGACATGCTTGTCAGCTGTCTTAGCATAGGTTGTCCAGGTTTGTAATACCATGTGTTAAAGGCAGTTAACACTTGTTTCCATTATGAAAAAAAAAATAGTTAAAAATTACTAAGGAACACACTTTTCTCCACACTTAAAGATGTTGATTCATTACTGTAGCTGGCTAATGCCATGCTGTGCCTTCTGTTTTGCACATTGATGTATGCTGTGTTGGCTTATGTTACTGTAAAATTAATTGAAGCAAATACACTGATTTGACACTATTAGCGCTCTTTCATGTGCTTATTTGAAGTTGTTTTAAAAAAAGAATGACAATTACTGCAAAATACAGTGTGGTCTTAAAAAGACTGAATTTCAAGTGACCTTTAGAAGAGCTGGTGCTGTTATTTCCTTGCTGTAGGGCAGCATTTTATTTCCAAAGGAAATGTATCCCAGTGGTGACTCTGAATACAAGTTACCTTCTTTAAGTCTTTGTCCTGAGCACAGAATCTCATTTGTGCAAGTTTCTGTCTGGCCATCTGTATTGTGGGTTTATTTTAATGAAGCGTTGAGTAGATGTTCAGTAAGTTATTTTATTCAGAACTCAAGGTTAAATTATGCAGTAAAATGAAGATATATCATTTGGATCAAGAAAAAATTTATAAGGGATTTTTATCTTGAAGATATATATATAGTTCGGTGAACTTTGTTGTACTTTTGCCTAAGCAGTCAGGACGTAATTTGCCAGACCTTATTTCAAAATCCACCTCGTTTTTATGACTTGGCTACTTGCGAAGCGCTGGGTCCGCGATAGAGGACAGACAGCGAGGAAAGCCACGGTGCGCCCCGGAGTGCTGTAACCGGTGGCCTGGAGTTCACGGCGGCGTTTGCCGCAAACAGCCGGTGCCCGGCGTGCGTGTGCTGCCAGGAGGTAAGGCCGCCTGGGTCTGGCTGGTGCGTGGCTGTTTCCGAACCGCGTAGGAAGCTCCTGGCTTCGGCAACTGGGCAGCGTGGAGGAGGAGGGGATCTCTTCAGAGCAGCCTGCTTGGAGGAGCCAGGAGGCAAAATAACAGCAACCCCCAACACCCAGCCCCTCACCGCCCCCGTCCTCCCCTTCAGTGTGAACAGCTCTTCTGGCTCCTGTCCGTGAAACAACGAAAAAATCATCTTCCATTCCTGCTTGATTTCTTGGGTGGTTTTTCACTGCGTGGTTGGAGGGAATAAGAGCCATGATACAAAATAAGAGGATTAGTTGAATTTTATAACCGTGGTTGTAGCTTAAATCCATGTTTGAAAGGAGGTAAGAAAAAAACATCTGGCTGAAAGCTTTTAAGTGTGTGCGTGATTTCTCTTTTTGCCTTCTCTCTTTCTTGCCTTGTGACAGACACTTTAGTAATATACTCAGCATAATACTTTGGATAAACTATTGCTAAATTTATCAGAATGTTTAATTCTTTTCTAGTTACACTGTTACTCATTTTTAAATTGCCTGGTATTTTTCACATCTGTAATCATATAAAGTTTCCTAGCCTGTAATTTGCATTTGTCAGGCAAAACCGTCTATCCCATTAGATGGCCATTCAGACTGAAATCAGATTTAAGAGGTTTCTCTTAGTTGTCTGTTGAGGAGTGTGAAACTTTACTAGACGCTTTCTGCCTCTGCTGTTGAACCTGACCAAAATCAGGAACAGAAATAAAAGTGCAGTTGGAAGTTGCTGTTCTTGCATCCTTCCTTCCATCTCCCCTACAAATGATTGCTTTTCTTCAGAACTTGGTGGTTCTTTTTCATAATTAGCCCTTGTTTAGTGCTTTCCTCTTAATCCAGGCCCATTTTGGAAGATAGGGTGACCCTGGATGTAATTCAGGCATCTAGACGTTGTCTGAGGGATAGCAGCTAGTTTGCAGCGGCAGTTCTACTTTGGAAACACCTTTTTGATTTCCTGTCCAAGATCTTGCAAAAACAGGCTCTGTTTGTCTTAATTTAGTTCCTCCCGGGGGAAGTTTTGCTCAATTAGACCTGGGGATTTCAGGCAGCCAGGACCCTCTGATGTGGCATCAGGGCCATGGGAAGATGAGGGATCTTATCTAGTATGTACTGATGCCTTGTGTTTTTAGTGATCTGGTTCTGGTTTTGAAAATCCATGACAATGAAATGGCTGTCCCATGCTGTAGGTCAAACTGTTTTTGAAGAGTTGAAGTATGCCTTTTCTTTGAACCCTGAAGTGTTCCTTCTATTATTTAAAGGTTGAGGTTTTATGTGGTGGTTTTGGGGGTTGAAATTAAGTTCTGTTAACAAAGTATACTAAAGCTGAGAGCAGTTTTGCAGTAATTTATCTAAAATGGTATTTAACTATTGCCTTTTGCTGTCGTCTTTGCTCCTTCTCACCCGCTCCCTGCCATGAACTGATGCATTCGAGAAATATCTGTTGCTGCTGCTTATTCAGAAGGCTGTGGTAATGTATTCTGGAATCCTTCTGTGTATGGGTAATGGATAAAGATACAAAATAAGTACACAAGGAGGAGAAAAAACACCTCTTAGAAACAGTTTTATTCAACTGTTCAGTTTTATTTTGTAGTTTGATTTCTGTATTCTGTTTAGCTTGATTATTGATGCAGAGAAAATATTAAAACTTGGGTTTTCAGTTATGTCCGTTTTACTGCATGCAAATAGCAGACTTCCATTTCTTCTTAATGAAAACATTTAATTTCAGCAGAGTTAGTGGTGACAGATCCAAGGCGCTTGACAATGCTCAAAGCTTTTTCTCTCAGCTTGGTGTGCAGGATTTGGGTTATGGAAGCTTTCTTACCTGTTTCTGTATTTGCTTTCGAAGGGTTTCAGTGTCACAAAAGATTAGGTGCCTAGTGACTGAAGAGCATCATTACTTTTGGGAAGGATAAATGTCTCAAGATAATGAAGAATCAGCAAATCAGTTAATCTGAAGTTATGGCTGGCTCTTTGATATATGCAAGATTGGCCCCCGTGGATGACTGTCACTTGTACCTGGGCTGTAGATCCAGGGGCTGCAACCAGTTAATGTTTCCTCTGGTCCCAGAGGAATTCTGTCTTCAGCTGGAAGTTCAGAACCTTCTTATTAGTGTCTACCAGTTGTCTTGGGGGGGACAGGAGGTGATCACTGGTGACAGATAAAATGCTTTAGTTATTCTTTACTACTGTGAACAGCATAGTTCAGGGCAGCCCTGTTTTTTATTTAATTAAGGATGGCAGCATTTTTATTCTGTCTTTGTCTTTATAATGCTTCAAAAAGTTTTTTTTTTCTTTATTTTAATACTTCGAAATGTTTTAACAGATGTACTTGTCCCTTGTACAGTTCTTTATATAGAAGCAGAAAATACCTCTCCTATTTTACAGTGCTTAAGCTAATTAAAAAAAAACAGAGGGTAAAGCAGTACTTCCAGAAGATACTTAATTTCAGCAGTCTACTGCTGTATTTTGTGGCTGACCTCCAATATCCATATCTGCATGTGTTCCATTTTGTCTTTGTTATTCTGGAAACCCTCAGTTTTCCTAACTGGAAAAAAAAAAATCTTGTCCTCAGTGTTGTGCTGGTTAAACCAGAAACGTATTTTTTTCAGTTGACTTAGTTAAACCAGTGCAAAACACAGGGAGAAACTTCTAATTCTTAGTTTAAGCGTTGCATGTTTTGACGTAGATGAATTGAATTAATAACGTACAAACTACATAGATAAAAATGTGACTGAATTGAGAATCAGTGTGACGTTGTGCTTTGAAGGGAATCCAGTTTGGAGGAGCTTTGAATATAGTTTAAAATGAGCAACATCAAGTTGTTAATGGTCTGAATATATGGAAGACAGCTTTTTATGTGTTCTTTTTCTTGCAAGGTTTCCTTCAAAACCATTAATTATACCGTTCATGCAGGCTTTATAACATTGGAATGAAAACTGGTTAGACCAGATGCATTGGCTTTCTTCAGTCTCCCTTTTCCAGAAAGTGAGCGTTGTCCTTGTCCTGGAAGTCTGAGCCCTGGTGGGATCACAGAGAGCATTAAATGGAAGTTCTTGTAGTGTGAAAGGTTAGAGTATCATGTGCAGGTTTTATTTACGAATAAAGGGTGAGGGTGTGTTTGTATAACAATCAAGCATGTCTCATAACTCATTCCAAAGAAAATCCTGTCTATAGTGTGGTAATTTAGGAGCCCATGTCTAGACTGCTTTGAGAAATTGTAAACATGATGTCTTCAGAACAAAACCATGAGAGTTTAAGAAAAAGTGCTGCACGTTATATTTTTAATATTTGACTGAATTCCAGGGAGATCAGAACTATTTTGGCAATATTTGGTTTGCCTGACTGCTAGATGAATTACTGAAAGAATCCATATGCCAGTCCACAGTAACATTTTCTTTCTTGAATATAGCAGCTTTGGATTTGCATGATTACATGATCTAAACTACATATTTGTCAGTAACGGAAAATTTTTACTTTAAACAGTGGTGCTCAAGTTTATGTACATCTTCATCATACTAAACTGTTTATACATGTTTGAGAATCCATAGCGTATGATCAGGCTCTTTATTATTTGACCTGAATAACTTGATCTTTGTACTGTTGTGCGGAGCTGTTCAAACATTACCTTTAAGCTAGTGAGGTTACTATTTTTTTTATTCTTCTACAGTTAATCTTGAATACTTTAATCTCAAGAATACTAAAATAGTTTTAGGAGGCAGGTAAATGCAGTTTTTCTGCTTGCTGTGTGCAAAGTTATGTGCTTTTTGTTAGTGGTTGAATGGTGTGCTTACTGGACCATTGGAATAGCTAGAATGTAGCCGTAGTAGTATTTCCATCATTTGAAGTCTTCACTATTGGACTCTTCTGGTTGATTTTGTTTTGGGGTGGGGAAGAACTTCTAGTTCAGACAGACGTGTTTTAGTTCAGACAAAGTTATTGTTTTATACAGGTGTTATCAGATGAAGTGCAATTACCAGTCCCAATGATCTCTCTACTCCGCAGTGTACTTGTACGTGTAGTCCAAATCTGGTGTCAGGAAACCTTAACTGGGTATTAGAACATACAAACGGACTTTCCATTTTACGCCAAACAGTATTATGCCACAGGTTATGCTGAACGTTCCTAAATTAATGCATGTATTTAATCTTTGAAAAGCTATCATCATTCTAGGTATTGGAAATGCCTCAACAAATAAACGTTGAAGGTGTTGGATCTATATCCTATAGATAATTGAAATTACTCTATTAATAGCTTTTCTTTACAGAATTTTATAGCAGCTTTTAGAGGAAAATATTATCTTAGGGGTTAAGTAATGATGAAAATGATGATTTGGGAAGTAGACATGATTCAACTGAATGTTAAGGATTTTTTATTTGCATCATTTGTTCATCCTAGGTTTTTTTATATACCTTGATGTTCCAGAACAGTGTTGGTTTAGCGTGTTTCTCTAGAATTTGTAACCCAGTATTTTCAACATTCCTGTCAATAAATTGAAAATTGAAATAGCTGTTTTGGCTTTCTATAACCCACTGGCCTATCAAGAGTTTGCCTAGCAAGGGGTGTGATATTTTAAGGTGCTAGATAGTAATGCTATTATTTATTAGTTACTATATCTGCTCTAATGGCTTTGGAATTGTTTAGAGGCATTTGTTTGTCTCTCTTCTTTTTGAGAGAGCGGAATTACTTTGGATGGGTCTGGACCAAGAGAATATCATTAATAGTTGGAAATATATAATTGAAAGGAGCAGAAATGTTTTATAGTGCTTTCTTAAAATTTTATTTCATTTTTTTAAGGATAAACAATTATACTGCTTTGAAACCTTAAAGAAGTTAAAGCCTATAAAGCTTTTATTAATTTTTAGCATCGGTGAACTCCAGCTTCAGGTTTGTGTTCTTTGCAATATAGGAGAAAAACTGGCAGGACTGCATGCCATTGTAATTAAACTGTTAAACATAGAAACTTGAAGGGAGAAGCTTGTCTTACCTGTTTGGGGAGTATCTGTCAGCATATTTAAATGAAATTTTATTCTGAAACTGGATGTTTGTAATTAACACATTCCTAAGCAGCATAGTTTGTGATCAAATGATGGAGGTATCTTCAAAACGTGTAATAACGCTCATTGCACTGTAAACTCTGCACCTTTTGTATTTACTTGTGTTATTTTTATTTTTACAGGATTACAAAGCCATTGACATTTGCTGACTGTGTCGGTGATGAGCTTCCTTTAGGATGGGAAACTGTTTACGATCAACAGATTGGAGTTTATTATATGGACCACATAAATCGTGAGTAGATGTATTATTATTTTGAGGAATCCTAGCAAGCTGGTGTTAACTGGTGGCATTAACTTTGTTTCCGATAGCATTTATGCTCCTCATGCTACAGTGAGTAAATGCATGCAAGTAATTTCTTGCAGTATCTGTTTTCTTTCTTTCAAATGGGGGCACATTCCTTCTTCCATTTGTAAAGAATTTTACAAACTATGATCGAGTTAGAGTGTATAAAACTCTGTTATTTTGCTTAGTCATACTGTGGAGTATCAGTAATTTTGTTGTTGCTTTTTGTCATATGTCATTTAAGATTTTCGTCCTGTACTCTTGTATTTCCTCTTGTTCCAGTCATCCATAGTTCACTCTTCTATATTGAAAAGCAAAATACATTCTGAAAGTGCTGGTTTTTAATTAGAAGCACTATGTAATACAATATTCTCATCCTCTCTTAAGCAATGTATGTTTTATGCTTTAATACAGTACGAAGTGCTATCAAAAAGGCAACAGATGTCCCTTTTGGAAACTAAGAGGGAGAAATTTCCAATGTTTTCCCTTTTGGACTATTGCTGAGCTTTCTATTGCCGCTGTCTGGCACATTTGCCAGTTCTACTTTTAAAAAAAGTCTTATCTTTACAGCTTTGTACTACTGCTGCTCTTAGTGTTGTGCTGCTATCAT
Organism: Aviceda cuculoides; assembly: GCA_035590195.1. Lineage (NCBI taxonomy): Eukaryota > Metazoa > Chordata > Aves > Accipitriformes > Accipitridae > Aviceda > Aviceda cuculoides. The sequence goes on from JAVJGG010000058.1 coordinate 16,221,534, forward strand.
TAAGCTTCTTATCACCAACGAGTGAATGCTTTCAATATTGTGGGAATTGGCAGTTGGTGGGGAGGGAGAAGAGAAGGTGGTAGTTATATGGGCTGTCACAGCAATGGTGAATAGTATAATCTGCAAAAACAACCTCAATACTATCTACTTGAAATCCAGTCAATTAAAAAATAAAAGTGTAGAAATAGAGTTTGGCTTCTTGCCATCATTGGAATTACTTGTGTATTGTGGTTTCACAATTACTTATTTAAATAAAATCCCAACAGAATAACAAATGTTCCCATGATATTGTTTGACCCACACAGCTACTTATTTGTTGTGAAATTAACAAAGATTGCAAATTAAATAATAAACTTTAAAGAGCTGTTAATGCACTGATCATGAGGATAGATAGCCAAGACAATTGAAAGGCAATAAATACAGACTGTTAGGTAATTCTTACAATAACTCTGTTTAAAAGAAGTAGTAGCTTAACAATTGCTGTTTAAACTGTCGTGGTAACTTCAGTTAATGTTGAAGTTTAATACAAAGTGAGGTTTACATCGGAGTACAGTAATGGAGTGCACTTGCACCAACATACGTACATGTGCGTGAATGCACATATTAAAAAAAATACAAGCGAGGATATTGGCAACTTCCTTTTTTTCCTGAACTTTGTAGAAGGCTTTAGGAGTCCCCATAGATAATGAGTAGAACATGAACTCCCATTGCAATGCTGTGACTAAAAAAGCTACTAAAGCATCCTACCCATAGGCATCTTTGATAGGAATAACAATCACCATCGCATGCAAAAGAAATCACTCCCTTTTGCTTTTCAGACTTTGTTATTAGTGGCTTTACCACAGACATCAAGTTTGTACTTACGGAAGGGATATTAATCATTGTAGGCATGTCAGATCTGGCTCGCATTTTTTTTTTTCTGTGCAATTGAAAGCAAAAACTGTAGAAGAGAGTCTTTGCAGAGAGAAATTGAATTCCCAAATGCTCAATGGGAGGGCCCAGAAAGAGAAGAAACTAATCATATTGGGGATTAAGTAAAGGTAATATATAAACCAAAGGATGGAAACATCATAGGGCCAGTACCGAACTGAGTGAAAGGAATCATTCTGCAATTAACAAGGTTGCAAAATTTGTCTCTTTCATGATAACTAATTACTTGCAGCCCACAGATATTATCCTAAATGGTAATTCAACCGTCACAGCAAAATGGGTTTGTCACCCTTAGGCTAATACAGTGCTTGCATATACAAGCAAGATTTATATTCAGAGGGAAGACAGAGTTGATATTATAGCTGGATAATCATTATTCAAAAATTAGTAGGATACTCGGTCCAATTTTAAACTGTGGATAACAAAGGTACCAATCAAGACTGCATTAACCTCCTTTGTAGAAGTGAGAACTAACGAGTAGACAATCAAATGTGTCATGAGATGGTGTCAGGCAAGTGGCAGAGAAGGTGTAGGAACTGAAGAAATGGTTTTTCTGAAATGACTCCCTTACATTGTATTCTGAACTATGTCTAAAATACTTGGAATGGCAACTTCCACATCAAAACAGTCCGACTGCCTTTTGTGGCTGACCAGGTTAAATGCTTTATACAGCATTGGAGTTCTGTGTTAATTGACAAAGCAGTTAGAATTGCTTCAGTTTCAAGATATATTGTGAGAAAACGCAAGGGATAATTTGAAGAGAGTCTAACATTATGCTTACCAAGGACCTCTCGCGCTTTATGCACCATCTCAAGCTTTTTGCCCTTCCACCTTTTAAAAGAAAACAGTAATACATCTGATTTTTCCAAGCCTCTTGCTTGTTTACCCAGAAAGTAATAAAAAGATTTCTAGGCAATAACTTTCCATTTATATTGAAAAACTCCAGGAACAGAGGAATCTTCTGTAAATCTCAATGGTGCTTCCAACCCTGATCTCCATCTTGTTCTGTAAATTCAGTACTTTGTTGACACCCTTACTAAGCTGCTCTTGGCTCTTGTCCAACCATTGCTTAAAAACCTTGGCAGCTGCCAGCCGCAGAATTCCTTTCCCTCCTCCTCAGAGTCTTGGGAGCCTTTGAAGTCTCCTTTAACCAGTTGGGCATTCCCCAGTGAGAGAATAATATATTCTCTGCATTTGTCTGGGACTGTTCTTGAATTACTCTAGTGTGGGTTTTGGGGTGGTGGGGTGTTTGGGGGTTTTTTGTTGGTTTTTTTTGTTGGTTTTTTTTTTTAATTGGTTACAGAGAAATTAAGAAAGTGAATTTTATCATACAATGTAGCTTTAGTTGTGTTGTTACATGGCAAACTTGTGTAGAAATCCAGGGCAAAGTGAAGCCTCTGTACTTTATAAAACAGAAGAGAATGTTACTACTGTACCGAAGAAGTTTTCTGCCTCAGAAGAATGCTGCTAGCTTTGGAGAAGGCTTCTGAAATAATTTGGTAAGAGATGCAGTGTCCCGTAGTATAGGACCTCAGAAACTTAATGTGTGATAGAACATAACATTTTAGCCATGGCTGTTTATTGAGATTAGAACGATTAATTTCCTATTAAAAAAGAGACGCTTACTAGGATGCAGCTTTTCTGACTTGTAAATATTTATTAATTTCTGCATAGTCTCCATAGGGGATTAGCAGTCTTGGGAATATTAAATTTGCACAGATTTCAGGAATACTTACGGACAGATGAGAGAGCATTGCAAATTACCATGCCCTCAGTAAAGGATGGGCTGCAATGTGAACTCTGTTTTCTTCTGCTTGCCCTATGTGCAGGGACGGATTTATGGAGACTGGAACAAGCCACAGCACATCCTGTCCTGGGTGGCAGAGGTAGTCTGGGGGCACTGGAGCCAGAAGGTGCTGCTGGGAATGAAGGTTCCCTGGGATGTGGGGAGAAATTGCAGAACTATAGGGACGGTCTTTATATTCTTGCAATGTGAGGAGTTGTGGGGAGAGAAAAGTTACAGCTGTTGAGAGAAAAGGTTATTAGGAACCTAATAGACAAATCTGTTGGAAGTACTGTTCATAGATGAGCTTCGTGGTTTTGTTTATATACTTTTCACATGGTTCTCAAATGGTAGAGCCGCTAGCATGACCCTGACACCATTGGAGTTCTTAATGTGTTGGGCTAAATCTTTTATAGTTTCTTGTTTCGACACTGACACCAATATACTGAATTACATACACAAGATAATACAAAATATAACTGGCTTTCATCTCTTGTCAGAAAGAAAGTTGGAAAAAATGACTAGGTGTTTACCTCCTGACTGTGCTGCAGGTTCTGCCACTGCTTTGAACACTGACATTGCATCTGCAGCAACTTCTTACCGGTAGAGCCTCAATCATCAGAAATTAACATTCACTTAAAACGAGACTTTACGTGGACATCCTCATGTAAAACATACTTGCTAGCTTGAGCATCACCACAAGAAGAAAACAAATGAATCAATAATTTTTTAGCTTTTTAATGTGTGTGTCCTCCTCCAGTGTCTTTGCAGCTGCAAAGATACTGTTGCATGGTAATAACTTTGAAAGTCCATATTTATGGGAAAGAGTTTGTACTGGAAACCTGGTTTTGATTGTGTTTGAATATGAACTGTTCTAAACCCTGGAAAGGGAAAGCATGAGAGTGCTGTTTCTTAAGAAAAAAAAAAGCAGCATTTTAAATGCTTTTATGGATTTGAGATTAAAATGCTAACTTCTCTTGTGTAACTGAGGAGAATAAGGTCATTCAAGTGTAGTCACTGACCTTTCCAGATGTTATACTTATGAAGTTGTATGTAGTATCTCTAAGGTTGTTCCAACTGTTTATAGAGTTATGGGTTAAGCATTGAGATACCTTTCACTCTCTTACATGGTTCTGGGGTTTTAGGTAGTTCTCAGAATTTTTAAGTTGGCTGCAAGGGAAGGTTAGAGCCAAAACACTGTTTTCTTTGGGTTTGCTCTAATTTGTAAAGAAAAGAATGAAATTTAAATGCCTTTTATATTTGAAAGGGCTTTTCCTGTTTTTCCACTCTGTGTCCTTACTACTTCTCATCCAAGCTGGAGTGATTTTGAGCAACGTAGTGTTAGGTCTACTAGTTGAGTTTAAGAAAATAATTTGTACTTTGTAGGATAAAGTGTTTTACAATTTTTTTATTTTCTTTTTTTTTAAATGCTTTTCTCCTTAGAGCTCACACAAATTGAGGATCCAAGGGAGCAATGGAGAAGGGAGCAGGAACGCATGCTAAAGGAATATTTAATAGTTGCCCAGGAGGCACTCAATGCCAAGAAAGAGATTTACCAAGTAAAGCAGCAGCGTTTTGAACTAGCCCAAGAAGAATATCAACAATTGCACAAAATGTGCGAGGATGACAGCCGTTCTTATGCCAGCTGTGAGTTTACTAGTCTTTTCTTGATTTACCTGCCTCTCACAACATGTGGCGTAAGAAATAGTGTGAAGTGTTTCCATCGCCTGGTTCTCCTCTGAATGAAGATCCTGACTACAGCAGTGAGGCACTATCATTTGACTGCTATTCAGGGACTTTCATTTCCCATTAGGTCTATTAGAATATGCCTTTTTAACATTAAACAGGGATATGTTCCAGCTAGCATCTCTAGCCATCTCGGAGCCAGCTGTAGTGATGCTTCATGCAAGGCAACAAAGACAAGACTGAATGTTGCTGGACCAGCCACCTGCTTGCACTCCTAAATTCATATATTATTTCACCCTCAACATGGGAGGGAACCATCATCTTAGGGGAAGCCTTCTGAGAATCCATGGTTGGTTTATTGACTTTTATAAAGAGTTAGGGATGAGGTGTTGTGATCAAGAGTACCTCTGACCACAAAGTAGGAAGCAGTGGCGCACCTCATTCTTGAATGCCAGTCTCTGATCCTAATGCTGGTGGGGTAGGTCATAGAGCCTTGATTTCCTGCCCTTTTCATTCTTCAGATGTCTCTGGTAGTTTGGAGTAGATTATACACTTTTTCTGAAATCTGAAGTTGTTGCACCACTGTTGTGGCTGGTGGCTGGTGCAACAGGAAAAGGTGTCTTCACCGAAGAGTCAAAACAGTCTTGTTCAAGGAAGTGTATCAGATGGATATACCCACCAGCCACGTGCAAACGTAGTGGAGTTTCGCCGTCCTGGTGGCTTTTCAGTGGCTGCTGTGTGTATAGCCATTGTTTAGCTGCAGGATTTGCTGGTAAATGCCAAGTACTTGACAAGTATGGGAAGATCTGCTTAGCCCTTTCTGAAAATGGTCAAGAAACCTGACTGGAGGGGGAGGCTAAAGCAGGCATCTGGATAGAAGCGTTAAGCTACTGATCCAGTGGTATTTATTGATCCAAGGTAATTCATACGTATGCCAAAATCCTGAATAGATGTTTTCTAGGGCTGAGGTGTCCCAGATGGTCTTGACCAAGTGTTCTTTTACTGTTGAACTGGGATTATCTCATCTTTTTGCTTAGTTTTAAATATATGTATTCTGTGATTTAGTTTGTGACATAACTGAACAGTTGTGACTAGTCTTACTTCTTCCTGTTATGTTCAAGTTTCTTAAGAATTATTAAGAAAGGTTACTTTTTTCTTATTAAGAAAGAAATTTTTAAAAAGAAATTATTGTTTAAAGAGTGTTTAACTATTGTTTAAAGACTTGGAATAGGATAAAAGATAGTGTCATCAGTATTTATTTAGATTATAAAATCAAAATACACATTTATTACAATACTTTTCTAGGAGCTTGGACTTTTTGTTTTGAAAATTTGCAATGGTCGTGTGGGATACTTTGTTGAATTACTTCAGGTGAATATTCAGAAAGAAACTTCTGTTGAAGATAATATACTAGAAAAATATAACCTGTTTTTCACATTTTTAAAGCTCTTGGAAACAGCAACAAAATGTGACTGAAAATGACAAAATTGGAGCTTATCTGTAGCATGAATGCAAATGCTATGTCAATTGACTTTTATGTTTCTCAGTCTTCTGATAGGGTTGGGGGTTTTTTTTAGGTATATCTGGAATTGATAATAAGATACTGTAAAATCATTTAGTGAAACCTTTCACTTGTTTTGAGGTGAAAAAATATTTTAATTTTCTACAGATGTGTTAATATACTTTATGTTGGCTTAAGATCACAAGCATCTGTTTAAAGAAAATGGGATGGACTGATTAGTCAGATGATATATTTACCAAAAAAAAAAAAAAAATCCCTTTGGGGATTAATCATGCTGTCAGCTCAGATTCCCCAAGGCTTCTCCACTTATGTTTTCTTAATTCAGCTCCTCCACTCCATTCTGGGATGGATGCTTCTCCATTTATTTTACAGAAATCTTAGGCTCCTGATTCAAGTGCAATTAGATGGCCAAAGTTGGGTGCTTAGATTGAAACGAGTGGTGGTGGAGGCAGGAATATTTGCAGTCTATTGGGGTAAAAGAACTAAAACTTCAAAAACAGTTTTCCTCCTCTTCGCTTGTGGGTGCTGCCATTGACTCAGTGTTGTGTGCTCATGAGTGGGAGGTGGGGTGAGCTCAGCAGTTGTGGGTTGGCAGGGAGGTGCCCATGCAGCAGTTTTGTGACTCAGTTGTGATCAGCACTGTTCAAAAAAAAAAAAAAAAAATCCATAGAAAATCCTGGATTTAGAGAATTAGTCCAGGCATGACTACTCGTTTTGGCAAGTTCCTGCACGCTTGACATGACCTTGGCGTTGCAGTATTCTTTCGAGAGTTGAAAGGCTCAGTGCAACGCAGACACGAATACGGGTTTTAAAGCAGCAGCCTTCAGCTCTACAGAAGGATGGTAGGTCTAACAGCACAACCCCATCCACTCACATACCAGGCATTTTTCAGTGGGCCAGTGCTGCTGTGAATGGCTCGCTCGATAAATCATGGTTGGTCTTGCCTAGCCTGTCCTCTAGGACCTTTACTTCATCTGTCTAGGATTTAGCTTGTAATGCCACAGCTTGAAATCATTGCCTGACTCTGGACACACTGTGTTAAGATCTCGCTTGCCAGAGATTGATCTGTATGTTGCTTCCCTACACGGTCGCTTTAGGAGGCAACTTCTCTCTGTAGCTCATGGAATTTTATTCTGACAATAATTTTGTTACTTTAGTCTCTATCATACTCTCAGTTCAACATATGTAGGAAGCAGTTAGCAATTGTTAATGTTGCACAAATGGCTTGTATCGGTAAATGCCACTGTCCTGTCATGGAAGCTAGTTGCTTTTAGGCAATATGCAGTGCTACTATATACAATTTTTGTTGTTGTTGAGGACAAAAAAAAAATTCAGGGAGGCCAAAGGTAGTTCTCCATTTGTGCTTTAGCACAGAGGGTTATTTTAAAACCTAGTGACTTGTAACACGAAGAATGAATGCTGTGGTCTAATAAATAGTGCCACATCTTAACAAGCATATTAAAGAAGAAAAAAAAATAATGTAAAATGCTGTTTTCCATCTGTTTAGCATTCTCTGGATTTTCAACTAATACCAAATATGACCCATATCAGATTAAAGCAGAAATAGCCAGCCGTCGTGACAGAGTGAGTAATCTTTTTTCATTTTGTAAAAATATGAACGGGGCATGGGGAAGGGAGAAGGACTACGTGTTTTCCTTTTACTTTAGCATATACATTGGATGTTGCATGCATTTCTGGAAATATAGTATTATAAACTGCTTTTCTGCGCTGACCTATTGTTCTATTAAAATCAGTCTATATTTACTGCATTTCAGTGACTTGCAAAGTAATGCTTTTTCCATGTTACAAGCGTAAAGATTTTTGTCATGGATGTCAGAGGCAAAGTCAGCCAGGCTTTCAGAAATTGCTTCCTCTGTGCAAACTGCCACAAGTAGTAAATACTCTGCAGCCAAATTCTTTCTTGATTAAGTGCAGTTAAAACCCACTGTCTTCATGTTTTCCCATTTACCCATTTTCAATGGGGTTCCATGGATGTCATTGAACTCTAGATTTAGCCATTTGTTTGGAAACCTGTTCACAATTCAGTAGACATGTTGGCCAAATAGAACTTTCCAGCTGATGTGGCCAGAGGTCCTCTGTGAGGGGAGGGGAGTTCAAGCACTCTGACAGTGATAGGCAGTCCTGTAATAGAAATGTTCCATTTTTAGATCTTATTTTTTTAAACTCGAGTCATGCTTTTGGTACTGTCTTTGCTGAAGGAAAAATAGTTGACTTCTTTGATTTCTGCTACGCTGTTTTAGCAAAGAGTTAAGGTCTGCATATTGGTTTCTAGCAAATTGATTTAGCAGTCATAAACAATTACAAAAAGCAGTTTATAATATTAAGCTCTAGAACCTGTTTCTAAATTGTATGTTTCTTTTTATTAAAGGATAAAATGGGGTTTAGCATGCCAGGCATTCAGCTCACAAAATAAATAAAAAATACTTATCTTTGCAGGATAGTGTTCCATTTTTGTTGTAGTGACCACTTTTCACATGAGTGCCTCTGAAAATAAATCCCGTTCACCACCCTTCAAAGGCATTTATTCTATCTGTATATGTTTACTACGTGCTGACTAGTGTTTGCTTGTTTCACATACTCTTAAGTGTCAGCATATTCTAAAGGAGAAAATAAGCCTTATTTATTTAAATAATATTTAAAGAAAATAAACAAGGTCTTGACTTATATGACTATTTCTCTCTGTTCCTGCATCTTAAAACATAATGATGTCTTAAGTGCATAGGATAACCTGTTCAACTGAATGTGTGCATAGGCATTGAGTTGTTTCAGGTAATAGAATAAAATATGCACTATAAAGTGTTTGTGTACATGGTACTAGCGATGCATTTTTTCATTTTACTTTTGGCAAGCATTGAAAGAGTTGGTGAGGGTATAGGAGTGTTTTGGGGGCTGGTGTGTTGGGTTTTGAGGAAGGGGCAAGAACACATGGGGAAGGGGGGGGCCACAGAGGATGGTGAGACTCTGACAGTCATGGTTTGCATCCCGGGAACTGCTGTGAAGCCACTTACTCTTGGAGTAGAGCTGACAAATCAATCTATGCCTGGTTATGTAGGAATTTTTTTTAAATTTATTTAAAAAAAAACAAAACAAACCAAACTTTTTTTTAAAACTTTTTTTCCTCTCTTCATTTACTCTTTGTTTAAAACTCCCTTTTTCTTACTCTTTCTAGTAATGGTTTTGTCATTTATTGATGTACATGTGAAAATCAAGAGCACTCCGGGTAAATTTTAGAAAAGGTACCAAGATTGATAGCTTGAGCATAGAGAACTTTTTTCTTCCATCCCTGCCCCTCTTTGGGCTCTCAGTTCAGTCTTACACCTCACCACCACACACTGGAACACTTCCATTCCCCCCATTAGGCTGTGGTCCCTTGCACCCTCCTCTTCCTGTTGCCCTCAGTTATCTGTCAGCTTTGGAGGGCAAGAAGCTATTTCTTCGCAGATCATTCTTGGTGCTGATAGTGCTCTTGTAACGTCTGCCTAACTTACTCAGGTAACTGTTCTCATAAAATCACAAAAATGTGGTTTTGGGGACATCATTGCTTTGTCACTTTTGATTTGTGCTCGCTAGTTGGATCAAGGTAACTGGTGGGAGGGAATTGAGAGGGCGGGACAATATGAAAATAACTGTAGAAAATCAAGCTGCCATTTTTGGGAGAGAGGCCAGTTCTGTTGCCAGTGATTTTGTTTTCCCAGATTGAAAAATTAACAGCATTGTATGTTCAGTCTTGTTTTGAAGTTGACTAAAGAGTTGAAGACAGTTGAGAGGTGCCTGTCTGCTACAAGGGGAAAAGAAGTATTATATGGATTGAAACTTGCTAGCTGTTAGCATAAGCTAATTAATGGAATAGATGAGGAAATAGATACTTTGAAAGCTGAATGTTGTGACTGCTATTAAACCAGGTCTTACGATATTTCGGAAAGTCTTCTGTTATTTTAATGCAAATTTTAAAGCAAAAAAAGAAGGGAACTTTGATTGTCACTTCCAATTTTTTAAAGTAACTTAAGATTTTGTATTTGAAAAACAATTATTTTTATTGTGAAAGTTTCTGTTACATATTATTACTTTAAATTATCTTGTTATATTCAGCTTTCTAGGCTAAAACGAGAATTGGCACAGATGAAGCAGGAGCTGCAATATAAAGAAAAAGGAGTGGAAACTCTGCAAGAGTAAGTTAATAGTTTGTGGGAGGATCTTTTTTTTCTTTACTTCATTCGCCTTGGAATGAATTTCTTAGAAAAGCATTGCCAAAAGAAAGAAAAAAAATTGAAACCTCTTAATTGCTTCGCTTCAGAGTTTCTGCTACGATAGCGATGTGGGGTGAGAACAGTGTGAAATGATGGAAGAAGGGTTGGACAGAATTGGTTGGAATGGTGATTTCATAGATCCACATGCAAAAACGGTTTTATGGGCCCTGTTCCTTAACTCTTCTGAAGATGTTGTCGAGGTGGAATTAGATTTTTTAAAATATTTTCCTAACGTTTGCTGGAGATAGCCAGTGCCTGGAGCACAGCCCAAAGCACCACGCAGTAGAGCAGCTTTCCTGTGAAGAGCACCGAGGCTTTCTGGCTGGGCGTAGTACTTCTGCTGGGGGGGAGGCTGTACACCACAGCCCTGCTCCTTCCTTTTACCTTACGGTCAGGCCGTCTCATTCCGCACAGCACAGCTGATTTGTGTGTGTCCTGGAAATCTGACGGTCTGCGAGACTCTGGGTTTTGTTGCATGTCTGCAGAATGAGTGCGTGTAAACGCGACTCCTCGTCTCCTCCCCGTGAGGAAAGGTAGCTTGGGGCGATTTGCCGCTGCCCCCGGGGCTGTTAGGCAGCCCGTGCTCTGTTTGCTTTGTGCTCAGTGCCGGCACAGGCTGCGACCTGTCCTCTCCCTGCCACTCTTCCTACAGGCCATCAGATGGGAACTGAGCGACTTCCATCTGTGCGCTGTTAGTCCCCTACACAGGTAGCAGTATGCAGGATGCCCAGTGGGATAGGGAGAGAGGTTGCCAGGCCATGGAAAAGATGGCAGGTAAAATACAGGTTGTCGTGGCTTCCAGATCTGTTCAACGAGGCCAGGGGCTAGACCGTGTGTTGAGCAGCTCTTGGATTTGCCTTGGACGTGCGGCCGTGCATTTAGAAATCTTGGCGTTTTTTCCAGCATGCATTTAGAAATCTTGGCGTTTTTTCCAGCATGCATGTGAACGAACCGCCTAATGCAGGCGGTTCCTGAAAACGTTGGAACCGTTGCATGTCTAACGCGTTTTGCAGCGTAAGTACAGTATCCGTGGAAATGTTTTGAAGCTTTGGATTTATTGTGTTGGTGCCACAAAGTGTGGGCGCACGCTTTTGCTTCAGGAATTCTGGCAAAGTTCCAGGGATCCTGGAGCAATTAGGTTACTTATTTTCCAACTTTGATTTTGATTGGTATTATGTTAACAAAATGATATAAAGGGAGATACTCAGATTTAGGTTTTAAAGGAGAGGGAGTAGCCCATGCACTTCATATTGTTTGGGGTTTGTTTTGTTTTGGGTTTTTTGTTTGTTTTTGTTTGGTTGGGTTTTTTTAAGCTTACAACGTTCTTTTCTTTTACAATGCATTTTAAAAGCTTCAGAGAAGAAAACTTTTTCAGCCCAAATCCTTCCTTGGCAGATATAATGTAATAATTTTCAGGCATAAATATATTTTTATTTACTACACAAAGCATTTACAGGTAGTTAGGGGAATTGTTAATGTATGATATTAACTGAAAAATAGTAAAATAAAGCACTTGGTATATTGAAACAGCAGTATTTTAAGTAATAATTTAAGTATAGTCAATGTTTTAGGATGGTGGCCTAGATACATAAGCAGTAAGAGAACAAAAGCAATTTTGTCTTCAGATTCTTAATCATGTTTTCTTGAAGTGAGTAAGAATTGCCTTGCCTTTTCTACTTTATTTGTTTTCCTTCTGGTTATTGAGTTATAAGGGTGTAGGTTCAATTGTTTTATAAAAGGACTAACCAGTTGACTAGGATGATGAAAGTATTTGAAGGCCATTTGAAACTCAAGATTGTTTTAATTAATATAATTCATTTAAGATAGTGCAACTTTTTGAAAAGTAAAGTCTGCGAATGATTAAGAATACAAATGTTAGTCTTGGATTTTAGCCCAAGTGAAGTTGCCCATACTCCAGGATGCGGTATAGGAGAGACATTCAAGAGAGTAATTTCTTTAAAGCATATCTGATTAGTCAGTGGTCGCTCTAATCATCTAGTTTAAAAGTTCAAGCATGAAAACTCACTGCTTTGGTGCTGCTCGTTGCTGCCGTCGCTACAGTCACTCTCTGTCCTGTTGGTGCACTGGGTGGCATTTGTTGCTTGCTGAAGCTGGGGAGAACTTTTTGCCTGTGCTTTACCCAGGATTGGAGTGAATTTCCGTCCGTGTCTGTGCCTTGCTGAGCTCTGCTCTCTGCAGTGACGACTTCGCTTGTGAACCAGAGGCTTGTTGGTTTTTCCTTGTTTTGTGTTTTTAAGTAATTTTTTAATTGCCCTTCTGGTGAGATACATGCTCTCTTTTGAGTATTTTGCTTCTAGTTGGAAGTGAGGCAATTTGAGCTAACAACTGAAGAGAGAAGTTTCCCTACCCTCCTTGTGTAGTCTGCAGACAAATCAGGCTAAAAGCCTAACGGTGCTCTAGGTTGTCCCTGGGCGATCTCTCCCCTACCACTTGTATTTGTCAGGAGAGAAGGGTCAGTCCAGTACCAAAGCTGAAGTATTTTAGGTTTTGCATATCCACAAAGTAAGTATATTATCTAAAAAGAAACTCATTGCTCCTCTTTTAAAATAAATATGCAGAATTTTTTTTTTAAAGTTTCTTACATTTCAGACATTTTCCCCTTTTGTTACCTTTTCTAAACTTTTTCTCTGCATAATTTTTCTTCCTTCTTGTGCTAGGTCAAATCTTCAAGTAACTGCCAAACTGAGAATGGCATGCATCCTGTTCAGCTTCTTTAAAGCGGTGTTCTTCGCTTTATTTCAAGTATAAGCCAAGAACAACGTTAGGAGCTGTCACACTTGGACTTTACATCTGGCTGAATGTTTGCTTTGAAAGTCGGACCAGAATGGCATTCTGAGCAGGTATCAGAACCTGCTGCCATGCGACTTCCTGGGCACCTCTGCTGGGTGTAGCTCTTAGAGAAGAGACGTGTTTTATCGTCAGGGTGGTTAGATTGCTCAGTATTTCCATCAATTTATTTTGCTGTCTGATTCAGATGCCTTTGTTAAATGCAAATCTCTTGCATTGACATTTTCCACATACAGTGTCTGCCTTGGACTGTGTTTTGTTTTCTGTTCTTTTTAATTTTAGTAAAATGGCCTAGCCATCTTTGAGGAGACAAAAAAAAAAAAAAAAAAAAGAAAAAAAAAACCACCCAAAAAATAAACCACAAAACAACGAGAGAGAAGTGGGGGTTTGTGGAGGGAGAGAGGATTGAGGGTTGGGTGGTTTTTTTTAATATCTCTACAACTTCAATACAGTCAGAATTCCAAACTTTGTAGTGCTGCAGCTTTTTATTAGGGCTGTGTTTTCTATTGTTTCATCCAAATTTGGCAATGTTGTGATAAGCCTTTGGATGTCGCAGTCTGCCTTTGCCCACTGGAGACTTTCTGGAGCTCACCGTTCAAAGCCTGCAAAACTCTCACCCTGCGTGACAGTGTTCCTCGGCCTCCACAGACGCCTTTGCCCTCGGTGGGGCTGATCCTGTCGGAGTCCGGAGTTACAGGGTTACAGATGAGCCTTTCCTGGAACAAACTCCTTCCTCTGACCTGGCGGCAGGGACTGAGGAGGAGGAGCAGTTCCTCCTCCGCTGTGTTTGCAGTGACCCTTCTGCTCCATGGCAGGAATTTTGGAGGAAGGCGTTTAGCAACAAAGGAAATGAAAACTTGGCCAGTTGGCCGTGAGAGCGGGGTGAATGCTGAGAAAAGTTGGGAGAGACAGGGAATTAGGACTGACTAAACAATTTGTAGCTGCAAGCTAGTTCAGAGCGTATGAGACCTGACAAAAGAAAATTAGATTTTAACTCGGCTACAGGCCTGTGCTTTGGTGAGGATGGGGGAGTCTTGCGTATTTGAAGCCCCGTGGAGAACAATAGAGGAACATGGAAACTGCCCTATAGGACTGAAAGTATTGCAAGTGTATTAATAGTCTGTGTATCCTAGAAACATCTTCCTCAGAAAGTGTATACTTTATTCATAGTTTTGAATGTTCTTTCTGTTCATACAAAGGTCTAATCTGTATTTGTATCATGCTATTTTCCATTAATAAAACGGAAGATTCCTGTTAACTTTGTGGCTTTCAGAACTAGAGCTTTATGAAAGGAGGTAACAGACAATAAATAACAAATAATTTTCTAAGATGCTTAAGTCAGTTTGGGTTGACAGCAATACTGATTTAAGCTCAAATATTTCTGGCAGTAGAAACTTTTCTGATTCTTTCCTTAAACAAATACCAATTCATAAGTTGGGCTCCGAAGTGATGTCCAGGAACATGAATATGTGGGTAGCTGGACAAAAATCTGGTTGAAATTAAATAATTTCCTTTTCCTGAAATGCCACCTTGGACCTGGCAAACAGTATAATGAGAAGTTTTGTAGGAGGCATTTTCAGGTCTAATGTTTGGGTGGAACCTATGTTCTTAACATTAAGGTAACCTTCAGGTAAAACCACATGTTATCTTTTTCATGTAACTTTTAATGAATTGGATTAGTAGTTTTACCGTGGTTTTATCTCATCTTTTCAGGATTTTAACTACAAATTAGTGAAGACCCAAGTAAACATCTTAAAAGGAAAACAAAACTAACCAAACCAAAAAAACCTTTAATCCACATGACATTTAAGCCCTTTCCTGTTCTTGAACCAAGTATCATAAAGGCTTACATATTTTCTTATGCAACGTGGGGAAAATTGTGTTTAAGTAGGAAGATTGAGGTTCAGACTTACTTTGTGTTGACTCCAAAAGCAGGAACTGTCAGAAAAAAACAAACAAACCAAAACCATAGAAACCCAACCTGCGTTTTTTTTTCCTAAATATTGTGAGCTGCACAATAAAACCACAGGATTTTCATTCAAACATTTTGATTTTTCATTTTAATATTTTAATTTCAAACCAAGTAACCTGCTGCAAGTGGAATTTCACTGACTTTGTTTAACTGGCAGAACATGCTGAGTGAGTGTTCTTGACACTCTTAGCTTGATATAATACCTACCTTGAAACTTTTACTTATTCTCAGTATTTTAAATAGAGTTTGAGTATTCTTGTCATATGTGTATAGTGTACTGTCTCCTACTACATCCTTTTATAAACTGATGTTCTGTGTAATGACCAATGTATGTTTTATATTTAATTCTGTTAACCAGAGTCACCTTTTCCTGGAGATGTTTGTTCTCAGCATTGGCTTAGGGGCCATTACACATACCACCTTTTTTTCTATATACACACTTTCTGTGCTAGATTAACAGCAAAATTGAGGTTTTTCATATTTTAACAGGAATTTAACACAATTTTCACTAATGGCTGTGGGTAGCCTGTTAAAAACCCATAGCCGTTCATTGTAAATCTGAGACCAAACGGTGGTTCTAGTAAGTTCTGCAGAGTCTCTGGTCTTGTTCTTTATCTATAAATCAAAGCAAATTATGAAGATGGTACACTGGACTGGGCTTCTGTGTTCTGATCTGTTGTCCTTTACTATTGCCAACTGCTGGGAAAAAAAAAAGTGGATCAGACAGTGGATGTCCCACATAAAAGGAGAGATTTTTATGGCAAGATGGAAATGTTATTAGTACTTCAACCTGATGTAGTGAGTAGCACTCTTGTTCCTTGCTGAGTTTGCATTTGAAACCTTCTGGAATGGTCCCATGTGTTGTTCCTTAGTGCAAGACAATGATGTCTTCTAGAAAAGATACTCAAAGATGCCCATAGTGGCAGGAAAGCATTTGCAATAAAATTTTAGGAATTAAAAATTTCTTCCCAAGAAAATGAGATGCCTGTGTCAGAAGCTTTTGAAGCAAGATCATATAGAAGTCCTGAAAGAGATGTTGCGATGTATAGTGCTGCATGGAAAATGAGACAGCTGGACTGCTAATATCTTTATCTTTTGAGTTGTTACTGTGTAGGTTAGTTTTAGGTTGATTTTACTTCTGTTGCGTGAAATAGCCCACAGACACTACCTGTAAGCTTGCTCTGTATTAGGACACCAAAACCAGGAAATTTGTTGGTTCTGCAGAACCTGGGTAAGTAATTGCATTGCTTTGTCTTTAGAGTGTACTTGGCACTGAGTGCTGTGTTTAATTCCGAGTAGAGTATCATTTTATTCCTGGAAATAAAGTGGTACATGAATGAACAACAGGTCTTAAAATGTCTATGCGCTTTCTGATTATGTGAAAATTCCTGAATTTGTCTTAATCTTTTCAACAGGATTGATCGTAAGATGTCAAGTGCTCATACAAATTATAGACTGGATGAAGCACAAGCTATAATGAGTGAGCTCCGAACCATAAAGAAAGCTATATGCACAGGTGAAAAAGAAAGGCAGGACCTTATGCAGGTAAAAAATATGCTACTGAACAAATAGCTGCTAAAAAGTAATGACTTAGCTCTATTTTCTTGTTTGTGATTGCATTGGGGTTACCAAGTTCAAATAAGGAAGTGGGTGGCCTACACTGATTTTTCTGTTTGATAATTGCTAATAGCAGGCAGCTCGAAAGAGGTAAGTAGTCATTGTCTATACTGCGAACACAAGACTTTAAAACAAAAATAAGAAATGCATATAGATAATGTACTATTCTTACATTTAGATCAATGTCTTTATTGAATATGGCTTTCTATTGCTGCTGACTGTATCAAAGACTGCTATGGAGTAATTATGTTGCATTTTAAAAAAAATCTTTAAGTTTTATAGTATTTGGTTTTAATTTTGTTTAATGTCTCTTTGTATTACCTATAATGAAATAGGACTGAGAAGTCATGTGCTAAAATGTTTACCAGTTTGTCTACTGTGATTTTTTTTCTTTTATAAGCATTTCGCAAAACTGGATCTCTGTGTCACTATGCCACAGTTTGGCAGTTCTCCTTTTTTTGCCCCAAATTCTCCTCTTCTCCCATATCGAGACACATGTTAATTTTAAATGTTCTCACAAAACCCTCAGACTATGCTTAAATGCAATGTATACAGAAACCACCATGAAAGCTTTAAATGAATGCATGAGGATCGTGGGGAGAGACATGCCTGAGTAGTGACCAGACTTTTGAACGGATTCTGCGTCCTGCTCCAAGCTCTCAGTTGCTATGTCTACGTTCTTAATGTGATGAGAGCTTGATCAAAGAGCCACGACTCTGCCACCACAGGGACTTCAGTATAGACTTGCCCAAATACGCTGCAGATACAGAGGGGTGTGAAGGACAGTTCTCTTCACCCAGTCTTCTAACTGCTGTATGGAAAAAGGCATCTTTGTTACCTAAATTTTTGGGACCATACTAAGTTAATATTGCCATTCAAACATTTTCTTTCAGTTTTCTCTGCAGTAGTGTTTCACTGGTATTTTTTTAAATGTTAAATGATATGTGTAGCTTGTAACCTACATATAATGAATATCCATAGTTATACAATTATTCAGTCTCCAAAGCATTACCCAAAGGTCAGCTGATGGACCACAAATCCTTGTTCAAGTAGACAGAACACTTAAGTCACTATGAAAAGTTTCTGCCTTGGCAACTTTTAACATATTTGATATTTTGCGTTGGCCAAGTTTTAAAGTAATTCTCAGTCTTCCACATGCCTGGCTAGCAAGAAACGATTAGAAAGGCAGTTCTTCATGGATGCAGTGACGCACGTTTTAGGAAACTAACTGGTAATTTAAAGACTTGTGTGTGAGATCTTGGAGCAGCTTAGCTACTGGCCTTGTTTTAAGTTCCCCACTAGATTCCCCCCACCCCTCCCCTTTTCCTTACATTTGCAGTCCTCAGTGGCACTAAATCTAGCTGTAAACATTGAGATGTCTTGAAAATCATATCTGTTAAAACGACTTTAGGTGCACTTGCAGTTTCTTTAAATACAGTGTTGAGGGAATTAGAAGGCTAAGATCAAGCTTAGCATCAAGGATTGGGCAATGCTGGCAGCACCAGCATGTAGAGGTTGCACAAGACAGAAGCGAAAATGAAAAGTGTTGCCATCCTTCTTCGTGCGTCTGTGTGACATACAGGAAATATCAGTCTAGGAGGTATCATTTTTGGCATTAATGACAAACCGTTGTGATAGCATCCAATAATAGATGTCTAGCCCAGGAGAATCTAGAAGTTCCGCACAGGCCTAGCATGCGAAACAGTTCTGCAAGTTTTGTTGCAGTGGTAGTAAGGGATTAAATGCCATAGTTTGCAGTATCTATAGTTGTAAAAATTGTGTGTTTCTGCCAATTTACTGTGCTCTGCAAAAATATCTAGCTTTCTGCCTGATATTTTTTAAACTTTTGACCAAAAAGATTAAATTATTTTTGTCATCACTAAACTTTTCTGTGTTTTGCCTTTTTATGATTAGTTGAAGATTATTAATGGATTTATTTAGCCTTGTCAAACAAGTGCAAGTTTATTTTAAGTATCTTCCTAATGAGTTCAGCATTTGATTTTTAATTTCCTATCAATTTTGAAATTGTTTTGTCCTCAAATATGCTACGTTTTAAAGCTATTGTTGGTAAAACAAGCTTTCATAGGACAGTTTGGGTTGGAAGGGACCTTTAAAGATCATCTAGTTCCAACCCCACTGCCATGGGCAGGGACACCTTCCACCAGACCAGGTTGCTCCAAGCC
>JAVJGG010000058.1:16248396-16269502 GCA_035590195.1 Aviceda cuculoides
GGTGGTGGGGGGGTTTTTTGGTGGGGTTTTTTGTTTTTTTTTCAGTAGCAGAAGCACTTCTCAGCTGGAAACGCGGAACACTTGTTTATGCGTGGAATGCTGTATTTCTGAATATCTGAAGTGAGCCGGGGTTTGATGTTAATTAAGTGTAGAAAATCTGGGTAACTAACGTTCCAACTAGAGAATAGTAATTGCAATAAGGGTAGTTTTGCTGTCCTGGGATAGCGGCTCTGACAATGGTCCATTATTTAGCAAAAGCATGTTAGTTGCTTTAAAATAGTAGCCTTATTCTGCCCAGTATGTTGTACGGAAGTAATCAGCTTTCAGCTTTTGAGCGGAACTGCACAAAGCTCATTGCCCCTACCAGTTATCTCTGTGGTTGCATTCTTCATTTATCATGCATTCCTTCCCCTTAGCTTGCTGGCATTTCTGTAGGGCTTTTGTCTCTACTAAATATCTTTGTGTTCGTTCTCCCTTGGCTGGTGAAATATCTACTGTTCCTGCACAGTGTGGGTGACGGAATGTGCTGTGATGGATTAAAATCTACAAAGTAGAAAATTGAAATGCTACAGTATGTCACAACTGTAAAGCAATATATTATGACTACTTGCTTGCCAAATGGGGTGTGGAAACATGTAGCAAATAAGCACAGCAGAGAAACTGTCTTATTTCCAAGTTTTTAGGGAGACTTAAAATACACCGGAGGAGAAAAGTATGCCTTTTCCCTTAGAGGAAAACAGGAAAAAAGCCCCACAAACTGAAGGGCAGTGTGTTGCATTTTAGCCAGTCTTGTGAATCTAGCCAGAAGATCATACAGCTCTAGACACGAGCAGAATATTTGCCATATGTAGCGAAGCAATTTTTAAAAGTAAAAATATGTTCTCTGTGTATGGTATCTGAGCAAGGAAGCAGAGTCTTGGGATTTCTGAATGAACTATCTTGAGAGATTCAGGAGAAGAGACCCAGTGATAGTAGAAAAGTTGTCTTATAATCCCCAAATACCTCTCTTCCCTCATAAAAGGTAATTTGATTTTTAATTCCTCCTTCAAAAATCTCTCTAACTACTGAGCAGTTTGGCCTTTCTTTGCATAAATTAAGACATTCACATAGCTTTTTTTTTTTTTTTTTCCCACTGGAAGGAAGTTGGATAATTTGCAATTTAATTTTTCCCATGGGTATTTGAGATACTGTGAGCTGTGGGTTCTGGCATCTTCAGCACGCTGAGGAAGAGGTCCTCTCTTCTGTGGCTGATCCAGGCTCTGGGAGGAGGCATGTAAATTCTACTTTTTAACTTGCCAGTCATGCTGAAGAGGGGCTCAGTCACTTCTCTTTTGCTCTTTTCTCTTCCCCCCCATTATTTTTAAATAAACTGTACCTTATTTCCGTGAAATTTCTTCTCTCAGATCTGTCAGTGTGGCCCTCCAGAGAGGCAGGAGTGGGGGGAGGACAGTCTTTTTAAACAGATACCCTCAAGCTGCCTGGATAAATACCGGGTTTAGTTTCAGTTGCTATTTCAGTGAGACCACCTCTCATGAAAGCATTTGCACACTGCAAGTGTACCCCTCGAGCACTTTTCTGAATAGACTGCTTCACAGAAAGAGAAATCAAAAGCAAATTGTTTTTCTTTGATAACTCTTTAAGTTGTGCGGTTCAGTATGATGCCTACATGAAGTATCTTAGCAAATGATCATGAAATGTCACTGCTGTAATGTGTCATATCCTGTGAAGTGTATCAATAGATGAAAAATGATCCCTGCAATAAGAAGCACCAAAATTTTTAACTGTGATTTTTGTTCATTTTTTTTATAGTCCTGTCTGATGGTAGCTGACTTTAATGAACTAACAGATCCAAGCATATTCAACTAGCTTATCTAATTTGGGTGCAGAAGTGGTAATTTGTTTGTACCTTCCGTAAATTTGAATTCAAAGATGTCATTTTTCAGTTCAATTGTTTAAATCATACAGTAGCTGTCAACAGATTTATTTTAGCTTTGAAAAAGCCTCCTCCTCCGCTATCCTTCATATTTCCACATTCCCTTTAAGAATGTTATTTTTTTCTTTTCAGTATAGTTGCTGAATAGTTACTTTGTTGAAGTCTTGTTGTCTCATTACCAAAATTAATTTTCAGTTGGCCTTTTAAAAGCACTAGCACAAGCAGAAGTGTGTCAGTGCAATTTGTGCTTGTACTGATAAAATACATGTTGGTTGGATATTGCTAGCAACGTTCCAGTTCTGATACAATAACGGTCAAGTATTTTCCTGTTAAAATTCATCTTGTGTAGGCAGGTTTCAGGGTGTAATTGGCTAATTTATAGTGAAATTCAGTGGATTTGTCTCCTTTATTCTGCTAAAGTAATCTGAAAATATGATACAGGGATGAAGTAATTTGTCTGATATCACATAAATATCTGGCTCGGGCATGTCAGCTAAACCTTAATGTCCCAGCATCAGTTTTTAAACATAAAACTTTTTCTTTGGGTTATAAAGGGAGCTGAGCCATGCTCTTGAACTGTCTTTAAAGTTTTCATTATACCAGTTTACCCGTGAATTGGGGAAAATACGAATTCCTCTCCTGCGTTGGTTTTAGCAGGCTTTGCAGTTTTCCTGAAGGTGAATACCTAATTTTATCTGCAAAATGCTGGTGGACTCCAAATGTTTCATGAGCGTCTTAAGCCAGTTTAAGACCTCCTTGTTACTGAATTGGGCTGCCAGGAAGGCTGGATATTCTACAGAGCGTACTCGTGTTTTTTGCCAAAGCCACAGTGGCATATATGTGCAGGAACAGCCAAAGTAGACACAGTGGAGAAATTTTGTGAGCATTTGGCTGAGTTCCCCAACTTCTTGTTCCTTCCATGTCTTTCTTCCCCTTTCTCTAGCCTTCCCCTCTTAGGATATAATTTATAATTCACTCTCAAGAGAGTCTGTAAATACCAGAAATTACTGAGTTCTTACACCCTTTATTATGGGTCTTCAGTCCCACAGCCACCTCCTCTGGGTATATGTGGGAGAAGTTCCCTGTTACCTGCAGTGGCAGAGAACTGGGTCCAATTATAAGCCTAAGGAAAAGAGTGAGCTGGCCTGATTTATGTTGATTGTCTCGGCATATTTGTGTGATCCTAGACACGGTTCTCCTCCAAATCATAACTGTGGTTTTTTTTCTTTTCCCCACTGATCTTCCTATTCCACAGGGAACAAAGGCCTCAGCTCTAGAGTGGTCTGGTATGTCACCCAAAAACCTAGGCATTTAAATGTAGGGGAGTGTTGGGTTTTTTCCTTGGAAAATTTGGACAAAGTAGGGTTGAAGAACTTGTTTAAGCTAGGAAGAGCGGAGCTTGTAGGTTAGGATGTGCCAGCTGCAGGGCACCCATAATTTGTCCCTTTTATGAGCACGAGTTAGGACCTTTGTATTGCTTCAGAGTATTTCCCTCCCCAAGACACCTGTCTTGTTCATAATGTGAGTAATGGTCTAAACATGGGGTTAATTGTAATTATAGATCAGTCTCTTTCATCTCACAAAAAGTGATTTTTACTTTAATTGCACTTCTCATGCTGTATTTTAATAAATAACCTCTTCTAAACTGAAATGTTCTTGAGCTCAGCAGTATAATTCCATTAATGCTGAGTTCAGATAGCAGTCTTGAAATTAAGGTTGTAGACGCTGACAGAATCTTTTAGGTTCCCCAGATATTTCCAATGACGGAAGGGTTGCCCTATTTTGTCTAGGGGTGGTCTGTGTACATCTATAACAATTCAGACATGCTGTAAATTCTGAAAATACATGCTTTTTTGCCCCCGTGATGTAGTTTGTGTAGTAAACTACTGGCTGTACTGATCTCCACCCTCTTGCTATGTCTACATTATCTTGGGCTAGGCATCATTCCAGCTACGTTAGTATGGATGGCCATTTCGGGGTGAGTTTGCCCTTTTGAATCAGTGTTTACTTAAGATCACCAGGTTCAACCTTTGTCATCCCATCTGTGCCCCTCCTGCTTTTCTGCTTAACAGGAGCTGTTATAGTCATACACATTGGAAATTTTTCAATACTGAAATAAGCAGCAAGTTGGTCTGCTTACCTAGGAGACCAGTCATTTGATACCACCTACTCGAGCGTGGAATGCAAGCTCCTCAGCACTTGTTATGCAAGGATGGGAATGGGCAAAATGCCTGGAATGTTGATGGCTCAAAATTAACTGTTTTTTCCCCAGTAGTATGTTAAATTGCTATATCAGTAGGGACCTCAGTATCTGGCATTAGGCCAGATAAAAGTACTCTTTTACAGTGACTACACTTAAGAAGTAGTATCTTAAAAAATACCCAGTAGGGAAGAAAAAATGTGTTCGAAAAACAGAGGCTTCATAAAGGATCCTAACTACATTTTTTTTCCCTCTTTAAATTGCAATCTATGTCATCTAAGTCATTGCTTTATTTAAGTGGGTGTTTAAGGTAGGTGAATATATGCACCGAGTCTGAAAATGCAAACCTGCAACTTTTTTGTAAAATATCAGCAGTGAGAATGGCTGGTGTAGTATAGGAATAAAATCTAACATAAACAAGCCCAGTGAAATTGCTTATTTATGCATTTATTGTGTTTGGGAAGAAAAGCTTGTGTTGGGAGAAGACAAATTGCAATTATGGAACATACTTAAGAGGACTTTTTTGTTACCTTTTTAGCAGACCTGAACATGACTCCTTTGGTCTTTTTCTTTAGGTTTGAGTGTGCGAGACAGTAAAAGCTTTAGGGATGTTTTCTAGCCAAGGAGATAAATTTAAAAAGTTTATCACTGGTAGCTTTTTGGAAAAACTTACCATACAAAGGGAGTCCTTAGTGGAAAGCAAGCAACAAAATTCCCTGAAAACTTCGGTTCACTTGCAGGAAATACAGGTTGCAGAAAACTGACTTAGTGGTGCTGCAGTTCCCCTCCCAGCAGATTCCTGCGTTATGTAGTGTTTTGCGAGTGCTTTTTCTTTGCTTAAAGGGAAGATGTAGAGACAAGAAGAGCTAGCTGAAATGCTAAGAGTGTCAAGGGAATCCAAGTAAATACCTAATCTGATTTTCGAACTCTTCAGTGATACAAACCTTGTCCACAGCAGTACTTTTCCCTTTAATGACAGTATAATTAAGTTACTGTACAACAACTTCCTGCTTTCAAAGCATCATCATAACAGAAATTGAGGGGAAAAAAGAAAACTTCAAACTGGAATGTCATACACAAAGGGAGTTACATGGTCTCAGCAAGCTCAAGAGTCTAAATTAAAACCTTTTGTCTTGAGGGTGGTGTTTTGCTCTACAGCTGAGTGGGTTCAGCAGTTAACTAGCGCTGAAAGGGGGGATCCCACCGTCCCCTCTTGCCTGCTGGTACTTCTCTCTTCCTTGTTGCCTGCATTAGCATTTATTTGCTCCTGTGGTCAGCTTCTTAACCAGCTTACTCTGCGTTAGAAAGCTAGCGAAACAATTGTCTTAAAATGAAAGAGAGGGTCAGTCTTTCAGGTGTCTTATAAAACAACCCGGAGACTTCACCAGACACTTCTCGTCTTCCGTCATCCACAAGCTGTGTAAGAGCTCGTGAACGTGGTCACACAAACACATCGCCAGGGCTCACCTGATTCACACTCACTTGCCAAGCCGTGATAACTCAGTTGTACCTGAATTCTGTAATTCTGTTGTAAGGACCGAAGTGGGGGAAAAATGTATTTGACAAAATTCACAGTAAAATTCCTATTCGTATATGAATGCAGTCATTGCAAAATGACTTATATTGATATTTTATTTCCCTTCCCCTGATAATAAGATGGCCAAATACTTTCCAGATGTCAGTATTAAATAAACACTGCATGAGGTTTGGTTTTTTAGATGGGGAAAAACTTTACCTTTGTCCTGTTTACGCCTTTTCTTTTATTCTTAAACACATGTTATCACATTGTGGATCTTCTGTTAGCTTGTTATGTGCCTTTACCTTGCTTTGTTATTATCTTTTCTTTCTTAACAGATATTTTGGAAGAAAGATTACTTTAACCAAAAGAATGAATGCATATCCCACTTTTATGGCTGGCTTTAAATGTGCTTTTATTTATTAATTTATTTATTTAAAGGGTGATAAATCTGCTACAGTACACTGAACTTTGAATGCTGCCATTTCAAAGTGAAGATGAAAATGAGGTGTACAACTGCATAACTGTTGTACAGTTCTTAGTTTCAAATGTTCGAAAATCAGAAAGCTAGATTTCCTCTTACTTTTCATTTTAATTGTAACCTTCTAAAGTGTCTAAATTGCCCATTGTAAGACAAGCATAAATATCTAGCAGTAGAAGACTATTCTTCCTGTTATGTTTATATACCTTTAGATTTTGCCAAAAGAAGCAGTTGTGAAGTTTCTAGCTTTAGGGTTCTTCATAATATTTGAGAGTTCAAAATTTGTTTTTAGCAGAACATTTTCCTAAAATGTCAACTGCGCAATTATTCTTACAACTGCTGTTTCATGTAGTGGTTCAGCATATTGAGATACAGGAAACTACTTTGGGCTATAAAGGCTACTACAAAAAAAAAAATCAAGTTAGCTTATTTAATTGCTTGATTTGATGATGAATCCATCTAAAGTCACCTGTATTTTGTAACCAGTAAATCTTTTTTCCAGACTTTGTTTTTGGTTTACTGACAGCTTATTCTTAAAATTTCGTTGTCGGTCAGGACTGCCTAATATTTTCAGCCCCTTGAACCATTCCTGTGCTCAGTGGGACATGAATATATGGACCTATTGTCACTAGATAAGCATCTCTCCTTCATCCCTTTCAGCTTCTCACTGCACTTCTGAAATCCCAAGTTAAGATCTGATAGAGGAAGAATGAGGAATAAAAGGATTTTCAACTTCATCAGCTGTACAGACAGCAAACTCAAGAGCTATAAAAATATGAGTTGATTTATTACAAAAAGAGAAAGCTGTGAAGGCAGGTATTGTCCACATGATAGATAAATGCACTGTAATTCTTATACAGCTACACACTTAGGAGCACTGGCAGTTCTTTAGTGTTTAAAAATACACTAAACAAAGAAAAAAAAGAAAAACCCAATCCCCCCCCCAAAAACAGAAACATATATTCCTAAAGTCCTCTATATTTTCTTGTTTCAAAATTTAGAAGAAAAAAGTCACAGAAGTCAAGAGGCTTCACCTTCTGGTATTTTTCCTCTTAATTGTCTTCATCTTTGTCTCCTGCATTTTGAAATATATTTATCCTCTTTTAAAGAGTTTCGAATATACAACAGCAGCTGGCCTTGCTAGATAATGAGTCTTGGCCAGGAATGGCTGAAGCGGACAGGGATCGTCTTCAGCTCATCAAAGAGAAGGAGGCTCTTCTTCAGGAGTTGCAGCTCATCAGTCAGCAGAGACGATCCCCAGAAGACATTGCACGTTTGGAGGAAGAAAAAAGACGCTTGGAGGATGAAATTCAACGGGCTCGAGCAACTTCTGCTCATGGGGCCACTGAAAGGTTTGGGAACTTAAACCATTTTCTTGCCTTCTTTAAGATCCATATAGGCAGTTTCAAAAGGAAGAGTAGGGAATTTCACTGTGTTTAAGAAACAAACAAAAAAATGTTACTAGAGTAATTTGCTTTCAAAAAAGGAAGAGACTACTCCTGGCTGCCATTATTTAATTCTGTCTGTCTTGAAGTTTTCTGAAGGAGTGTTAGAGTGATGTCAACTAGTTAGTACTCCTTTCATTCGTCTGAATAGGAAGAAGAGATCAGAACAGTGACAAAAGATGCTTGGAAAAAGTCTGAGTGATATTGTTTGATAATAGAGGCTGGAACAACAGTACCTGGATAGTGAAAGATTTTTCTGTTATTTTGCTGTGGAGTATTATTCATCTCCAAAAGCATCAGAACAAAGATCCTTTCCTATATTTGGTTTCTGCCTTGTAACAGGAAAGTTAAATGATTAAGTTTTCACTGCCTTTTGTATACAATTTTTCTTTTTAATTTGCAATTTAAGTAGTGGGCGTACATCCCAACTCCGACTGACATTCATGGAACACAGTAAACGGAATCATTCTTGAAAACGTAAATTAAATATCAAGTTATATGTAAAAACAAGCACCCCCCCAAAATATATTAATGAAAACACTGTGTTTATTTCAAAGTTGTCCAGTTTTCCTGTAGCCATAGAAATGGACAAAACCTCTTAACCTTTTCTTGTTACCATACGCTGTTTCCAGTGAAAGTGAGAAAACTTGTTTTCCTGGACTTGGTTCTCTTAAGTAGTGGTAAAACCCCAGGTTTGACACTTGAGGAAGACTACATGAACCAGCTTTAATGTGATCTGTGTAAAGGTTAATATTTACATAATTAAGATACTTTAAAATATTTGGAAGCCATGTACAAATTTTGAGAACATCAGCTCCTTTGAAAAGGTTTACGGCAGACAGGAAATTTAGACAATAACTAGAAAATTCACAGCCAACCTACAGTCAATATTTTGCAATTTTTGCAATATCGTTACATTGGCTTTCCAGCTTAAACTGACAGAAAAGGGAGTTCACTTTACACTGCAGTGTAGTAAGTTTTATTTGTTGTTTTTGGGCTCTCCTGTTAGGTAGTGCATACTATGTTGGCAAGAAGGCCAAGCTGTTTTTCCATGTAGCTCATGCTGTGGAAACCAGCGTTCCAATGTGATACTTGATATTTCAAATGCTAGCAAAAAGTTGAGTAGAAGTTAGAATAATATTGAAGGGCGCTCTATTTTTGTATAACAAATTGGAGGAAAGCTTAACTATTAGTAGCCCTGATTCATTTGTTTGTTTGTTTTAGGCTCAGGAATAACCAAAACCGTTCCTAGTTCTGCTTGTCTATTTCCACTTTCTCCTAATCCTGAAATACAAAGAAGTTTCCTCTTTAAAAAATTACCAGTTCTGTTCTGTTACTGAGTTTTAAAGGCCCTGAGTTAACTTAAAATCTGTGACAGAAGTGGGGGGTTTTTTGTCTGGTTTTTTTTTTGTTTGTGGGGTTTTTTTTGGTTTTTTTTGGTTTTTTTTTTTTTAAAGATTAGCTGGCAGCCTTAGTTGGAGTCATCTCTTGCCCTTTAGCACAGGTACCTACCTTACGGCATTGATGACTGTGGAGTGTAGGTTCCTAATTTTTTTTTTTAAAGACGGTATGGCCACCTCTTAGCCCTGCAAGCTTTTGAATCAGTTAAGTTTCTTAGATCCATTGGTCATCGTCTTTCGGTTCCTGCGTGCAGTGCCTTTATCGGGTAAGTTTATGTAGCTGAGCCGCAGCCTTCCTTGCAGCACTTGGTCAACCTGGTCTGGGGACCACAGAAGCAGGAGAAAAACTTCGACATTCCAGGTGCTTGGCTGCGGTTGCAACGAAGGGAGCCCCCCCCCGAGGGTGGTGGGGTTGCTGGAGTGTAGCGCTACAGCCCCTTGCCAGCATATGAATGGATGAAGCTGGGAGGCCGAAGAAGTTGAGAGATGTATGTTCTTACTGCTAACAAAGACATATTTTTTTCACATCTTAACTGTCCAAAGTTTATCGAAACTAATGCTGCCATTTTGTTTTATCCAGAGAGACTCTCTTTTTGTTGTTGGGGTTTTTTTTGTTTGTTTTATCCTGCCCATTAACATGTTGAATTCAAACAACTGTCTTTGCAGTTGAGGAAGGTCTGAAGCACTCAAAGAAGTTTGATCTGCTTTCTCCAAACTGTCTGTCAGAATCCCAATTTCCAGCCAACTTATGAATGTGGGGCTGGAGCAGTAACTGTCTTGGACATAAAAATGAACAACACAAAACAGATTACACCCTGATTTTATTTTGAAGTTAAGTGATTGAGCTTAGAAAAACAAAATACCAGAAATACCTACAGTTCTGGATTCAGGAAAAGAATAAATGTGATATCAATAGATAAAATTTATTCTTTGAAGTTTTAATAATCTCAAAATACAGAATTTAAGATATCTTACAGGTGTATGAGACCAACAGCATTATAGGTACATTTTGTTTATATTGTGGCAGTGGTACTGAGTAATTCAGCTGCTTGTTATTAGAAGGGAAAAAAAATAAGTCACAGGGAGAGATTTTTGTCATAGCTTTTTATTCAAAATGCTGTATCACCTGCTTAAATGTAATGATATATAAATGTGCTTGAAACACCTAGAATTAGAGCTTAAAGTTGAGTTTTATGGTTGCTGCTTAACAGAAGTCTTCCAAAAATTTTCTTTTTATCTTTGATATTTGACACTAGTCAGCTTGGATAGTAGGGCTATTTGGAATATTTTTTTTCCTGCCAAGGTGACGAAAGTCCTAGTAGTTCTCTGTATTTTACTGACACAGTCAGGTTGATGTAAGGGAAAAAAAAAAAAACAAACTTGTAGAGCCTGACGTTTTTACCTAGGACTTTTTCTGACTTTGCCGATTGCTGTAATGTATTTTCAACATCATGACTCTTACACTATGCCTCAATTACTTTTCTTGTCTGGGAATTCTGCTGGAGTCTTGGTTCTTGTGTTCTTGCTGGAACTACCACCACTGCATATGAGCTGCGTAAATTAAAACTTCTCATTAAACAGTGAAACTTCTTTTTATATTCCAAACTGCAACGCAATAATATTTTTCTGTACTTGGAAAGCTCCTAGCGCTTCTTAAGCACTACTGTAATGAAGAAAAATAGTAATATGTATCTGTTTAATTATAGGATACTGTTACAGGAAAAGAGAAATTGTTTGCTTATGCAACTAGAAGAAGCTACACGTTTAACCTCATATTTACACTCCCAGTTAAAAAGGTGAGTTATGTAAAACCAGGAGGTTTTGAAGTTACTGCAGTAGAGAAGAATATTAATAGTCTATCAAGTTTGCCTTTTAATACTTGTACGTATGTATGCCAAGTAAATTAATTTTTTACTAAATTTATACATTTTGGTCTACGGAATGTGATTATTTGGGTGTGGTTTTATAAATAGTATTAGTGATGGCTGTGTGGGCTAGATTATTAAGTGTATTTGGAAATTTTGTATGTTATCTTATTTTCCAAAGATAGATACTTAAAACACATTGTAATATTGTTACCGTTTTACTAATTTGATGATAAGATTCTTTTAAGTTCTGTGAGGTTTTAAAATTTTGATACCTTCTCCAAAGGAGAGGGTTTTGACTCCTGGTGAGATGACAAAATTTTGCCATTTAAGTACAAGAATGTGCTAAGACACACACGGAAGCCCCAAATGTTTTGCGTACAGGCAGCTGCCTTTTTAGATGCAGCTCTTGGGGATTCCTCGGCTCAACACGATGCCGACGTGAAAAGCTCAGTTCCTGCTGTGTCTCACTTCATCTCTCTCCATCACTTATATTCTTCTCCCCTTAACTGTCTGAGAATGGCAAGAGGAACTGGAATAGGATTCATCTTAAAGTCTTTTTTATTTTACACCGGAAAAACCTGTGAGGGTGAGGCTTACACAGCAGTTTGTTAGGACTTTTCCAAATCCCCTCACACTTCTTTTCTCTAGTATGTTTATGACCTGTCATTAATGTAAATTCAAGATGGATCATGGTAATCTACCCTTCCTGGCTTTACATTGAGTCCACTGATCCAGATCCTGCTCTGGCCTCTTTTCTACCAAATTATGGCTGCTTACACTTTGGAGGAAAGAGTAGGCTTGTCCTGTTGGACCATTTGTCTTCAGGCACTGGTTCCCAATTTGGTTGTCACTTGTGCTGTTCCAGTCATGGCTGTGTCTCAAGCACATGGTCTCTGTGCTTGAGACCAGGGCAAAAGATGGGAGCTAGGCCTTAAAATGCCAAATCCTCTCTCCGTGTCATTGTACTGAATACACGCAAAATTGCTTGTGTAACCTGGATTGATGTTTTTAGGTCTGCGCTGGTGTCTCTGATTATGTTTGAAAGGGCCTTTTTTGCTTTCTCTTTCTTTGCCTGCCGTAGTCTGTCAGCTAGCACCCTCACAATGTCCTCTGGCAGCAGCAGAGGATCCCTGGCCTCCAGTCGAGGATCGCTGGCCTCCAGCAGAGGCTCCCTCAGCTCGGTCAGCTTTACGGACATCTATGGCCTTCCGCAGTACGACAAATCAGACAGCGTTACAGACTACGGGCAGCATTTACGCTTTGACATAATTCCCTTCGAGTCCCTCACAAAGGATGTGCCGTACGCTGATCCCATTGGACACTCGAATTTCAATAAACAGCGGAGGTCTCTGGATACCCCACAGTCTCTGGCGTCCCTGTCATCACGGTCCTCCTTGTCATCGCTGTCCCCTCCGAGCTCGCCTCTGGACACCCCATTTCTCTCTGCATCTCGAGATTCTCCCTTGGCTCAGATGTCAGAAGGTTTTGAGGAGATGGCAAGCATTGGAGCCCTGGAAATGCTCAGGGCTCAGACCACAGTGTTGGGCGATGACGATACACAAGGAACGAGCTCATCTCAGACGTCCACCTACCCTGTGGACAATGAAGGGCTGCGAGAAATGGGACCACAGCTGACTGCTGTCCAAACTGGTGGAGGTGAGTTTCTGGACATTACTATTTTGTTACATTATCATAGGAAATGTCACACAGACCTAAGCGTACTAGCACAGCAGCGGTTGTTGCTCAGTTTGGCTTATTTTACTTCCATCAGTTAAAAATTGCATGGTAGATGTTAGCTGTCAAAAAACCCAACTGAACAAACAAAAAAACCCCCCAAACTTTAGATTTAGGGCAAAGAGGTGAAAGAACAGAGAAATTCTTGTAAATAGATCTTAAAATAGTGGTGAATTGGGTGGAAGAAAGGGAATGGAATATGGACTTTTTTTGGAGTGTAGCACATCAAGGAATAAATATTTTGGTCTTAGGATTGGGAATTAGTAGGAAAAAAAAGCATGGTAATTTAAAGTAACACAAACCCAGAGGAGATAGGGAAAAAAAATCCAAAATAACTCCCCCCAAAAACCCCAACCACACAACCCCAAACACAAAACCAGGCACAAGGTGATGCTGCTGACAGTGCTTGAAGGCTGGCTGACCTTACACTGAATTCGTACAAACCCCAGACCACGTTCCTGTGTCCAAGTTCTGCGATGGAGCAGAAGCCACAGTGGCATGGTGGTCAGGAGCGCATGGCGCACTGTGCTGAGTAGAGCCTTCATCAGCCAAGGAGCATCTTTTGTAGGAGCCGTGTGAGAAGTTAAGGATCCACTTTGGGTGGTTGTCTCGGAGAACCTGTGCTCTGTGATGGCAGAGGAGCGATGTCTGCAGTTACCACGGCCCGTGTACTGTTGAGTTTTCTTCTCCTGCTTGACTGTGAAGTTGATGGGCTTTCTTTAGCTTGCATTGGTGGAAGCTCCTGAGGCACTACAGTTGAGAAACATAAATTAGAGAGATCAAAAGAGGAAACAGAAACCTTTTTAAAAAGCAAAAGAGATTTAAAAACCTGAGCGTACAGGCACATGAGAAATTTCTTTTCCTGTTTTAATCAACGAAATGAAGAACTGCTGTTAAAATGAAAAAGAGTATTCCTTCGTGATGACGTTTTTGTTTGTTCGCTTGCTCATATTTCTAATAAAACCATACAAGAAGAGAAGGGCTTTTAGAGAATATTTTTAATATATAATTTAATATTAAAGATTCTAATTCCCATCCCATTTCTATATCCAGACTTCTGTGTTGGCAGTTCCATAGAATGCTGCATTCAGAACTTATGACATCATGAGTAATGTGAAATAAAACCAGAGAATGTATCATATTATCCTATCAAACTCTTATTTGTCAAGTGATAACAAGAAGGAACATTGACAGTACTTAAGGAAAAGTTTCAGCTTTTTATTTTTAAAAAGAAAATGTCACCACTGTGCTAAAAAGCCTGTATTGCTCAAACAACATTTGAGTCTAGACTCACCTACTTTCCTTAACGCAGCTAGCATTGCCAGAAGATACTGCTGCAGAATTTACATTTACTAGATGTAAACATTTCTAGTGCCCATATTGCAGCTTTCAGACCAAAATAAACAGAATTCCAGAGACCAGCATGTAAGCTCGTTCTTAAATTAGTGCCATGAAGAGGCTTCCTGAGGCTTTCTGTAAACCTCAGATCAGACCACAGCCTGTCTTCACCCATTGTGGTAAGTGAAACTATGTTAGTAGTTCATTTATAGCTCGTACGTGTTTCCTAGAAGTGAAGGCCTGGTCTGAGGGCCTGGGGAGCAGTAGGATGAGGGTCAGATTCCTGCTTTGGTGTTCCTTTTCTCCTTCCTCTGTCACGTTTCTACACATTTCACATTTCTCTGAAAACCTCTGGCAGACCGTGCCTGTGCTACCTGCTGTCACTGCTGCAGTGTCCAGCTCCCTAGTACAGGGGTTACAACTGTCCCCTGTGTACAGTAGTGCTTTGTGTTGCTTTTTGAGGAAGAATGTATGGTTAAAAGGTAGCCAGGCTGTCTTTTTTTTTTTTTTTCTTTTTTTTTTTTAATAATTTGAAAATAATTGCTTAAGGAAAATTTGTTTAACCTTTCTCATTTCTAACTGGAATCAGGACTACTTTGAGCTCCACGCTCACTAGCTGGTGGGTTCGCAATTGTAGTGCAGTCGTTTGCAAATAGCAGTTGGAAGTTTCGAAATTATTTTGGTTTTGCACTCTTCTTGAAGAATTTGATGGAGCATCAAACTCATGTATCACAGCTCGGGAACCCGCAGACATTGGGGGTTTTGGTTTTCACTAAGGTACTATGCAGTGTGCTTTGCTGCTGCCACCCAATGGTCTGGTGGCATAACGCGACACTGGAAAACGTAAGTCTCAGCTTGGACAAATGTTAAGACAAAACACGAGGTAATTTTTGCAAATTCTGGGGATCAGGGGCGTTAACACTCAATAAACTGCACATACTTTGCACTGAAACAGCACTTGAGCAAGTTCAAGGAGTTCTTCAGGAACTGCAGTTTTGATGTTCAGTTGCTGATGTGCTGTTTTATTGTTCTTCTGTCTCCAGGACATACTGTGAAATATGTTAGCATGTGTGAATGGAGGGAATATGCCTGAGAGGTTAAATCCATCGTATTTAAGAAGCTGGGAGTGGGAGGAAACATTAATAAAATACTGGGCTTTAATATCTTCACTATCTCTTCCTCTCTATCCTAAAATAATCTTTCAAGTGCTAAGTTTCCTTTAATGCCTAAGTAATCTCTTGTTTGTAAAATACTGTCACAGATCTAAAAGGTGATTTATCATTGTGTGCTTTTCATTTTGTCTTGTTTCTCATGCGGCACAACAGAAAAATTCACTGTAAGTGAACCTGAAATTACTTACTGTGCTGTTTTTGCCTGTAATTCCCAGTGTGTTTTTCTGTGTGAAGTGTTGGTTGTTTTGGTTTTTGGTTTTGGGGGGGTTGGGATTTGAGTTGCATGTGAAGAAACAGGAGATTTTGCTACATTTGGTTTTGTTTGTTATTGTGCTGTATCTGTTTAATCATTATGGCATACTTAATTTTTTGCTATGTCAACTAAACAATATATTCATGGCTGTAGTTAAATTCCTGGAAAAAGTGTTCTGCGAGCTTCAGCTTTTTTATATCATAGTAATGCCTGACAGCATCATGGTAGGTAAGGTCTGTTTGTGTCTCTGATTTAGTTTTTATGAGAGTGTTTGACTCCTTTATCAGTGCATTTTGAGCTGACGTGCGGTATTTGTAGCCTCCTAAGCTTGTGAAACATGCCTTAGATTTATTTATGTATTTTTTTAGTTAATGAAATATTGGACACACAAATTTCCTTCAAAGTTCACTTTTTCAACTAATGACACCTGAGAATGTTCTTTTAATCAGGGCTGTCTTATGTTTATCAAGCTTTGGCACCCAGTAGTTCTGGAAATTCATACATATAGTTCACTGATTATGTTATTTAAATAAGAAAATGAAAGGTAATCGTCTGTCTTAGAAACTTTATTTTTAAACAATTCTGTAGCTTCCAGCATTGGAAGGTCTGTAACCTGTCCTAAACCTTGTTCTGTTTAAACCAAAATCTGATGTTTCTTTCTTCTTGACCAACTTTTCCTGCTGACATGTCAAGGACATGTTCTGGTGTTTGCATCTCTCCCAAATTCGTTGGGGTTGTCCAGATGTTACTGAATGCTTCTGTGGCCTGCAGACAGCGAGCAAATCATTGTCAAGTTACAGCATTGTTGTAACATACCAGTTTTTCATGACGTTATATTGGTGCTTCAGACCAGTTTTTCTTTTCCAGACAAATTGGGAACATGAACCTCCAAAAGAGAGAGCCTGTGAGGTCTTTCATCCGCTACATCTATACAAAGTGTTCAAATAAGGGGGGGAGAAAAAGGCTTATTTAAAAAAGAAGCCATCCTAGCGTAACTTGCTGAAATTAGTACAGAAATTACAGAAGCACTTTCATACAAAACTTATAAACTTTTGTGAAGTTCAGCCTCTTTCCAATGATGTAAAATTATTGAGAAACTTTCATATTAAGAGGTGTCTCTACAGAGTGCTAGTTTTGATTCTGCATAAATATCAGTGACAGAACTTGAGGTGGGCTCACCAAATTAAAAGTTCTTTAAAAAAAAAGGGAAAAAACCCAGACAACCAAGGAAACAAACCCATCACTTCGTACAAGTGATATGGAGAAGAGCATGGCTCAAATACAGTTTCTTTGCTTTCTGTGAGCTAGCTCAAACTTGGCTCTCGTTTGTGGCAAGGAGGACGTGAGTAACAGTGCGTGATGTGTGGTGTACAGTAGGGGTGGGATGCTGTAATTTGGGGGGGGTGGGGGGTTCTTTTTCCAGGCACAGAGACAAATGCAGACTGGGCTGTTCCTGGTCAGCAGGTAAAATTCCTGCATAGCTGAAGATGACCAAATCCTTCATCGAATTTGGAGGGGAGGTTCATAGGACTGCTTTTATAGATCCAAAAGGACAGAGAACTGGCTCTGCCGATATATGGGAAATTTACCTCCAGTCGGGACCCTGTGATTTTTGGAACATCTTTTGGGATTTTGTGCTGTTCGTGGCCTCATAATAGGAACGTACCTCGGGCTGGTGTAGGACTGCTGGGCTCAGCGCATCCTCTCTGCCAGTCCTACAGCGGGTTAAAGCTAACCTTAGCCGAACACTTGTGTTGACAGCAGTGACGTGGTTGTGTTAATTTGGGGGACTTTTATCAAGCTTCAAGTCCTGATGTCCTGTTGGTGGTGCTTGGGTGGGAGGTGAGGTGGGTCCCATGCAGGGGGGTGCCTCGCTGTCCCCAGTCTGTACCTCAGCTGGGCTCTGCAGGTGGAGCGCAAGGCATGGGCTGGCATTCCGTTGATGGAAACTGCTGATTAGGTACCAGTATTTTCTTTTTGATGCCTTAAGAAAACGCGTAATAGAGGTACTCAACAAGTTGTTACTTGGAGTAAGACGTGTTTCGTCCTTAGTTGGGGGCAGTAAGCTGTAGATATCAGCTGGTGCTTGTCTCCCGTGCGATGCGCACTATGCTACTGTCACTCCAAATGCTGTCTGCTGAAACTGTGAATGCTTCCATGCTGTCTAAGTCTCTGAGCATGAGTAGAAGCAAATAAGATGCTTTCCCGACTTTCGAAGTGGCATCTCTTTGCCATTGCTTTTCTGCTTAGAGGACAAGCATTGAGCCTTAAGCAAAAAAGAGGGGAAGGTTGGTAGAAGTTCTTCATTGCACAAGCTGCACTTCCATGAGTCTGTTTAATGGTTCTCTCTAGGACTTGAAAGAAAACAACCTCAAGTTAGCTATCATTGAAGTGTTGAAACCTTATCTATGAAATTCTTGAGCATCATCACTTGTGCATGTACTTTGAAGGATTGGTAGCTGCTATACCCGCTTGCCTGTTCAAAACCTGATGTATAACATCATTTTTGCTGATACACTTAAAACAGGAAAATGATTGCTGAGTCGCTATTTATGGTGTTGCTGGTGACTCGGGGAAGGGTGGGAGAGGGGGTTGAATATTGCTTCCTCCTCCCCCAGTCAGTTTTCAAAGTCATTCACCAAAAATTTGAAAAAACAGTGGTCTGAGTGAGTTGGAAAGCACTGGTTCTTTTTGATAATGCCTCTCAGACTGTAAATAAAAGCTGCTATTATGCAGTGGTATAAACAGTATGCTTTGAGACTGTATATTAGGAAACAAATGAGGACAAAACCTCACATTGTGTTATCTGATAACTTCTAAAAAGAATTAGTCTCTGTGTTTGTTTTCAACCTATTGTATATTCAGTAGGTAAATCTTAGAAGTTTAGGATATCATGTGTACATATGTTGAATTAATGTAGGCCTTCCTCTAGGAAGGGTTATTCTGCCAGAAAAGCGTTTAATAACAATGCAGTTGGTTTATACTTAGTCTTGTCAGAGAGAAATTAGCCACAAATTTCCTTCCTTAATTCCACCACAGAAAATCTCCGGTCAGTTGTATTTGAGGTTTTTTAACTTAGGTGAAAAAAGCAATGAACTGCATTTGTGCCATTTTGCTAAAGTAAATGTTCTTGTTTAGTTCGTAAGAGATTGCCTTGAGCTGATGTTGTCTTCACTTTTTTCTCCATGACAGCTGTAACTCTGCGAGGAGACAGTGGTAGAAGATCGGAGAGGAGAGCCAGGCGAGTTTCAGCATGTCTCTCAGATCATTCACTGGCTAGTGACAGTGGCGTGTTTGAAGCTTTAAGCAAAAGGTCAGGTGTATAAATGCATAGTAAGCTGGAAATATTCCTGTTCTACCACACAGTCCAAAAGAATTCGTTGTAAATTTCTGAATAAGCTTTCAAAATAGCTGATTCTTAGTAACATAAAAATATTAGGTTGCATGTTTTAAAGGAAAGAAGCTTTTTACGTGCAGTTCCACTGTCATCTTCACAAGTGCCAAGTCCCTTTTGCTTTGTTGTCTCTTAACATTTTAACACCATTTATTTATCCCTTGAAAAATAGTTTTCTCAGCTTATTAGTCATAAATCAATAATTTTATTTTAACCATCTATAACAAAATAAAATTATACAGTGTGACTTACAATTCTGAGTAGCATGTGATAGAAGCATAACTGCGAGGAAGAAATACATGCAGTGCTGAAAATTGAAAAATATATAGG
Organism: Aviceda cuculoides; assembly: GCA_035590195.1. Taxonomy (NCBI): domain Eukaryota; kingdom Metazoa; phylum Chordata; class Aves; order Accipitriformes; family Accipitridae; genus Aviceda; species Aviceda cuculoides. The sequence continues at coordinate 16,267,461 of JAVJGG010000058.1, forward strand.
TTGACCAAGTGATCGAAGGGTGGATAAAGACGTGTTAGTTTATACAATCGTTTAACACAATAAACAGTAACTGGGGAGAAGATAAGGTTTTGAGGATGCTAAAGAGAAATGGAAGACTGAATAAATATTAGAACAACCTAAATATCTTGAAAGAGGTATTCTAAAACCTCAGGTTTTAAAATTGTGAATTACTACTTCTGTATGTTTTAAAATAGATATCTCAGTTCTTTCTGTATTACCAAACAATTGCTTACATCCACGAATCACAAAATAAATGTTCATCTCATTATGTTTTAACAGCTTAGGTCAGTATGTAGTTTACAGTACTCTCTGTTCCTGCAGGAATGAAGATCTGGAAGAGCCTGTTTATGGTGATGCTGCCAGTAATGAAGAACCGCAAATACATGTTGGATTTCTGTGAGTAGTTACTTCTCTTTCTCCCTGTCAGCTCAGCAGGCACTGCTCACTACTTTTCTAGGGTTTGGTTTTTAACTTTTTAATAAACTAAACTTGCAGTGGATGGTTTCAGGAAGTTTCTGAACTGACAGCCAAAGTTTAGCGGACGGACAGATGAGTCAGTCACGTGTCGCTTTGTGCGGGGGACGTGCCTTAACCACAGTTCATTCAGTGTCCTTCCAGTGCTGGCTGATAGAAGGGCCTTCGTTACTTCTTTCAGTAGCATTTATTTTCATTGTCTGGGCCATTAGTGTGAGTATGGATATAGGGATATGTCTCTGTGAGTGAGATCTTTTTGTCCCAGATAAAGGAGGATTACCTTTAGGAAAGTCACAGGTGAAGAGATGCAAATACAGTTCCCAAATACAGCTTTGAAATCCTGTGCTTGGGGCTGTTGGTGGTAGTGGGAGTAGCATGAGGAGGGGCAGGTTATAGCAGTGCACGGCAGGGTGTTGTGTGACAGCCCCCCAGAACCATCCCTACCCCTTGGAAAATTAATTCCCAAGCTTGGGAGTTTTCAAATCTCAACCAGGTTTGTAGTTCCATATTAAAATTCATGCTGATGTGAAAGAGTAGAATTTTTTGTTTATTTTCATTAACCCATGAAAATAATGCAGGCTGATTTGTCTAATGTAAATGATACGTTGTTACACGTGCACGCACACACACATGCATATGGTGTAACTGTTTAAACCAAGGAATGTATTTTATAAAACCTGTTCACTATCAAGAGTCACAGTAAGGAATGTTATTCTTTTCAAACTGAATAATGTTTAATTCTTAGTTCTGATAACTTGGTTACTGTAGCTAATATTATTAATAATGTTCTGTTATCAGTGTGCTATCTCTAATTGCTGTTGATTCAAACTGATTTGTGTAAGAGATTTGTTTAACAGCAAAAGGTGCTTTTACATTCTTTAAATCTTTCTAGTCTTTCATCTCTATCTCTTAAGCAAAGTATTGATGCTTGTTGACTAACACATGAAATTTATTTTCCAGGCACGACAGTGGAACCGAATGTCTGTTAGTCCATGTATTACAACTGAAGAACTTTGGTAGTCTAGTTGTTAAAGAAAACTGCAAAATGTAAGCTTAAATTTCACCCCAAACCTGATCATTGCTTGTTTTGTGTCACAGTCATAAATACCATAGACTTGTTTGTTTTCATGCAAATTTAAGCCATTTCTGGAGAAGATGGTACATCTTCATTTACATGAGGAAAGGGTTCATTTTATGGACACAAACTGTCTTTTTATAGAACCTCTGTCATAATGGTTAGGTAACAAGCGTAATCTCTAATGAGCCATGTTCTTACATGTTTATTATGCGCAAGAAAATTTTCTCAAAAACATTGAAGTCATGCTTCCATTATCCCATATCTTTTGGCCAAAAAGCTGTCTACATTATTTGCAGTGTTGGAGAAATATTATTTCCTGTACAACTTCTCTACAGCTTATCTGTGATGTATCCCAGAATAAGCTTAGTGTAATTTTCTCAGATTCCTACGGCAACATCTATATTAATCAGTGAAAGAGATACCTTGCCCTTTATCTTAAAAAAAAAAAAGAAAAAAAAAAAAAACAAAA
>JAVJGG010000058.1:16269602-16310157 GCA_035590195.1 Aviceda cuculoides
GGTCTAGTGGGCAGGGATGATGGTTGGACTCGATGATCTTGTAGGTCCTTTTCAACCTAAATGATTCTATGATTCTACCAAGAGGCACGATTGCCAGTCTAGCACCGTGACCTCTCCCAGTTTGTGAATTGATGCTGGCCAGGACCTTGCTCCACCTACAGGACCGCAGTAGTCTGGCATGGGTCTAAATTCAGGGAATCTGCCAACCAGAACCCTCCGAGTTCAGGAGGTTTCCTCATTCAGTTTTTAGCAAGAACCTGTTTACAATTCTTAAAGCTGAGTCTTGACAAAAATGTTCAGTTGTAGATATGCTAAGCTAGTCAGTAAAATGAGAGCTCACTGTTGAGAGCTGAATTAGGATCTCTACTGTATTGCAGGGAATAAAATTGCAGATATAATTCAAAGCTGATAAAGGCAAAGCAATGGGGAAAATGTCCCTAGGAGACCACAGAATGATGGGCTCCAAACTGGCCACTGCCTCTCATGGAGCATAGCCTGGAGTCATGGCAGACTGCTCAGTGAAAATGTTGGATGTCTGCCCTAGGAAAAGCTGCTGGAATGCCGGGAATTATTAGGAGAAGAATAGGGAACTGAGCAGGAAACATTTGCCCTTGCACAAATTATATTGCATCAGCATCTGGAAAAGTAGTGGAAAGGACAGCAAGGACATCTAAGACACAGAACGACAAAGGGACAAAATACATATGTCAAACTCAGCAAGATTCAACACCTTTCAGTGTATATAAGCTCTGTCAGAGTATCTTAGATGCTCAGGTGTTAGAAATGACTGTGAGTTGCATTTGTTACTAATTCTGCATGTAATGGCACCGCAATGTTTTCTTTTGAATTGGTAGTGTCGGACGCATTTGATGAGATGTGGATGTCTACCTCTGACATCTCTTTGTAATCAGGAAACAGAAATTAGCAGCCTGGGAAACAATCTGTCTCATTCTAATGTAAATATCTAAAATACCTCAGATAAATTGCATCTGAATAGAGTTTACTTCCTCTCATCAGCTATGACAGGAGTCTAGATTTTAGTGTCCAGAGTCTAGTGCAGATTTCTCATGCTAGATGAGGCAGCTCGCGCCACGAATGCTCATACTTTTGCCATCATCAGAGTGGATTGCTGCAGTATACCTGACTACAATTCATGTTTGGATGAGATTAATTTGCCCTTAACCTACATGTATTAAATTAAAATATCTATAACTGAGTTATTTGTGTAAGGCTCCAGTTCTGCTGGCAGAACTGGAAGCATATCTGCAAGCATCTCTAAGAGAGCAAGTTAGCTTATCCTGAAATAAACTTTGGACATTACTTCAGATACCAAAGTAAGGTGAGATAAATAGATGCAAAATAAAGAGAAAGTGACACTTACGGTGCTTAGTACTAAGACATAAGATGGGAACTCTGTAATACTCAGTTCAGAAGTGCTATAGCTAGGTTTTATTTGCTAAAATTGGGTTTTGCATAATCTGATACCACATCTTTGCTTTCAGAAGCGTAGTACCTTAAGTGAACTTTAAGGCTAATAATCATCCCACTAGCTGCAATTTCCAGGTATTGGTACGCTACCTAGAGTTCAAAGCTTGTTTGTTTTGTTGGTCTTCCGTGGCCCTGTGGTCTCTAGCACATTTTTCTCTTCTCTGGATGTGTTGTGTAGCACGTATTTCTGGGGTAGATTCAGGCTGAGATTGTAATTATCCTACATACTTGTGGTCTGGCCTGGTATTATCCATCACAATACTGTCATGTGCTGGGCACCGACAACATACTTAGAAAGCTATTTTTTATGTGATATAACTAGCACATTGGGTAGTTTTCTTGTAGTATTAAGGAAAGCTTGCCAACGCTTTCAGCACAAGAGTTCCCAGAAGTTTGTTTATGTAGCAGGGGCAGGCAAGCAGTCTGAACGGCATGTTCCTTACAGGTCCTTCTTCGCTCTATGGGAAGAGTAGGGCGAAGTAAATGACCTGCAAAATATCACAGCGTTACAAAATAATAGCACGGTCTAATCCTTTCACCTCATTTCAGCTTCCCATTCCAGTCCCCGGTCACGGTTTACAAGACCCTGAACTCAAGGTCCGCTTGCGACCTTCAGCTCCCTGGCGTCAGCCACAACCTCCCACCTTCCGACTCTCGTTTCCCTTAGCGCACGTCGGAGCGCGCTCCCATCTGTGCGGCGAAGTGTTGCTGTTCCCAGCTGTCACCCCTCTCAACCGCTGCTTTTCAGATGGCCTCAATCCTGCGGCAGCTTATTCGTGCTCAGCAGCGCCGTGTGGGACACCCGCTCTGCAGTTGGTTTCCTTCCCCAGGCTCCAACTCCCTTCCTCGATTCTCTTTCAGGCAAACGTGCCGCGGTGCTTGGAGATTACCCGATTTCCCCACTTAAAAAGACTTCTATAGCATTAGAATGGTGACCTGCTGGTTGCCTGTAAGATAATGCTTTTCTCAGCAGCTTGCGCGGAGCACATTGTCCGTGTCGTCCAAAAAGTCCTACCCAGCGGAGGGCAAAGAGCAGACCCTGACAAAGCTGAGTATTCACGCTTGTTACATCCCTAAAGTCCCCACCAGGGAAAAAAATTAAACGGAGAGGATTCAAGTAAAACAGTTGAAAGTGGAGAGAGGAAGACAAAAAGGCAGTAAATAAAGGGGGCCGAGCAGAGCAGCAAGGGTGTAGGGACAGTTGATTAAAAGCCTATCTGCCATGGGTTTGCCTGTTCCAATTACAAAACTGGGAAATTTCCTCATATTCAAATATCCAAATTCTGTACTCATAAAATCCCTTTTTCCATACCTGATGAAGGAAAGCGGGTAGCAGTAGTCGTTGCTAGTACTGTGCTAGCCTCATCAGTGACCTGTAAAAGTTATCTTGTGTCCTTCAAGGAGCTACATGTTCTGCAGGGTCAGTTCTATAAAACCTGTAAAGTCTGCATCTGTCCCCATTTTTTCTTATGTGTTTTAATGTGTTTTTTTTTTCTTGTAACCCCCCTGTTAGTCCCCAAAAACTTCTGGGCTGAAAATGTCCACTCGGCTTGTGTGCCACGCTCTAGAGTATGTATTATTTCACAGCCTACTTTGATCTCCTTTTTAACTACCAAATGCCCCTGGTAACTGCGCGTTATAGTTTGGGGATAGGTATCTTTATCCTCGTGCTCTAGGAGGGTATGTGGTGGCTGTTTCTCCCCCCGCTTTCTTAAAAGCAAATTTGGAAAGTTTGTATATGGGACAGAAGGTAAGCACTCAGGTTCTCCCAAGAATAGTTCTTCTCCTAGCCCTTGAAAAGCAAACTTGAAGGAGATACTGCATTTCCAGACCTGATGCAGCGTAGACTTACTGGGATCTCGAGCTTTGCCTTCTGGGCAGTGGAAGGGAAGCGGATCAATGCAGGGAGCACGCAAACCCAGACACTATTGCAGTGTTATGACTAACGGTGCTATGTAAATTCTGCAGTTCATGACGAATGGTAGATTCTAGTGTATTATCTGTTTTCTGAGCTGGTGACCTTGCCTACTCGATGATCTCGCTGCAGGCAGAGCACTTCTTTCAGCGTGTGATCAGGATGTATCGTTGTAGAAGAAGCCCAGAACCATCCTGGATTTTGGGGCTCTGTTTTCAGGCAAGCTGGCATTTCTGCACTTGGACGCCGTGCTTTTTGTATGTGCTTTTTAGGGTTTGCTAAGCTGTTGAAGTAGTCTTCAGCAAAATATTTTTTCTAGTGGCAATGCACAGATTGCAGTCAGTGCCCATCAGGCCTGCTGACTCAAGCTCTCTTGACTTTGCGGTTTGTGGAGGTATTTTGGAAAACTTGATTCTGAAATGTCTGGCAAAGCTGCCTGAATTTATTGACATACTTGTTTTTCATGTACACACAGACCCTAATATGGTCAATGCAGGAGACATGAATGGTTCTGGCAACCTGATGGATTTTCTGGATGAACCTTTCCCCGACGTTGGAACTTATGAAGATTTCCACACCATTGACTGGCTGCGGGAGAAATCGCGTGACACTGACCGCCATAGAAAGGTAAAGGTGTCTGGCTTTGATGCATTGCGGTCCCTGGGTCACAGCCATCCTGGTGGCGAGAAAAACAAGCAGTTTTCCAAAGTTCTTGCTTCCCACCTTGTTGTACGTATCGAGGAGGACTTCTAAAAATATGGATGTGGTATGTCTTGAGTTTGTAAATATGAAAGGGTTTCCAGCAACTTAATCAGCAGAGCATCTCTAAAAAATGATTGGGACTGGGGGGAGTAGAGAGTAGAGAAATTGCATATACCTTCTAGGAGGTTAAATATTTTTTGTTTTAAACATTTTACGCTAAAACTGTGTCAGCCTGAATCAGCAACATGTCTATATATATGTTTAATTTCAGATTACAAGCAAAAGTAAGGAATCCATATGGGAGTTCATCAAGAGTTTGCTGGATGCCTGGTCAGGATGGGTTGTAATGCTTCTCATAGGATTACTGGCAGGTATGTGTGTGTTAGCGTTACAGTTGTGCCCGAAACCGTCTTGCCCAATTTTGCTACAGTGCCATCTGCTTCTCTTTTTACTTCATTGTCTTTCCACTGATGTTTCAAGCTAAAAAGACAGCTATGCATCCATGCAGTTATAATCCTTAATAAAAATACCCACTTGCAAAGTCTCCTGCTGAGTGCTGACCTAGAAAAAATGTTACTCACCAGTAGAGGGATTTTTCTGTTGCTTTTGGAAATACACATCTGAGCGCTTTACACTCGATGGGCTACTTTGACTTTCTGAACCTTTGATTCGCAGAAGTCAGTTTTATTGGTAGGGTTATCTTCTTTATATATGCATGAAGGGAAAATACAGTTTCAGACTCAGTTTCAGATCTGCTCGCAGGCTGGACAGACATTACATATTTAACAGCCTGCTCAAACTTTAATTCATTAATTTCCTAAATTGCTCCTGTCTTCTGCTCAGTTTAGCACGTCTTCCAACTTGGAAAGCTGCACTTCTCTTACCAAGCTGAAACAGCTGCTGGGTTTTATGCTTTTTCAGTGATGTCAGGGTGCTCTTTGTATCATGCTGCTTGGTACAAGCATGATGTGAAGTTTCACAATTTCCAAGTGGTGTGAATTTCCTGCTTACCAACTGTTAAGTTAATATGTTTATTACAGTTGTTCAGGAGCCTCAGAAGTACTAGGGAAGTTCTTGAGAAAATGTTGCTGAAGTGGCATTTTTGGCAAATTACGTTATTTTGCAGAGATACACTTGTTTCTACAAGAGCTTTGATGGGAGGGTGTGATGGGAAGAGTCTGATAGACTGCGTACTACCAGGGCTGCCGAACCCTGCCTGAAGGCCAGGGTTGGCCTCATCCGGGATGGAGAATTCTGCTCACAAATAAAGTTAGAGCAAGCCTTTGAGGGCTCTAGTGTCGTCCCACAAGCTGGTCAGTAAACCCCTCTCTCACGCAGAGAACATGGTATACACTCACGCGCTCCCATTTTAGTAAAAATATCCCAGAAGGTTTGTTTCAGTTCCAGTCGACAATGAAATCTCACGCTGAAATTCTCAAGGCTGTCGAAAGCCAGAGCTGCGGACCTCTGATACGCTCTAATGCTGGTATGTCCAGCTTGGGAACAGAGGTCGAAGGCAAGCTGCAGCTGAGACGTGTTAGCTTTTGAACCTTTCCAGTGACAAGGGTGCAGAGCAACAGGTTTTACCTCAAAGAGTCAGATCAAATCAGTCTGTTTTAAACTGGGACAAGGACTTGTGAATCAGCTAAAGAACAGAAACTACCTACACGCTTGTGATCCGGGCTGAGCCCTGTAGATTTTTTTCTGCCTGCCATTGAAATGACACATGCTCCGTGCCTTCAGCGTTTCTGGGACAGGGCAAAGATGGAGAGTCACCATCTCAGCTGGTCAACACTCCTTTGATGCCTGGCGGGAATTACTGATGAGTGGATGAGGTTTGGGGAGGGAGGAGGTGGGGTTGGTGCTGCAGCCAAGAGGCATTTCACGTTGTTCCCTTCTCTACTTGAAATACCGCCTGCTCAGAGAAGCCGGCCTGCCACGGGGGCACCTGCGTGATCAGACAGCCTTGTACGGACCAGCCTGGATCCTCTGTGCTCCCTCTTCTCCTGCTGAACAGGCAGAAGCTACTGCTGCTCCAAAGGGAGCAGCCCGGCTCAGCCGCACGGACATGGGGCGGGCTCTTGAGCAGCCGGGCCCGGGCATCGCCAGAGGCCAGGAGCGTGACGAGGAGCCGGAGAGGAAGGGGAAAGCAGCAGCAGCAGCAGTACCCGGGGTGTGAGGATCCTGTGGACCACCCTGCCCCTGCTTCCCCCCTTGCTGGGGATGGAGGGCAGCCAGGTGGGACACCTAGGCAAGGGGATGGCAGGGGCCTCCGCGTGTTTCCGAAGGCACTGGGCGATTTCCCCAGGCCCAGGAGTTCAAAGTGAACCTAACTGATCTAGAAGCTTAAATCCCACCAGTTTGGTCAACTGAATATTTCGAGTTTTGCAACACTTCAAAGGCTGCACCGCCATGGGTAGCACAAGCTGGTGTGGCCGAAAGGAGCAAGCCTTGCCCTCCAGTGTCCCCACCATGGGCCCTGTTGCTTTGTGCACGTGCACATTTCCACCAACTGACTTGGTGGAAAAAACAGGTTTTGGCCAGATTAGTTTTCAGTTGATCAGTGGGCTCAGCAGGGTTGGTCACCACAAAGCCACAAGCAATCAAAATAGTGCTGATGGGAAGGAGCTGATGGAGGGGGGAAGGAGAGGACCGTCCCGGTTGGCAGCGTGACTCTCGTCATTTTTGGAATATCATCGAACCTGCATCCTTCGTTGGTCCCAGAAAAGCGTAGGTGGGAAAGGGACCTGTGGAGGGGGTCTGCTCTGGCTTCCTGCTCACAGCAGGGCCAGCTGCAGAGTTAGAGCTGTATGTTTTGAGTAACACCAAAGTATACTAAGAACGTAACAGCAGCCATTTGGGATCCAGACCAAAATCTCATGAGCGAGTGTAAATTAGCCTGAGCGGAGCCCCTCGCTGCTGCCACAGTCCAACAGAGCTCTTTCAGAGCTGGGTGCCCACAGGGCCTCGAACCCTCAGGTGCTACGTGGAGGGAGAAGATGGTGTGTGACCCTGCCAAGTGGCTGGAAAGGCACTAAGGACCTTCTGGAAATGAGGTCTTGGGAGCCGGAGCCTGCTTATTTCGGGAGGGAGGAGGGAGCGGTAACACCCACAAATGCTGGTCGGTGTGGAGATCAGATGAAAAGCGCTCACACGATGCTCCAGAAAGAGATACTAGGCTTGTCTTGGTCAGAAAGTTTTCACACTTTCTGGAGAAATACCAAGAAATGTATGGGAAAATAAGCCTAAAAATTTTAGGTGTGGGTGCCGAATTTTTAGGCACTCACTTTAAAGGAATTCTGAGTTTTTACTGTGCCCATCCTGCCTGCAGACCAGTGGTCATCCCTTAACCTAACCATTACTACTAGCCAACTAAAGGTATACGCTATTTATAGATCAGCAAAAGAGTCTGTGTTTTCTAAAGCTATGTGACAAAAAGTACTATTGTACTAATGCTAAAATGCTGTGGTACTGGAGCTGGATGTGCAAAAATCCCCTTTGTAATTCAGTGCTGTGCCAGTTGGGTGATGCTGTTCTCTGGCACAGGTGCATAAAGAAAACTATGTTTTCAAAGCAAATTTTTAGCATTCTCATTAGAGCATTGTAAAGGATGAGTATTGGCCATCATCAACCAAAGGAAAAGGAGAGAGGTAAAAGGCTAATATCTAAAATGAAGTTCAGCATTTCCCGGCTTTGGAGTGCTCGGTATTTTTCATTCTGGGCAGGAGGTTCCATAGAAGGGGGAACAGGTTCGGTTCCTTTGATGGGAGAAGTAGGGAGATAAACTTACGCTCTATTACAGTCTAGACAACCGTGGCAAGCACAAGAAATTCAAGGCTTGACTTTCTGAGATGCTGAACAGCCTTCAATTTCCATTAATTTCACTTAAAGTTGCAAAGATTCAGAACTTGGAAAACTTCTAGCCCTGGTCACGTGTCTTGTGAAGCATTCACTATAGCACTGTTATCCTGCGAGTGCTCGCCCTCCCCTCTCATGATTTTCTTTTGTGTAAAACATGGGTAGTAAATTGCATGTAGCATTTTCCTCCTTATGTGGATCCCAAAGCATTTGGCAACAGGGATTAGCTCAGCTGCATAACTAAGCACATTTTCCTAGAGATACTGGGGTTCATGTGAGCTTGTTGTATTAGAGAATGGAATGTTTGTTCCTCACTCTGTTTATTAACTTCGTCAGGGAAAAACATTCAAAAGCCTGCCTCCCTTTGTACCTTCTGCTAGGTAGCATTAATATGCAATTGCCTGGTAAAGCGTGACGTGAGCTTTGAAGATTGGAGTAACTACAGAGCATGATAAAGGTCGATCAAGAGATGCAAGAGGCACAGCATTTGGTGCTCATGTCCAAGGGATGAAGATCGTTGTCGGGTCTCCTGAAACTTTCAGAAAATTGCAGGAGAATTTAGAGTTTACTGCAAAACTCAGTAAGCTACGCATGCTGACGTTACTAGCAACGCAGTGATTTATCATCACCCAAGAATATGGTTCCTTGTTGCATAGAAACTTAGGAAAATGGAAAAGAGGAAGAGAAAGGCAAGGTCTTAATGAAAGAAAATAAATGGTTCAGACATCATTAATCCCTCCCGCAGCCTTTTTTTTTTTTTTTTGTGATCTTGTCTAGTACATCTGCATAGTTCTTCAGATTATTCCCATACAACAAAAATTCTTCACTGCTACCCTAGTCACATCACTTGTCAGTGTGGGGACGAGTATCCTTCTTAAGGGAGCAAAAGCATATGCTTATGTGTAAGGCTCTGTGAACACTGGTGGGTTTTTTTCTGCTCTAGGGAATAAAAAACAGGTTACACATGCCTGAATTATTGAAATGTTTTTTTTTTTTTCCTCTTTCACAGAAATGAAAAGCAGAAAACTTTAGTTCCAGGTCAAATAAACTGGCTCTTGAACCCAGCTGTGTGCCCCAGCTGCTAGGGGAAAGGGGAGCAGCCCCCACCCCTGCTTCGTGTAATTGCATTCTTAGCAGGAGCCACAAAGCTAAAAGTTTTGGAAACATAAAACCAAACCATTTTGCATTTTCCAAAGCATTTCTTTCCCAGTGTTTTTGTCCCACTGCAACGCACTGATATATTCTGTTTAAATCCGTTAGCGGTTTCCTGAAACTGCATTAATGATTACTTGTAAAAATAACGTCGACTTCTACTTTCCATTGTATATGAGAGGGGTTTGGAAAACACTAAATGGTTCTTCTATCAGTTGGTGATTTAATGCTTTCCAGAAACATGGATCTGCCTTCCCGTGTTCTGGCTGCTGCCAGCCTCCCCGCTCCTGCTGGGGTTGTGTTCCTGAGGACAAATCTGCTCTGAGGGTGCTGCTGGGGCAGGGGATTATCCTTGGGGAGCAAATGCCCTAGGAAAGTAGGATTTTTTTTTTTTTTTTTTTTTTTTTCCCCCCTGGGGTCTGGCCACATCGTTTTTACCCGTGCCTGGGTCCGGTGGCCACCGGGTGTCGCTGCAGCTCTGTGTAAAGCGTGGGGAAAAACTGAAATAAGGGTTGATTTGGTACAGAGAGGACTTGAAGGATAATTTTATTCTGCGTATTTGGATTGCTAACGAACGTACACATCGAGAGCCCGATTCCGTTAAGTTCATAAGTCAGGATCTGGCATCCATGTTGTTTCTGATATTTTTTTAAAATATCTTCTAAAAGGTTGCTGCGTTGGGGCCAGTAAGGCTGTAGGAAAACACACATCTCCTCCTCCCCTGCCCTGAAACACCAAGCGTGGTTTGGGACCTGCAGCTTAGGACGTATCTGGAGACCCTGCCTGAAGCCTCCGCGTCTCAGTCAAACGGGACAGGCTGCAGGATCCGGCCCTGCGTCAGTGATGCCCGCCTTATTTGGCCATCAGAAAATGATAATATTTAAAATAAAAGCTTGTGAGAGAGCACTGAAGGTCAGCCAACAAGCTGGCGTGGCTGCGTCTTTGCAAACTCGTCATCGCCCCCAGTTCTTTGGTATATTTGTGCTCAGGTTGCAGCTGCTTCCCCAGATCATGCTGTTTGCGGTTATTATAATTAGATATATTTTCCTTGCAACGTGATACTTTTTAACGCCACGGTTTCTTTTTCTGCATTTCTCTTCCCAGGCACGTTAGCTGGAGTGATAGATTTAGCCGTGGATTGGATGACAGACCTGAAAGAGGGTGTCTGCCTGTCCGCCTTCTGGTACAGTCACGAGCAGTGCTGCTGGACGTCTAACGAAACTACCTTCGATGACAGGGACAAATGTCCCCAGTGGCAGAAATGGTCTGAGCTTCTTGTAAGCCAGTCTGAGGTACGGGAGACCTGACGAGGTTGGGGTCAGAACAGGCCAGGGAAAGTCCTTTTTTCATACTTGCTGGTGTTCCCTCCAGAGAGTTTCTCTGAAAGTAAGGAACTGAGAGCGCTGCAAAAAAAAAAAAAAAAAGACATTTCCACAAGCAATATCTGCTTCACTTGGGAGAGGTCCCGTTGTTTCAGTGTCGTGTGCGATGGAAATTGGAAAACTGTGAGATCGCTCTTTCTTTTTATCAGTATTAAACCAAAAGCGTTTCATAACACTCAGAACAATCACCAGGGGACCTGAGCAGCTATCCAATTTTTTTCTTTTAAAGAGAATTTTATGGGACAAAAAAGATGATCCCTGATACATACATTTAAGAGGAAATTTTGGGGATTGCAGATGGTTTTCATGTATTCCCATGCTGTGAGTAGTAGTGGGAGGTGTATAAGGACTTCTTGTTATGCCTTTGCAATCAGTTTCTGTGTTAGATGATAGCAAAATATTTAGCTAGCGCCGAAAGCTGGGGAACTAATGGGCTCCCCGGGAGACAGCCAAAGTGAAAAATTAGCAGGGGGAGTGAACAGCAAGGGAAAAAGCAGATCTGGGCAGACATGAAACTTACATTTTAAGAACTTTTTCTTATCTTTTTTTTTTTTTTTTAATTGTAGTAATTTTAAATACAAAGAATGCAGTTTCAAAGTAAAGCAAATGAAAGTTTCATTTTGAAGACATCAAAAGAAGCCTTTCTATTCTCCTTTTAGCAGATGACTTTTATTAAAAAATATTAAATAGGACACTTTATTGTCAACCTAAGCTATTCAATGTATTGAATAATATTGATCCCTTCGCAACTCAAATTTTTGGGCAGAAATATTGTCTCGAATCCCCCCTTCCCCCCATTTCTACAGGTGACTTGAATATGACAAAAATTGAATAAGACATGGAGGCGGGATGACTGTGGCTTTGAAGAGAACTGGCTTAAGTATGTAACGGGACTTTTAAAAAAAATCTGGTAATGCAGTTGGGTCAATAATAGGAGAAGAAAATATGTACTTCTATGGAATAAATCATCTCAGCCAGACAATTAAAAAATGGCTGACTTGAGGTTGTCTCGGATCTTCCCCAATGTGGAGGTGGTCTGGTCCTGCGGAAAGCGTTTGAGGGCACCTTCGTCGCCGTACGAGTTTGTCGTTCCTGTTCCTTTCAGTGCTTCTTTAGGCTTACGGTACAAGTAGGACTAGGTAAGAGGGTCTGTGAGTATGTATAGCCCAATTTTCCGTAGTTCTAATTAACCACAGTGAAAGTAGCAGGCTGTGTTCCTGAATATTCCCACCATTTAATCGCAGGCAAAAATCTCTCTGTTTTGCCAGCCCACAGTGCCAAGCTTCCCTTCGCCAGAGGTTCGCTAGGTTCGCGCTGGTCTTCATCAACAGATGGTTTGGGTGGTTGTGTCTTTGTAAGAGCGAAGAAATATTACCCTGGTATGAAGTTGCAGGACTGGGGGCCATGCTGTAATTGAAGAGAACAAAAAAATGTGGGAAGGGAAAAGAGAGGCGACTGTTACAATTGTTATGGGATTTGGAAATCCTGTGCATGTGTTTGACAGGCTGTTACTCCGAAAGGCTGGAATACATAAACGGAGCATATCCTTGAGAAAATTTATTGCTTTCGCCTGCTACTCGAAATCGGCAGTCGCGACTGTTGTATGTTGTGGCCTATAAGAAGGGTATCGGCTAGGTGGGCACTGTGAGACTTTACTCACTTTGTATTCAAATTGGCCTTCTCACTCCCTAGTGTACTGTCACAGTGGGAAAAAAGGTTCATCTTGGCTTAGATTTAGGGTCTTTCTCAAAACAAATGGGCCTCTGAGATCTGGGGGTTTCTGGCTGCCACGGCCTGATGGATGCTGTAAATATTAATAATACAGCTGTCTATTACTGTTACATTGAAATCCCAGGCAAAGCCCAACAAAAATGCGAATATGGAAAGTAAAAATTCTGTTTGGTGGCCAAAGGCTTATGATATGGGCAAGTTTTGCATGATTCCCGTAGCTGTAGAGGACTCTAGGAGGGATTAAAATACACTGAATTTGACTGAGTTTCAGTATAATTTTGCCCTCCTCCCCCTTTTTTATTTTTAATGTGGCTTCACTTTGTGCCCAACATTTGCATAACAGTCCTAGAAAACAGCAGGGTGCAGAAGAACTACTTTGGAGCACGTTTTAGACAAGAAGTATTTGGAACAGTTTCCCTAAAGGTGCTCTGGTCAGACATGTCTTCTTTTTTTTATGCATGACTGTGACTCTTTCTCATCATAGACAACTAAATTTGACATTTTGAGGACTAAGATTTAGATTAGCTCTTCCTTGTGGTTTTGCCAATTTATGACTGTGATAAACCCTGTACATATGCTCTCGCTGAGAATTATAACATTTCCTATGGCATCTCCTGAAAAATGTTTTCATTCTAGTCCTCCTATAAAATGAGCCCAAAGCAGAGTCTTGATATAAATTATTATGGAAAACATAATAGCACATCAGACACATACCAGGCTATGGTTTTTTCCCTAAACACTGTTTTGTAGGCTAATTATATCCTTCATCCCTCTGGTCCTAAACCGCTTCCGAAGAGCAGGTGAAGAGTTTTTTTGATGTGAGAGAGTTTCAAAACCTCAAATTCACTGGAGGAATGGATGTGTTAAAGCACATCAGATGCCCCCCACTTCAGCTAGATCTCTAGCCAGTATTTGGTGACCCAGAGCTTTCCTAATCTGCAGATCCAGCTTGGTTCCAACCTCAACTTCACTGGAGCTGAGGACCCCATTTCTGGTGCCTTACACCTCTCCAGGGTAGAGGAAAGGACCCTGTGTCTTCCACGGCTCGTGACACTGGATCCAGCAGTGGACTGCAATCCCATCCCAGGGCTTCTGGATCTCCTGTCATAAAGCTGAGACCTGCAAGACAAGGAAATCCCCCTATATCTGGAACCCACTTCCCAGTTTTGCAGCCCTGAATCTTGTCAGTCTTGAGGGCCTTGAGGAGACACGTTGCTGTAACGTCCACTGGAGGGAGTCTGCAAGCTGTGAGATCCCCAGTCGAGTCAGAATAAAGCTCTGGGCCTCCGGAGAAAACAAGCATTGGATGGTATCCTGAGGGATGTGGTTTATTTCGGGATTCTGAGTTTGTGAGGGTTGTTTTCAATTGTGTTCCATTTGTACCTATACTGGACTGACACCAGACCTGAAATACTGCTCTGTCTTGCAAAGTAAAATACAAAATTTTGCTCAGTTCCTCTACTTGCTTCATTACTACTGCTGCCAGGGTGAGTCCTTCGAGCCACTAGCTGAAAAGGTCTTATCAGGATCATCTCTGCTGATGAGCTTTTTTGGTCTCCAATTCCAGTACACATACTTAAGACTTCTATTGATTCAGGGCCTTAGTAATCGTAATGCCATGTAATGAATGAGAAATGAGCTATTTCTGAGTTACTACTACTTCACTTCCCAAAGGTTTTCTTATTATTAATCACTAGAAACTGCTGCAATTGGACCTGCAGAATGCCAGATATCTGGAAAATGCAACAATGAGAGTTGTCCCAAGGCATAAGACTGACCTGGCCATGTAGACTCCTGTGGGGTCCTGCCACACTGCTGTAGGTGTATGTGTGATGGCAGTAATGAGCTGACATAGTTTTCATATGACTTCTGAGATGTGAAAGAAGAAGTAAAAAGAAACAAAGTTAATTTGACTCCAGTGAATATAGAAGCAAAACTACAGCTTTCGCTCAACAACGTAGGGCCAAACCGTTGTAATGGTGTTGGTCTTCTTTGGAGTTACTCTACGGTTGAGCTGACAGGAGAACTTTGCCCTGGGGTAACATATCCAGAGTTTTTTCTAGAAGAAGAGTAAATATTGTCATAGCTGTTTGTAATTGAAAGCACTAGGAGAACACATGCATGAGACTGTCTTCAGCTGCAGCAACAAAGATCCGTGGTTACTACGGATGGATGTCAATCACTGTAAGTGTGGGATCCGTGACCACTTAGTCTCAGGGCATCGGGCTGTGGCATCGTATTGCTCTTCTGCTCTTATCGGCAAAGCCAGCTGCTAACTTCAGCAAGCACGAGAGGACCTTAACAAATTGCCCTTCTTCCAAATATATCCATAAGGATAAGGGCAGTGGTTCCCTTACTGTCCTTCCAATTAGACAGAGACCTGGAAAATGAGGCTAGCAAGCATCCGTGCAGTTAAAGGTTGATTCCTTGCAAGCTTGCAAACAGGGAGACTTCTCAGCTCTAGGTTTGTTATGACTGAGAGCTGGGCTTGGCCAGCTCTGTTAACTGAAGACACGATACGACTGGTTAATGCCTGTTTTCCTGCTTGATTTATCATCATGTTGATATCCAGACTGCTGTCCTGCAGAGCAAAGACGGGGGCCCTGATGTTCTTGAGCAGCTGGGAACTCATCCGGTAGGAAGAGTTCACTTAGAGGTGAATGATTCATACCAGTCCACGCACTGAGGTTCATCTTGTTCCTTATTCTGTACTGTCCTGTTGCTAGAGGAGATTGTTTGAAGGCTTAAGCTCCTTGTATCAACTCGATGCCTCCGACTAGGTTCTCTTTTTTCAGTGTAGGTGGGGTTTTTGAAATGAATCTAAAAAATTATGCTTGTGAAGAGGGAGAGGTATTCTAAGGCAGATTTTAACAACAGTTTTGACCATTGGAGACAGGTAGAAAGCTTGAAGGTCGCTACTGACTATGCTTTCGCTATGGCACTGCACAGTCAACCATGCTAATGATCGTTAGCATTTCCATTCTGTCAGTAAAGTAAAGCTATTCAGTTTGAAGATAGGTTTTAGTATTGACTGGGATGCTTTTAAAATATCAGGGCAAAAATGACTGAGATGTGTCTGAGTGGGATCTGCCAAGCTATTGTGTTTTCAAATGATTTTCAACCCTATCATATAGATAGCGTCATATAGAAGGAAAGGGTTTATTTATGGTTTTACCCTTCCCATTTGTGAACTGAACTGGCTACTGATACACACAGGGATGTCGTTTGAAAAGATCAGCTTCTGCATGGAGAGCTGACCTTTGAATACCAGCCCTCAGAAAAAGATGTATCAGGGTCTTATCCACTGTCACCTGCCATGGGTGCTTTTTTATCACCAATTACTTTTGCCCTTCAGACAGAATTGTTTGTTTTGGAACTTTTTGTGGTTGGCTTACATTTTTACTGCTTGAAAGATGCTCTGTTTACGGTGTTTGGGTCCCTTGCAAACAGACTGTATGACTGGGCTAGGTATATATTAGTATGCTGCTTCTTTCCATGAGTAATAAAATTGTTGGAGTATATCAAGTAATTTGTCCTTCCTGAGGAAAAGCAGCAGCTAGCATGTAAATCAAAAGATCAGGCTCCATGCCATCACGACAGCATGTAGAAGCATGAGATTTACCAACCTTTTATTGGCATTTATCTAACAATGTTTGTTACTGTTATTTTTCTAGGGTGCAAGTGCTTACATTCTAAACTATTTTCTATACATTATGTGGGCTCTGTGTTTTGCTTTCCTGGCAGTCTCCCTGGTCAGAGTGTTTGCTCCCTATGCCTGTGGCTCTGGAATCCCAGAGGTGAGTTTCTCTTTGTGGATGAATATCCAAATACTAAACAAAACAAGTAAATGATAATTTGCCTCCTTTTCCCATTCCAGGACTGTACTATGAGATAGCATAGGAATAAGAAGATTGTCTTTCCATCTCACCTGCCCTAATTCTTTTGCCTAACATGCCTTTATGGTGCCCATCTAAATTTTTTGTAGTAGAAAATGTTCAAATGCCACTGCGACAGGTTAATGTACATATGTCTTCATTGCCAGAGCTTGAATTAAAAAATCAATGGCTCCCAGTCATCACTTTGTGGACTCCCAACTTTTTGTGGCTGAGAGACATAGTCACTGGAAGGTTATATAGAATTTTCCTTGGATTAAATTACTTGGGCCAGTTACAAACCCAGTCATTTTCTAGCCTGGGCTTTAAATAAAACCAAAATAAAATTAAGAGGGAAGGCTACATAGCTAAGGTTTCCGAAGCTACTGAAGATGTGAGGTGCCCATCATTTGGGATGCCTGAAAAGTGTCTGGCGTCCATCTTCTGCAGATTGTGTCCTTGTACACAATGTCACGCTGGCATGGCAGTACTATGGCAGCCAAAATCTCTACTTGATTTTCAATATTTTCCATATCGAGCCTCAGTCCATATTTAAGCTGTCAAAATGAGAAACTGTAATTCAAGCAGCATAGCTACTCAAAATTTTTGAAATCAGGGCAGTCTTTTGTTAAAAGTGCTATAGAATCACTGGGATTATTACTTAGGAAACTGGCAGACAGAATCAACAGCCCAAATTTTAGAAATCTTGGCATACTTCTTTTTTTCATCTCTAGGAGAAGCATCCAAATGTTTCACAGCCAATTAGAAAACAAAACAAAACAAAAACAAAACAAACAAACCAGACACAAAGAATTTGAAATATTTAAATAATTTCCATGTTTCAAAGTGGTCGTGTGTGTGTGTGTTACATGTTTAATATATCTGTAAGTGTTTCTAAAATGTTTTCATAATTAACTGTAAACCTAGTTTCCAAGTGGTAAATCTCTTATGTGAGGTGATGCTCAGCTCCAGCCCATTTCCAGGGCTGAAGTCCAAACCCAAATCCCACCCTGCAGCCTGTGTGTCATGCACGTGCATTGTGCTCTATTCTAGCTACTCACATGCAAAATTAAGAGGAAATGTGTAAAAAATATCTCTTGGACTTTCTCATTTCCGAATACTTGCATGCTTTTATGGCATGGCCATTCCAAATATTTAGAACTTTTTTTTCTTGTTTTTACTGGAAAAAGTCCGTGGTTGTTTATTTGCTTTTTTTCTTCTTTGTTTAAATTGAGTCTAGTTTAACTCTGATCCTGTAAGCCAAGGAGAAATGTAAGAGTTTCGTATTTCTATTGATCTCTGTGAGACTCCTTACCGACGCAGGGGATCACCCATAACAACAGTAAAAGTGTGGTCTGCTTAACCCCTGCTCAGATATCGCTGTGGGAAAGTTGCCCTACCTATGGTTTCTTTCTCTCCATCACTGTCTCTTTTCAAGCAGTCTGCAAATTTTTTAACTCCGCTGGATTTTTAACTCCATTTGCAAGTTCAGAGTAGAAAAGGTTTCTTCAGCTCTTCACCATGTTCTTCCTGCTTTCCAGATAAAAACCATCTTGAGTGGGTTCATTATTAGGGGCTACCTGGGAAAGTGGACACTTTTAATCAAAACAGTCACCTTGGTTCTGGTGGTATCTTCAGGCCTCAGCCTTGGGAAAGAGGGGCCGTTAGTCCACGTGGCCTGTTGCTGCGGAAACTTCTTCAGCAGCCTTTTCTCAAAGTACAGCAAGAACGAAGGAAAGAGAAGAGAGGTGAGGTTGGCTCACGTCATCTCTAATTTCCCTGTCCGGATACTCGGTGTTTCAAGGGACTCATGCCTTGTACGTCAATATTTGTTTTGTAGGTGCTTTCAGCTGCAGCTGCCGCAGGAGTTTCTGTTGCCTTTGGGGCTCCAATTGGAGGCGTGCTTTTTAGTCTGGAAGAGGTGAGACCTGGCAGTTCATTTACTTCAATAAATATCTTTTCATCTGATACCCTTTTCTAAGATTCCTCTTTATTTTTCAAATATTGATATGCTTATTTTTTTTCTGAAGCAAAAATAATCTTCGATTTCAAGCAATAAGAACTAACCAGGTATTTTAGCCTCATTTGAGTAGGAGACGAGCACTGGCTTTCTGGAAACAAATGAAATTATTCAATCTGGAAGTGTATCCCTGTGCTGAGGTTTCTCCAGCTTGCTGCCGCACGGGCCGAGCTGTCAAGCATCCGTCTTATCATCTCTAGCTAGCAATTTTGGATTTAGATTTATCAGTTTTTAACTAGTTGCTGCTCCCTATCTGAAAATGCCTTTTCTGATACCTTTGTGAACACATTCTGGCTGTGGTGAGGACTAGCGTTCCCAGTAAAGTCAGATGTAGGATCACAGATGAAACACACAGCGATGGCAATTAAAGCAAACACTCTCTGTCACATGCGGTGAAGTGTTTACGGTCTCTGCTTTGTTTTAGGTCAGCTACTACTTTCCTCTGAAAACCCTCTGGCGGTCATTTTTTGCGGCTCTCGTGGCTGCCTTCACGCTGAGGTCCATCAATCCTTTTGGAAACAGCCGGCTGGTCCTGTTCTACGTGGAGTACCACACCCCCTGGTACATGGCCGAGCTCTTCCCCTTCATCCTGCTCGGCGTCTTCGGCGGCCTCTGGGGGACCCTCTTTATCCGATGCAACATTGCCTGGTGCAGGAGGCGAAAAACCACCAGGCTTGGGAAATACCCAGTCCTGGAGGTCATAGTGATAACAGCTATCACTGCCATCATCGCCTACCCCAATCCCTACACCCGGAGGAGCACCAGCGAGCTGATCTCGGAGCTCTTCAATGACTGCGGGGCCCTGGAGTCCTCACAGCTCTGCGACTATATCAATGACCCAAACATGACCCGGCCGGTGGATGACATTCCCGACAGACCTGCCGGCCCCGGAGTCTACACTGCCATGTGGCAGCTGGCCTTGGCTTTGGTGTTTAAAATCGTCATCACCATATTCACTTTCGGCATGAAGGTAAATCGGGGACAGGCGTAGAAGCTGTTGCAAGCGCAAGGCAGAGATGGGTTGCCGTCGGCAGCTGTGGTCTATCTGGCAGGGCTTGCGTGTCTCTGACCTACACCCAGGTGTCGTGGAGATACTTGCTGGTTCGCCTGCCCACCAGCACCGTGCGCTGCGGGCCCCTGTCACAGCAGAGGGATGAGCCCTGCTTTTCCACCTTCTAGCCATCTGCAGTTTTATTAAGTGAAAAAAGAAATCCGGGTGGGAATTTACATCCGCTGTTGCCAATAAGCAAATTCAAGATGATTGCCACTGCAGCTGTCTTTCAGCTCTCTCAGGGATATGGACATTGTTGTTTGTCTTGTTGGATTAATGTCTTAACGTGCCTCAAGGTAGCTATGCTCAGGGAAGTGATAGCTTCAAATTTACTGATTTGCACATTCAAAACCTCACAAAAATACAAAAGCAGCTGAAAAGTTCTATTTCTGAATCTTTTTAAGCACTGTAGCTTGGAAAAAAGAGGGAATGAGTGGGAGGACTGATGGATGTATGATTTGATTATTCTAGATTTGCAACTTTTTCCTTCCACTCCTCCTCCTCATAAATGGGTGATGAAAGGTCCAAGAACAATTTATCCAAGCTTTCAATATATACAAAGCTGTTTGTGGTGAGTTTTATATACCTGATTGCTAGCGCCCATGTAAAACACATATCTGTCTGTCTACAGCTCCCATTATCTGAGCATTTACTTCTGGATCTGATTGCAGCAGATGATGGGAAGTTTTTCTGAGTTATACACTATATTTTATATCACACTTAAAGCTAAAGCATCTCATCTTTCTCTTAAACACTGGGCCTGAACTGAGGTTCCATCTTCTAGAAGGTCTTTTACCCAAATTATAGTAGGAAGTTATTGGAGTTCTGCTTTTCTTTCATGTTTTCTCCATCTGATGACAAGAACTACTGAATGGTAGAAGGTCACTCAGGACCAGTGACTGAGTCCTGCTGATTTCCTGAGTAGGGAGAACAAGTGGGAGTTTCAGAGCACTTGGGTGTTGCAGGTGTAATAATTCTGGAGGAGGACTTGAAATGAGATGCTCTTCACTGCAGAAACTGATTTAGTGCTGGCAGCTAGTTGTTATGCTTGTTCATTTCTTTAAAAACTTCTAAGTTTGGTCCTTTATTTGATATGTGGTTATTTATTCTATATATTTAAAATTTGTTAGAAGCAATTGACAGTTTCAACTATTCTGTAAAAGAACAGACAACATAGCTTTATCCACCAAATCTAGAAGACTCAATCTGACTGTATCAGCAAAATTAACACTATATGGTAGGGGAGATAGTGCCTGCTGTTATCACCCTTAATACCTCTGGGCCATGCTGAGGTTGTTAGTTTAGTTCTCTAGGAAGCTCAAGGTGTATTTTCAGAATTAAAAAGATATAACAGCCTTTCCTCTCTGAAAACAACAAAAACTCCATGGAAGCCCTTGCCACAGATAGGAGTTGTTTTCTCCACCAGGAAATTTCTCTCCAACTTGCAAGTGCACTTGACATCTAAGAGGAAATGCACTTAGCCAAGGCAAAGTGAGTTTTCATTTTCTTTTTTTTCCCTTTTTTTTCCCCTTCTCATTTCGATACTGTTTTTTAATGATTTGTAACTTGTCTGTGTAGCAGACAACAAGGTAATGATTTGTAGAGCTTCCTGGAAAATATATAGCAAACCGAGATGAAGAAATAGCTTCCTCAGAGCAGTCAGCCTCCTTTCTCTGAATTTTTATTCTAAATTTGACATTTAATTTAAAATCTGCTCTGATTTAGCCTGAAAGAGCAGTAATAAAACTATAAAGTACTCCATGTGATAGAGGGTGAAATCAAGATGTTATTTTCAGTTAAGCTTATTCTCAAGCCCATGACAGAACCATCAGCATCTCCTGATTTCCTGCTGAGAAAGCAATAAAGGCAAAACCAGGAGCATCTTGACTTTAAAAGCAGACTATTATTCAGAAACACCATTTATCTATCAAATTCAGTGTGATGCAGCAGGTAGGACTCAAAATTACTTTTAAAAAAGGCATTAACATTTTCTAAAGCTATTGATAAAGATGTAAGCACACAAACTCAGTCACTGCAGAAACCTGTCTCAGACCACGGGGAACATTGCTGTAGGCTGTCATAAGGCTCTGGCCTTTTGAGCTAGCATTTAATAAGGAAACTGGGTTCTCTTACCACTAATAATAAATTGTTTGATCAATAAGTTCATTACTAGTCGTTTTTGTCAAGGTGCTCACGTGTCTGTATTTTATTCAAGATCCCTTCAGGCCTCTTCATTCCCAGCATGGCTGTTGGAGCCATGGCTGGCAGGATGGTTGGGATCGGAGTAGAGCAGCTGGCATATCACCATCATGACTGGATCATCTTCAGGAACTGGTGCAGACCTGGAGCAGACTGCGTCACACCGGGACTTTATGCTATGGTGGGAGCGGCAGCTTGCTTGGGTACAGTACCTGCTGATCATTGGTTTGTGCATGAATAACATTGATGTTTGGGGACCTACAAATTGTTTATGAGGGTTTTGTGTTTGTGTTGGGTGCTATGCTGGCATTTCTGGATGTAATAGAGGTTGAAATCAAGATGTGATGGGCTAAAGCATGGGCAGCTTCCTCTAATGGTCTCTCCAGTGATCTGCCAGGTAGGCAACAACAGAGGCTTGCAGTCACCAATGCCTACTCCTTGTAATCTGCCAAAAAGCACACAGAGGGCAAGAAAAAATTTAAGTTAGGCTACGGGTTTCCAAGAAGGAGTAGTTTTGCTAGTTTCTTCTTTCCTTTTGATGTAGTGAAATCCACTGTAGCTGGACTAAAGCTACTTCCTTGTTTAGACTGTGCCCGCTCTCAGTGCAGGGAACAAAATTCCCCGTTCTGGCCAAATTTTAAGTCACACAGAGGTAAAAATTCTGGGTCTTATTTTGGCTGTGTGTCATACTATGGTCAACTGGGCTGTATTTTGGTTTTCGTTTTGACCATAGGCCAATATCTGATTACATTCAATCAATAGGATGTATTGGATATAACAGGAATGATCTGTTAACTATTAAAGCAAGATCATTGAATAATACCTCACATATCAAATTTCTATTCATAGATGCAACAGGAATGTTACAAACATACCATCTGAACACATTTTTCCCTGATCACGTCTTTCCCCTTCCATACTCGTATGTTCTACCTCCTTTTGTTGTTGATACTGTCATCAGATGATGAAATAATAGTGGGGAGGCATAACACATGATTAATGTCGTTGGATAGATTTGAAATGAAAGATGTACTCAGGGAAGAGCTGGAAAAGTTTTAGTTTTGGAGTCTCATGTTAGAACAGCAGGATCATTTGTGCGATCAGTTATAGAGGAAGGAAGGGTGGGATTTACTTGCCTGAATTTAATGCCTGTAATGTAGACATTAACATCTGAGCTAGCGGCATTGATACCCTTCATAGTCAAAACAGAAAAATGAGATACTGGAAAGATCAGTCTTACCTGGCAATAGACCTCTAAAACCAGGCAAATGGACAGATGAATTTGGTCTCAAAAGTGCCTGTTTTTCTCCAGAGATTATAAAGGCAGTCTGGATCACCCCTTTGGATGTGAACACCTATATCAGTGTAGACACATTAAAACAACAATGATGAATCTTACTGTCAAAAAGAGTAAAGTGCTTCCTCTTGTCCATAAATGATCTTAATGTTCATAAAAGAAATGATTCAGAAATATTTTGCTCTGATATTCCAGTTGATCTGCTACTGAGCAATCACTTTCTCTTTTAAAAGGTCCAAATCAAGGTGCAGTGATTTTAATAGTATGGTGAGACATACAGCAGAATGGTCACTGCTCATTCTTAAGTCCAAGACCTATCTCGCTTAGAGTAAGAGATACAGAGTAAGTATTAAATGATCCTTACTCTGGTATCTGCTTTCAGAGTCAGAAGTTTAAGGCATTCCTCAGATGAAAGTCATATCCGGATCATCGTGTTAAATAATCAACAATTTAATTTTCCTGTATGCTGCTAGATTAAAAGCATCTTTTAATGACCTGTTTCTGATTTCTCTCATCTAAAATGGTGCTGTATTTTGAGGACTAAAAATAGCAGATTTACTACATTTACCTTTTGAACAGCGGCAAAGAAATGTTACCTAATAATTCAGTGATACATACACACTTGTCTGCAGTTATATGATTATTTTTATCCTTTAATGTAAACTGGAGGAGTAAGGACCTTGCTTAGGAAATTAATACAGAAAGACTAGATTGAAAACTACAGCTACAACCCTGTCGATGGCTGCATGCCTAGATGGCCTCAAACCAAGTTGTATACGGTTCAAACTGTATGTTATCCTGATATCAAAAGCTAGGGGTTAAGCTGTAACATAGCTCTTGCAGTGGCCCTAAACTATCCTTATATAGGATTTTGTCACCCTGTCGTGCCCAAAGATAATGCTTAGCTTTCTCTTCAGTATGAAGGCGCTAGGTAAACCAACGTGGAGGCCAGCTCACAGTGTTCCTACCTGCCCCAGCCATGGTACGTAGCTGATTCTTGGAGTTGTTTTATAGGGCTTTAGATGGCAGGATTCAGTTGTAGTTTCTCAAGTATCCAGTATAGCTGATTTTTTTTTGCATGCTTTCTGGTTTGATAGCTCAGTCTTTTAGCATTCATTATTTGCTTTTCAATGTTAGCATCTTTGGCTTGAGCAAGTTCACTCAATCTTTTTGATGAAAATTGCAGTAGATGAAAAATCTCTTTCTTCAATGAAATAAGCCCCCAAATACCTCACAAAGTATAAGGGCAAAGTACTCAGCATGAATAATCTCATGGCTTTTTGAGTTTGAGACTCAAACCCATAAATGAGTTGTTTAGTATGTATACTTCAAGAGCACTGAGGGAAACTGCTTTCCTTGTTGGCAGGTGGTGTTACCCGAATGACAGTCTCTCTGGTGGTGATTATGTTTGAGCTAACTGGAGGCCTGGAGTACATTGTACCTCTTATGGCTGCGGCTGTCACGAGCAAGTGGGTGGCAGATGCCTTTGGGAAAGAAGGGATCTATGAAGCTCACATTCATCTGAACGGCTACCCGTTTCTGGATGTGAAGGACGAATTCACCCACCGAACCCTGGCAACTGACGTCATGAGACCAAGGCGTGGGGAAGCTCCTCTCTCTGTTCTAACGCAGGACAGCATGACGGTGGAGGATGTCGAGACACTAATCAAGGAGACTGACTACAATGGCTTTCCAGTAGTGGTTTCGAAAGACTCGGAGAGACTTATTGGATTTGCACAGAGACGAGAGCTGATTCTTGCAATAAGTGAGTATCAGTGTACATTCAAGTTTGATTTTGATAGGGTAGGATGTTATCAGTGTTATTCACCTTGAAGAATGGATAAATAGGAACCAAACCTAACTTTTTCCTCAAGTCTGGCTTTTACTAGTTGCTAGGATGCATAGCTGGAAGCTTTCCTGTTGCTACATGCCACCTGGTAGACTTCTACGGGCTTGACTTTTGTGGGCGTAATTTTGCCATCACTCACAACAGTACGATATGATTCTGCTAAAGACAACAGAGATAAACCTGACTCATGGCCACAATTTTTGTCAGAACCAGATGAAAAGCCACTGCAGTGCTGAGATTTCTGCAGTCTCCGGGCTGCCGGCAGCAGCTGGGGCAGTCGTGAACCTTTGACACCCTGTGACAAAGTACAAGTCCCTGTCCTTCTTTCTGTTGCACTGTCTTGATTTTTCTCACACGCAGGCCTTTTGCGGTAGGGGTGGAAAGCTTTAGGTGGAGGATGTCGTTTGCTAAAGATGGCTGAGTTTTGTCAAGCATCCAGTGGATAGCTGGCTGGTTACTTGAGAGCCCGATCCAGGTCATTACAGGCTTTGACCCTGCAGGTCCTTTCCTGGTTGGCCTGATGGATGGGTGAGGATTGAAAAGACAGGTATATTGGACGAAAGCAAGTGTTCCCAACTTCCCAGGGTGTCCAGAGCTGCAGGGTCTGCAAGCATGGCAAATCAACTGCACAGCCTGCTCCCAGTTCTGGCAGTCCTGAGGTGTTAAGGGCCAGCTGGGCAGGCAGGCAGGCTGCTGGCTGGGCATGGTTGCCTTATAATTTGCAGGGAAGTAGAATGTCTGGCATATCCAAATCTCCTTGACATGGAATTATTCCTCTCTGCGTGGGCCTGTTTCATCCCTCCCCTTCAGGCACCTTTAAAAAGCTGTTGTCTCAGATGGAAACTTCTGTATTCTTCAGGAAAGAAAATCCATAAATGGAAAATCAGGGCTATTTTAGAGGGCCACTTTTCTGCTCAATTCTCACAAAACTAAAATAAAATTTGAAATGACAGTGCTCTTTGAAGCACGTTTTCTTTAATGCATATTTATTTTTGTCTCCTGGATGTAAAAAGACTCAATCTAAGTGATTAGGCATAAAATTTATATTCATTTATTTAAGGACACTCAGCTGTTACATGATTCTCTTCATCCCATAGCAGAAAGTCTTCAATGCTGCATCAATACCACATGCAGAATAAGAAAAGAAATAAGACCCCAGTTTTCTCCCCTTCAAATGTAGTGCATAATTCAGTTAGAAATTATTTTCTCATTTTTTCCCCTTTGTGCTGTAAGTTGTCATCTCAGTTAGAGAAAAAAGTTTATGAACTGAATTTCTTTTGCATTTAGTTATATCACTAATTTCTCAAAACATAGGAAAACAGAACGGGCCTTACTGTCAGTTCTACAGCTCCTCTAATTGTACAATTGTAATTTAACTTCCAAGGAGTGTGAGAATCTAGCTTTTTCACTAAAAGCCCACGATCACTGGTTGCTCCTTCCTCCCTCCTCCAAAAACAAGCAAAAAAAAGTCTCCATGAAGTTATAATTCTCTGTGTACCAGTCTCAGTATAAGAGGATTTTAAAGACACCATGATGAAGTCCAAGGCTGCTAGCTAAAATCCCCCCTTCAAACAACTGATTTTCTAAGAGGGCTAATCTTACTTTGGTTGTGACAAAAGATGCTTCATATGGACAAGCTAGGACAGTAAATATGTGTCTGAAGTTTCACCAAATGTGTAAATGCCAAGAGTTGATACCATTTATAAAACAGTTTGTATTTTATCCTGCTTTTTCTAATAATTTTCAAATATCTTCTGCATTCTCCTGTGAGAAGTGAAAAAACCTTAGTTAGATGTATTTAGCCTACCCTGTGTGTGGCTTTTACTCTGTCAGTGCCATGTCATGGCTGTGACACTGTCTGCCATCCTAACTTCATAGCCTTTTGCGTCTCCCTTGCAAGGAGGTATGTCAGTGGGAAAACTGCATGGAGTGAAGATGTAGAGCCCTCACTTTAAAAGCAGAAAGATCAGATGCTGTCTGAAGCAAGTCGGAGAATTTTGAGGAACTGAGTCTTTTGATTCAGGTCATAAATGGCAACATGGCTGAACAGGCTTGCTAGAAGATGTGTGGAATACCTGTTCACACACAGCTCTGTGCCTCGTGAGTTACCCCTACGTCATTTCTTTCTTACTAAGTGGGGCACTAAGCACGCTCTAATGCATCTAATGGCAATGCCACTTCCAGTTGCTCAGAAGCACCTTCAGGATTGCATCCTTCCACTGATCCTTGTTGAGCAGGTAGGGAGGTCATGTGGGAATTCTCATCATCTGGGAATAGGTGTCTACATTGTAGATGGCACCTACTTTAGAGTCTTACAGAGGGGAGTATTTGACCTGTGAAGCTCTTCCCAAATTTGGCCAGTTTGGGAGGCATCATACAAAAGGCAGAGTCTTGGAGAGAAGCCATGTGGCCTGTATAATGTACTTTTCCCAATGTGGAGTTGAGAGAGCAGCATAGTTAATATAGGCTGTGAACTGTAAACTTCTGAATATGAGAGGCCCTTTCACGTTTGGGAGAACTAATTCACTCTCTAGCTATGACAAGAGCCTCCTGCATAGATTACTCTGTAAAACCAGACGTTGTCATCCACTTGCTTTGCTCTTTCTGTTAACTTATATCTGTTTTTCTTACCCACTGACTGCAAAAATGATCTGTTTTTCTGTTTTACCTTTACTCTAACTCCCCCATCCAGTGAGACTGCATACAAAGTACACCATTTTTCTGATGCCACTGAACTTGCTCAATAGTACTACATCATTCAAATTTCTCCAGAGAGATGTTTGACTTTGAAGAGTGAAGTCATGGCTTTGGCTAATCACTATTGTCCAGGGTCATTGGTGCCTTGGGAACAGCAATGTGGTAGCTGAAATGCTTGTGCCTGTTGCTTTGGGTGCAGCTTCGGGAAGGAAATACCTAGCTGTCAAGGGGTTTTATCAAAAGGTGGGAGTTGCCTTCAGTTTGATTAATGTTACCTCTTAGCACAGATCATATATCAAAGAGCTATGCAGGCATATTCACACGTGAAATTAGATGTATGAATCAAAACAAGATGAGGCAAAGTTAGCATCGTTCCTATAAATTGCAATAGGGCTTGTAATATGTGGGGTGAGAAGGTTGAAAATCATATACTTTACTGATATTAGGTTTGAGCGAGCACTGCTCCAGTTCCAGAAATATTACAAGACAATGATCATTAAAGGGAAAAAAATGTAGCTGGAACATGTTGGAAACCATTACTACCTCCACATTACAAGTCACAGGAGCACGTTTCTGCACTTTGATTGATGGCAATGAGCTCCAAGAATATATACATAAGCTTTGAATATGTCTGATTTGCTGCACCTCTCAAGAAAAGAAGCAACCTATATTAATCAAAGATAATAATTCTAACCATTTCCAAGAATTTATACAAAAAAGAAAAAAAAAAAAAGAAGAAAGAGTTAAACCCTCAGAGCCAAACACTTGATATGCTTATTCTGGGGTGAGAGAAGTTGTCTATCATTTGGAAATCCGTCTCATATATTGTTCACACCTGTAGTGTTGAGTAGAAATGAGGTAAACACTACAAAGAAAATAAGCTACTTCAATGCCAAGAATTCTTCTTGGAGCATACTTTCAAGTAAAAGGCTTATACCGGTCATGTAAACTCCAGATGTAGCATGAAGTTCACTTCATAGTTTGATCAAAGTATGAACGATAGCTTTTGAACTTTTGAAAGTGGTCAAATATGTACTGTTGAGAAAAATGTATCAAGCTCATTTACTGCTATATATTGTTCCTCCCTTTACTATTTTCCTTTAAGTAGGATGCTATTTTTTTCTGCCATTTTAAAATCTAGATACACAAACTCTATTTAAGGAATTAAGTGTAAAACCACAAAACTCACCCTGCATGCCAGAGAGGTACTGGATCCCTGGGGTGTGAATTTGTCTTTCCCTAGCTTTGTGTTCATAAATCCATTCATCATGCCCAGATTTCCCCAACTCTTCTGAGAAGCCTGGGAACAAACATACTGCTCCAAGCCAGCTGGGACCATACACAGCTGTTGACTCCACTCCTTTGGTCATAAAACAAAAGTTTCTGTTGTGATTCTCACAATGGAGGAAATGACATATAATCATTTGAATTTGACAGAAATTGGATTAGTGATGTTTGTGAATGCAGTGAGCTGCGTATTTATTCACAAAAGCATTATCCCAACCAAGCAAAAGTATGTGTTTGTAAAAATACCGGTTACATTTGCTTCAAGGGAACAATGTCTCAAGGAAATTCAAGTTTGCTCAGTAACTCCAACTTCTGGGACCTCAGTACATTAAAGACAAAAAGCAACTACTACCTTTGCTTTCCAAACAAGGATTTTTTTTTTTTTTATTTTGTTATCCAGCCTAACTCAGTCTACCTTGATCTTTCTGTTGTACAGAGAATGCAAGACAGCGTCAGGATGGGGTGGTGAGCAACTCCATTGTGTACTTCACCGAAGACCCCCCAGAACTGCCACCCAACAGCCCCCATCCACTGAAGCTGCGGCGTATTCTCAACCTGAGCCCTTTCACTGTCACTGACCACACGCCAATGGAGACCGTGGTAGATATTTTCCGGAAACTCGGACTCCGGCAGTGTCTCGTCACTCGCAGTGGGTGAGTAGATGCTGAGTCAAGCACCCCTAGAGAATCTCAGGAGATTTTCTTCAGCATTAACAAAAACAATGTTTTTCCTCTTTAAAACCAAGCATAGACAGTAATTAATTAATCAGCACCTCTGAGACAGGCAAGTGAATATTTTGGGTTTGTCTGTTTTGTGAATGGAAGAATAAGGGAAGCGTGCCCAGTGTCTCTCCAGGGCAGCAAAAGAAATCAGACTCAGAACCAAAACAGCCCTTGCCAGGTGTCATGTTTCATTCTGTTCTCCCAAATCCTTGGTGTATTGTTATTTAGATAAGGCAAAGATAAATAGAAAATAAACCATTCTGATTCCCACTATCGTTCAGTTTTCAACAGAGGTAGATCTGGCAAGTAGTACTGTTTGCAAAAGATGTTCCTGTTTCTAGACATCCAGCTAGATTAGATTCTTGTGAAGACTGTGATAAAGATGTCAGTGTAAGAAAATTAATCTGTTCAGCTTGCTTTGATGAAAAATGGAAAGGCATATAAACCAAAAGTCCACAAAAAACAGCTGAAGAAGTGTGGGCAAACCTGAAATTAGAAGAATAAAAAGCTGCACCACGTGCACTAGAAATAACATCCCATAATTCCAATGGGATTTGAGCTATTTTGGGATCATTGCTCATTTCAGGTTCCTAGTGGTAAGAAGAAACTTTACAACAGGATAGCAAAATCAGAGCCATCATTTTCAAATGCAGAAGACTAAAATTTAGTCTTCTGCAAAAAGCCTTCTTGTTATCAAAAAATACTGCGTATCAGCTGTTACTATCAATGCAGTGTCCTCAGCATTAAGAAAATAAGGATCATTATCGGGGCACAGATTTTAGGTGCTTGGATTTGGAAATTTTGATCTTGAGTTCTAGCACTTAGATGAAATGAAAGGTGGAAAAAAAAACCCAATCATGTAGTTTCAAAATTCAGTGCCTCGTGGCCTTCAGGGACTGCAAGTAAAAGCCCTTGAATACAGAGGGTTAGGAAATGTTTGACTCTTGGGGCCAGATGTCCTGTAGGCCTCATCTTTCCTGACAGATATAATTCATTTAGGATCATATAAATGAGAAATTATCACTCAGAGTTGAGGGAATTATGCTCTTGGACAGTAACAGTTTCAGAAAGTCCATGCTTTAGCTGAGGTCGTGTATTAGTAAACCCCATGCCCTGGCTCAGGGCACTGGTGCCTTGGTTTTGTGCTGTTGGTCCTCTGCAGCCTGAGCCTAAGGAAACTCATTACTTCGTCGTACAAAGTGCCAGTAGTTGTAGCTCCTCACTCAGTCATGTTCCCAACAAAAAGAGATAACAACACAAAGTGTTTAACCTAATGATCATGGCTGGAGTAGTAAACATACACGAGGTGAGAATGCTTTTTATGAAAGATAATCATTGAGGAATGGATGGGATGGACAGTGTTGTATGGAAGCACTCACAAAATACTGCTGCAGCTGAACAGGAGAAAAAAATGCATGATATATGAGATGAATGTTGACCTTTCCTTTCCTTTTCTCCTCTAGGAGGCTGCTGGGTATCATAACTAAAAAGGATGTATTAAGACATATGGCTCAAATGGCAAACCAAGACCCCGAATCTATCATGTTTAACTAGACTGGTAAAGGAAGAAGAAAGTAACCCCAAAGGAATCCCTTCTAGATTAACACAAAGGCTATGTTCAGTGTTTCATTTTGTTTAAAGAGAAAATGTAATATGTATGAGGAATGGCTCAATATGCCTCTGACAGAGGGAGTGGATGCAGGATGGCACTTATTTAATGAGGAAGGCAGTTTAGAAGCTCTGAGCAGCTGCAGACATCAAGCTGTGTTTCCTTAATGAGATTCCCAACAGCTCAATTGGAGCGTTGGTAGGTGTAAGTGATGTGGTGCTTAGAGACAAAGAGCCAGGAGCACCAGTGGGATGCATCAAGGCAGGTGTGAAGACTAGCAGACACTGTTTATGTATAAGCTGTTAACAGAGATAAAGATTTGTGTTCCAAACTAAAGAGTGTGTATGAGTAATGTCAGTTGGGTTTGTTATTGAAATCATGGCTATTTATTTGCTACTGAATTATATACCATTTTCATAAGGGAAAAAATCATCATATTTTAAAATGAAAAATTTTGTCATCTTCATTTATTTTTGTAAAAGTTACGTGAATCAGGACTGGAGTTACAGGAGCAAGAATACACTTCAGCTCACTTTAAAACAGTGTCCCCTGCTCCCTGCTTTAGTCCTTTGAATTTTATACAGTTTAGGGTTTCTGTCAATCAGCTTCCCTTTATTAATGTTGAAATGTGACTTATTTGTAAGGATTTATTATGTCTCTATGCAATTTTGCATACAGGTACTGTAATATTTAGTATTATGTGGTTTGCTGTGACAACAGGAAAAAACATAGAAGCCCATGGAGGAATTTTCGAAGGCACTAAAAGGAGACTGGTATCCAGCTCTCACCGATATTAGTGACAAGAGATTGAATCCCTCAGCATTGATTCCTGATTCTCCATTTAGTCCCTTTTTGTCATTGCTATTTCTTGGCATTTGTCTGTACCTGCCAAGAGATTGCTGAAGTTAATTTAACAGTCCCAGACATTTATTCTGTAGCAGATCTACTCTTTATGCATCTGCCAGTCAATAGGACTGTTGGAATCCATCCTCACAACACTATGGCTGGATAAGATCAAAGGGACTGAGAATGCAAACGATAGCAAAGCTTTAATTATTGATCTGTTTGCAGCAAGAACACAAGATTTAACAGCCCCCAGGACCTCCAAGCCACTCAGGTAAAAATGCTAAATTTTCCTAAACCCTTGTTCTGGTCCTGTGTGAGATGCACAGAGTCAACATTGTCTGTGTTAATATACTAGCACTTTAGTAGTACTGCTGTCAGTAACAGAAGACCAAATTCTACCCTCAGTAACACATAATCCACACTGCCTAGTGCTGGATTTATAACTGTAAGCTTAAAAATTGGAGGGAGGTTGCATCTGAACTTAGATGTCCTGAATCTCCTTCAGACCCTCTGAGAGTCTGGT
Source organism: Aviceda cuculoides (assembly GCA_035590195.1). Lineage (NCBI taxonomy): Eukaryota > Metazoa > Chordata > Aves > Accipitriformes > Accipitridae > Aviceda > Aviceda cuculoides. The sequence goes on from JAVJGG010000058.1 coordinate 16,301,803, forward strand.
CCCTTCATTTAGGCATCTAAGACCTCTGGTATTTTTGTTCAAATTCATACAGATACTGGTAGCTCAAGTCCATTGTGTCCAGATGGTCTTCACGGACAGAAATGAAGGGAATCCTTTCATGCCAGAAGAGCCTGTTGCTCACTCCAGACACAAGCCAGACTGTTGATCCAACTTGTAGGCAACGCGCATGATTACTGTGTCCGTAAACTGACCCAACTAGCCAGGTGCACCCTCAGTTAGGTGCCCAAAGTTACGTCACAAATTCCTCCTCTTATCGCCAGTGACCCTGCTTCCTTCTGGCACGTGTCCCACTGCATTCACACAAAATATGGCCAAAATGGTTTAAGTAAAAGAAACGGAAGTAAAGGGATAATTTTAATCTGCTAAGTACTTTATTTAACAATAGTGTTTGCAACAGACTGACATAAATATAGGTGGCTCTGGCCAAAGTCCATAAATATTTCAGTGTATACTTTTTGTTAACTGAACATCTGGAGTACAACGTATTATTAAAGGGATATTGTTAAAACTATGTAAACTACAGAACTGAGCAACCCTTTCCTTCTGAAAATAGGAAATACAACATAATATTGTTGTTTCTTATGTTTTTTCTGTGAAGCTGTCATCAGCCAAACTCATAAAAAACCAACCAAGTCAACAACCAAGCTCATAAACATTGGATTCCCTCATTTGGACAGAGATGCCATCATAAAATAAAATCAGTTCATTCCCACAACTAAACCCAAGTGGGACTTAGTACAAATGTCAGTTTCTACCCCAAACTATTAGAATCTAAGGGATTTGGACTAAGATAAATATTTTGAGGGCAATCATGTTCTGAAATTAGAATTGAAGGACTGTGTTCTACTTTTCACTTTTATAGCTTTTAATGTTAACACATACATGTTTGATTAACGCCTTCTCCATCTTCCTTTATGTTTACCTAAGAAACGAGTGTGAGTACTCTTCCCATATGAACACTTCTAAATATCTCTTTTGCTCATAAGTCAAGAGACATAAGTTGGGAAGTGAATCCATCTGCTATTTGAAATCAAACTCAAGGCTTCTTGTATGTCAGGGGAAAAGGAGAGGTCTAAAGCCTTCTCTGTTAAGTGAAGGAAATTTCAGTCCATGTTGCACTATAATGTAGTCCATGGCAGAGCTAACCCTGAAGAAGCATTCATAGTACTGAGGGCAATGTTTGCTAACAGGAATCAGGATGGTATATCAACACTGAAAAAAATTGTAATTTCCTGAGAAAAAGGCACGGAGTCACCTAACTGAGGTTAAACTGGCCATGGATACAAACTCACTTGGGTACTGACTTGGGTTGTCAGCTTAAACTGAGTCTGCGGCTATGCATAGGCATAAACTCGCATGGCTAATTCCCATTAATACCTAGAGGCCTGAGCCACTAAAACTAACACTCAGCCCTGTGATAGCTTGTCATCTCGTCTTACTAGAGTGCATATGAGGAGCCTTAAGGACTTAAGAACAGGATCCATAAAACCAGCATGGTGGTTCGTAAATAACAACAACAGAAGGAATTGAGATTTATGCACTTATTGCAGGTGTAGTTTGACCCTGGGCCTACTGCCAAAGCAGAAGGCAGATAAATGGCTGTTTAGCTCTCTTCTATCAAACACGTTCCTCTTTAGATGGAATGGTTTAAATATCTAAGGGGTCAAGGAAAAAAGGTTTGAATGTGTAACTGTACACGGGTGGTTGGACTGCTGCTCCTTGTTCCAATGTCTGTTCAAAATATGTTAAATGCCCTGAGAGCAGGGAGTGATTCCTAGCTCTCCAGAAATGGCATAGTCATAGCTACCTTCAGCTGCTTGGCATTATCAAGGCTGAGGTGATGCTAGAATGACAAGAAGCGTTTTGAAACTGGACAGCCTTTGCTAATTAGAAAACTTAGCACTTCAGACACTCCTGGAGATGGTAATTGTCTGAAAGTCTTTCTGTTGCACTTCCTCCATACTACAGTCTTCATTGCTCTTATAGCTTGAGTGGCTGAATGGGGAACACTCTTAATATAAATTAGTACCATGCTTTTCTCAAAAGTGCAGTTCTGATGTAATGATTTAATGTATTTCTCCATAACAAGCCCATTATCAGTCGCTGTTTTCCATGTGTATTCCCAAATATGTCTTGCCTCAGAAGTTACAGAATAGACTCCAACATAGATCTCAGCCTTAAGTATTTGAATTTTTAGAGCTCAAGATATTCACGTAGCCTGATCAATCTGAGAGATACGCAAGTACTTTCACATATAGTACTCACTTTATGCAAGCTCAGTTCAATCCTTGTGTTCAAGCAGTTGGACTTTGAAGATGTCAAACTAAACAAGAACAAAAATCTTTGGATGATGCAAGTTCAGTATTGTACTTTGTTTTGCATGAACTGTGTTCAGTTACATTCAATTTCTGATGTGTACTTGAAACAATTTGTACCAGAAAGTTTATTATTAAAGTACAGAACATGGATGACATTAGCCAGACCCTTTGGCTGTCACAGTGATACTAATTATTAATTCTTATGCTTTGATGAAGCAGAAAAAGAATGTTTAAGAATTGCAGGAGACCCACTGATTCTGTGTTGGAAAGACACTATAAGTATGAATATAATTTTGTTTTGGTTTTGATTTTTTTTTTAATTGTAGAAACCAGTATATATGTTGCACCTTATAAAAAACAATGTTTGGACTCTATTTTTTAAATAAAACTGACTTACAGTACTGGAAACATTTCTTGAACATCTTATTAATTGGAGAAGTATTTCACTTAATGTCTCTGTATGATTTTGATGTTTCCTTTGCCCACCTATAGGGATAACTCAAGCCTGCTGAATGATTTAGGATATCTAATTCAGTTATGGATTAGCTAACATTAAGTAGGCAATTAGTAAAGTTCACGCAGTGGACTTCAAAGAATCAGCTTTGACTGTTGGCTGTTTTATTTTCAGAGAGAAAAGTTTTTTACTTCAGCATCATAAATCCTTTTAATAAATCTAAAAAGAGAAGAAAAAAGATTTCTCCTACCAAGTTGTTCTGCTTACAATCATGAAACTACTTTAAAGCTAGATGTTGCAAAGCCGTTATGATTTCAGGTTTTGTATATAGTTTTCCTCTGTGCTTTAATTCAGAGCTAAACTCAAAGACTGAAAATGGCAGGTTCGCTTATGCCCATTTAATTGGATGAAACATCCCTTAAATCTCTGTCACAGGCTAACTTTTAGGTAGTAGCAAAGAATATGGGCTTCATCCTGCTTAATGTACTAACCAAGCAGATAGAAGGGCACTACGGCTTTGTGCAAGTGAAACATTAATCAATGGTTTATCCGAAAGAAGCATTACAGATTTCAATAAGTGCTCCAGAGAACAAGTTTGATAAAATCAGTATATCAGACATATCCTAGTTCAAGTTAAATTACTCATTTCAGGAGTTGGTGCTGGAGTCCCAGGGCCTCCAGCTTCTTCCATGGATTGCTGTGGCCCTAACACGGCCCAACGCACCCACCAAAAAGCCAGGAGGCATCAGGTGTGCAGCAACTTAAGTAAGTAGTAACAGTTCCTGTAGTTTGTACTTGGCCACAAGGGACTGAGCCTTAGACCTGCCTGTCATCACTTGTGATGGCACAGCTGGGAAACGGAAAAGACAACGTTGAGAGGAATTCAGCACTGCCCTGTCACAGCTGTGCACCACGTATCCTGGCCTAGGTCCTCATTTCCTCTAAACCAAACAGCATATTGCCACCCCTGTCCCTTTTTGCTCCTTCAGGTGGCCCTTCCTCCCCATATATTCCTTACAAGCAACATTATTCCCCTGTGCTGTCCTGCTCCTCTACTCCAAATGCGATCTTGCTTCCAGTTCCTCTCCACTGTGGTGGCCCAGATACCCAGCAAGCCCAGTTTTACAGACACTGTATCCCACACAAGAAAGGTGCACCTGTGGTGGATGGGCCCCTCCTGTGGCATATGGGATTTGTATTGCTGCCTGCTGGAGGACACGGCAAACGCGGTGTTACTGGCACTGGTACACCGCACGGAGTTTTTTGATTGGTTTTTGGCTTACTATCTTAATGCAATGCCAAAAATACGGACTTTTCAGAAAAGCAGCTGCTGCATTTCTGCACAGATCAATCTATACATGTTCAGCACCTCAACCAGTAACTAGTGACTTCACAGCGAAGGCAATCAGGAGCTGGGACTTGACTGTGAGAACTCTATCCTGAAGCAGCTATATGAGATCTTAGGCAGAATGAGACAGGAATTACATTTGGTCAACTCTGCATCTCTCCTTTAATCTTTCTTGCATTCTGAGCATAACTAATATGCTCAGTTTGAGCACATTATAAGCACAGTTTGAGCACAGTTAATGATTTCAACCCTTGCTATCCTCAGAATTATCTTGTATAGTCAGGGTCAAAACAATCTGAGTGTTCCTACAGAAACAGTGTTTTCCCCAGCCACAGCAGTTAACTGGTTAGGAAGACGCCACCATATGTAACAGCCAGACTGGGGAGAGTTGGTATTTGGCACTTCAGCTGTGTTTCATTTGAGAAATGATTCTGCAGCCTAAACAATCAGTGCACGGCTCTTTGTGGGGATTTGCAAAGCCCCTGCGGTCTGTTCCTGGCTTGCACAGCTTTCAGAGCAATGTCTGCGTGGGCCAGCCATCATTATAGAGCACATACACACCCTGCAGATTAACCAGCCTTTCTTAATCCACTGAGGTTCAGTAAAGGGCGCAGAAAAAATGTGCAGATTGCTTGGAAACTAGACAGTCAACTATATTAGCTAGGGAGAGTCGCTTCATTGTCTCAAAGTTATGTCCACAGAGGCATCTAACTCTCAGGAGAATCATCCCCCGTGCAGTATTTACTGGCTAGTTTCATCACTAGAAAGGAGTAATACCTAAAATAAAGCTAAAATCATATCTGTTTCGATCGAGTACAACCAATGTTATTGTTTTTCTTTCCTAATGTATTCTAAAAGATGACATTTTCCCTCTTTGAAGTAAGGTCTGTCTTTCAACAGTTGCTAGTGAGAGCTGGGCTGTGACTGCTGCTGCACACAATTTGATGTGGAGTGCTGCAGGGCTGGTGCGTCAAATGTTACCTGAGCGTTTCTCCTTTGATAAATGCAGCAGAAATGAGTGGCTGCAATAATTGTGCCATGGGAAAAGACCATTCCAAATAATTAAAAAGCGAGATGAACCGTAGTTCTCTACTTCTAAAGTTTCCCACCCGGCAAAACAGAATTGTATTTCCCTGTTATGAAGAATGATTTATAAAGTATATTTATGTTTAGATCATGACCAAATTTGCATTTTGCCTAGAGACAAATTTTACTCGCCTAACCCTCAGATTGGATGACCTAATATTAGGCACCAAAATTTCTGAATGAATTAGAGGGGGCAACCAGTCTCTTGAAGTCCCCAAGCCTGCGAAGACAGACACCTAAGCTCTGCTGCAATTCAGGGATGAGGGGGAGGACACAAACTCTACCAAAGGCTCCAAAATGGCCCCGGTCAGCACTAAGTTTCAGAAAAAAAACAAAGCACAAGAGGTGCCATCACCAGCCCTTTCCTTTTTGACAGCAGCCTCATGGTTAGAGACTCTTGGGATCTGGTAGGGCTGGTATCCAGTTATAATGTTAGGTAAATGTCCTAATCCCCATAATACAGGTCTTCTAGGTGTTGAGTGGCACCTGATCTCCTGGTGTAAGTGCAGCTCACTTACCTACCCCAGTGCAGCTCCTTCTTTGCTAACTGCTGCTCTGGTTGGTTTTTCTGGCAAGCCAGAAGGAGCATTTTCCTGCAAGCATTTGTAGCTTTCTCTCTAGAGATGTCTCAATTGGCTATTCTGAGGGATGTTGAGATGCAGACTCTTTATCTTGATTTTTACAGGGAACCTAGGCTCCTGCTTATACTCTCATAATTACTGCACTGGGGGATCCATTATATTTTTAGCCCTTGCTGTAGCCTGAACACAGTAGTTGGCTTCATGTAAGTATAGTTACAAGAACAGCATGGACAAAGTCTGAGTTCACCTCTGTAAAATTCCTCACTTTTGAAAATCCTGGTTTCCAGACTGCTAAACAGTTGGTTCACAGTTTCTGATTCCTTAAGGTATTTTATTAGCATAGAATATTCAAATGGTCAAATGGTTGGAAAAAAACCAGTAAACAAAGTCAAAGAACAGAACACCTAACATACATTTGTCATTGACAAGAATATTTAATATTCTATGCAGTCACTGCTCGAGATCGATCATCATTTGGATTATTGTAGTAATTAATGATTTCTAATCTCTATCCTACATTTAAGCACCTGTTTCATCATATTATTTATTTATTTATTCAATTAACTAATTCAAGTGGTAATTATAATTAAGAGGTAGAACAAAGGTATAAACAGAGTCTGGCTGAAGGTTTTCCACATTACAGATAATCAACATTGAATCTGAACTATGTTTTGGCCACATCTCAACTTTTAAGGAGCACTACCACAAAGCACTAGTCACAGGAGCACAAGGAATAAGTCATAATCTCTGCTACACCTCTCCTTTCCAAGCCTGTGGGAACATACATGAAACCATTCCCTTTCTCACTACCAAGCTGGGTTTAGGCAGTAGAAACCCCTGCACTTTCGACAGCTACAGCAACTCCTGCTTAATAAATCTTGCCATGCCAGCCTGCCTCCTTCCAGATACACAGGCACCGTTCCAAGTACCAGTTTTCCCTCTGTGTAAGGATAACCAGGTAGGGCAGGTAACTAACACCCTCATCCCTCTCCTCCTTTTCTCACTTCCCTGCTCTGCTCTGAACACTCCTGCCTTCCTCCTCATTCAGCTTCCAGTCCCAGCTCACTCTGCCTCCCTGGTGCAGCTTTTCTGTAATAACCCCCCAAACCCCCAAACAAATCAACACATCTGCTCTTTCTGTTGAAGTGGGACTACTGTGCGGAATGCAAATTTGCCAGGAACAAAGTCGTTAACTAAGCAATAGTCTAGTTCCCAGCATTATTTCCACTGAATAAACATTCAGTGCTGGTGAACTGTAGAAGACAAGCTGTTGAGGGACCAGGATCAGAAGCCAGCCTGCCTGTCTGATGGCCTGGTACATACATATAATTTCCCATTTGCGCTTCTTCTGGTCTCGTGTTATGTTTCTGGCTTCTTGGTGTTCAAGCTTCAACAATATGGGGGGGAGAGGGTGAATTATTCCCCTGCCAAGACTCCCTTTTCTCAGGAGACTGCCCCATTCATGAGACTACGAAGTATTTTGCCTCTCTTACTGAAGCTGTTTCATTCTCTGCAAACATATCTATTAGGCCAGGGAAGAAAACGGCCTTTTTAGCAGTGGTTCATTTGTTCACTGGATGGAGAGGCAAGAACTGAACTCAAAGCTCCTGCCTCCCATCTGCCTCCCTGCTGAAACCCTCATGATGTTTGTGTTAGAGAGGCAAGCCTGTGTGTGCAGGGAAACAGGGGAACTGGTGTAAGTGCCAAACTCACAAGCTGTAAGACGCAGCTGGACATTCAGCCCAGGATAAGACCTGTGGAGAGGCAAGGTTGAATGCACACCCATCCTCCATGTTTCTAACAGGCAGCACCCCACCAAGATGACCAGCTCCTGCAGTTTCTATTGTAGGTGCCCAGAGTTACACCAGACATCATATAGGACGTTTGAGCTTTTTACATCAGGCTGTTAACCCCCACCATCCTCTCCAGTATAAAAACCTGCAGCAGCTGTGATGATTGATTGACAGACATGGAGTGAGGGGCAAGACTAAAACGGTTTCCTAGGCAAAGGGACATGGTGGAGCACAGGAGGCTGCCTGGTGGCCAGCCCCTCACGGACAATTACAGGACCTGCTCTTCTACAGGTCACACAATGTGGCTCCACAGAAGGGCAAGCCCTCTTTTCCCACCCCCTTACAGAAGTTTACTCTTTTCTAAACAGAGAATTGCAATTCACTATTGACACAAGGTAAGGGACAAGAAACAACTGGTTGACGCTTTCCATTCCTACCAGAGTAGTGCCTTCATCCCATATGCTCCCTCAGCAATACATTTATGGATTCATTCAGGTGGTTCCCAGCACGAAGACCCTCCAGTAAAGCCCCATCTGCTCCACTCCTTGCCTTCAAAGCACTGGCACACCAAGCCCCCATGCACAGAAACGCCAAGTGTTCTTCTCTACCTAGAATGACATGCAAATGGCCGTTAGTTAGAGCCTGTGGGAGACAGGAAGAGTTAATGTCTCAAACATTGCGGTGGGGCAAGTTCTGCCTAACCAGGAACCGCAGCGGAGAAGCCGGTCAGCAACGGGGCACGGAGAGCGGGCCG
>JAVJGG010000058.1:16310617-16327412 GCA_035590195.1 Aviceda cuculoides
GGAGTCCAGAAAGCAAGGGGGTCCGCTCTGAACCCCCTGACCCAACGGGAGGGCTCTCCTTATGTTCTTCCCTGACTTGATGTATATGGTTACCACGAGTTTACTGAGGTCCTCTCATGCCAATTGCTGTTGAGAGAAACCCTTTCGCCTGCTGTTAGGCCTCCCAAGTTCAGGCTGCTTCTGCCCTGAGTAAGATGTTTTAAGTGATGGTTTGCTGTTGTTTCACCTTAATTTAGCCTGAGGGGACTCCGAACTCACCATGACTCCTCCCTGGTCTGTCCAGCCCGGGTGGTGACAGAGGCAGCTTGGACACCTCCTCCCCAACACAGCCGGAGGCTGCGACCACCATCACCACCTCCTCCCATCTCCATTGTCCTGGCACTGTAGGGCTCTGGGAACAGAAATGTACAGAGGAAAAAGGTGGAGAGCTGTGGTACTTGGCCAAGGATCCTCCCTGTTGGGACTCACGTTTTAGCTGGTCCTCAGAAGGTCTGGCTGGCCATTTCCTTCCCACCGCTCCTTCCTGCTAAGCTCACAGCTTGGCCGGGGCGGAGTATTCAGTGAGTAAGTGCATCGCGCTACACAACCATACCAGGAATTGCAATTAGCTTGTTTTCTTACAGATGTACACAGTCTGCATTTCTCAGATCAATGGAGAATCAAATGCATTTTTGCATTTACCACAGCTCTATCTGCACCGAGCACGATGGGCTGGAAGTTTATTCACGCAGCCAGCCGCTATCTGTCCTCCCATCTTTCCTGCAGCACCACAATTGTCTTTGCATTTAGAATTTCTATGAGCTTCAAAGAGAAGCTCTTATCAGTTATAAGGATATTCAAGTATCAGAGGAGACTTGAGAGGCCAGCGTCCTTTTGTGGGGGAGGAGAACGAGCAGTGGCTCGGACACTCCATGTTGTCTCCAAACCAACAGGTAACGTCGGGCACCCCTGCAACGTGCTCCCCTCACTCGCTGCTGCTGCACCCATTGCTCAGGGTATTTTGGGACCCACTGCTTCAGGCTCTGGATTCAGCCGAGGCATTTATTAATCAGTGCCAGGGCAACGAGCAGGGAATTAATTGAATGGCTCTAGCGGGTTCAGGTCGCGGAGGCCCTCTAGGTGCCATTCAAACCGTGTGGCAGCGGCTGGGCGCTGGTGCCACAAGCCTGTCCGCTGACATCTGATTCTTGCAGGAATCAAAGCTGTTTAATTGTTTGCTCTAAATATGTAGTTTTTCTCACGAGTTTTCTTAGCTATGCCAATTAAAAGCTTTTTTTTTAAAATATATATACTGATGCTCTGTAGGGAAGGGGAGAGGAAAGAAAGAAACCTTTTTCTTTGTTTGGACTATTTGGTAGGGCTGAAGCACGACTGTCTGCTTTGGCTTCTTAAACCACATATCACATCTGTAAAAACATCATGGCAAAAGGAGGAAAAAATAATCTGCAGTGCTTTCCTGGTGCTTTCTGTGAGGCTTTCATGTAACAAATAATAGATTTTCATCAATTATGCATTTAGGTCACAGGAAGAGTTGGAAGAAGGAATTCCTTTGCCATTTCAAAGTTGCTGTCAGGAAGAAAATATAGCCAAGCTGATGGAGCTAGAAGAAATGCAGTTTTGTTCTTATGTCCTGATGTTTTTCTTCTCCTCTTTCTTTACCCGCATGCCTATTTGCATAAGCATTTCCCCGTATAGCAAAATCTGTATAGGGAATGCACAGAGGCCCTTAGGGCATGGAAATCTCTTATTTTGCAACGGCAATTCTAAAACATACATAAACACCATTAGAGAATTGAGTAAAAGGCCTTCCCTGTAAAGCATTTGGTCAGATCCAGAAAACAGCATAGGCTCCTTGGTGGGCAGCATTACCATATGTAACCTTTAGGCTTCTGCGCAATTTACAACCCCAAGATAGGTGCTTAAATATCCTTTTAAAAGTATAATGAGAACTAAGCGCTAAGGAATGGGTTTCACTGTAGCCACCCCACAGAGCAGGCAAAAGCTGATGTTAGCTATTGAAAAATACCAGAGAAGACCTTAAAAATCTCACCTCTTCTCTGTACTGGAGATCACAGGAGTCTCTCGTCCCTCTGGATCATATGCCTGAGCAAAGTCTCGGAGCACTTGCTCACCTCTTTCTTGTGAAAAATGTCTGAGAACTTGTGGAAATCCTTCTGGTGCTGTGGCCTGCATCTTACATGTGCTTAGAGCATTGAGCAGGAAGCAGAAAATGAGGGCTCAGGGCTTTCCACCCCTACCCCCCCCCCCCCAATTCTTTTCAGGAAGCTGACATTACTCCCCAACCCCCAGCAGAATTAATGTGGGAATGGCAGGAGGGAGAAGAGGGATATTACAGCAGTTAAGATGAGGAGGCCGCTCTGCTTTCCCACCCCTTCTCCCACTTTGCTTATGTATTTTACTTACTTTTCTTACATGTACAATATATTACCCGGCTTGGGAACAAGGACGGAACTGAAGTCTCCCACCGCTGAAGTAAATGCCACAGCAATTAGGCAAGAGATTGTCCCTTTGCATACTGTGGCCCATTGTCATGCATTCCTGTGGCTCCCCTTCCTCAGGAAAGGCAGACACTGCTTTTCTCTCTGCTCTTTCTTAGCCTGAAGGTCAGGGCAGTCCCTTGAGAGATGAGGCTGTGGCTGCTGATGGCTCCAGGCTGAGGAGAGTCTTAAGCCAGGTGACACTCTTCTGGTGCATGGCTTCTTCCTTGGCTCATACGCCTGAAAGTAAGTAGGTTGTGACATTTAGCCATGCGGGAGCACCAGCTCAGGCTGGGGAGAGGCCAGATTTGTGAGCCCCCAAAAGGTGGGAGGTGGGTGCCAGAAGGCCGGCTTGGCTAAGACAGACCAAGTTCTCCCACGTGCTGGAGACGTGTCTCCAAAAGCTTAGGGAGTCATGGCAAAGCACAGCACACTTGTTTAGAGATCTCTAGCTGGCTCTGAAAGAGACAGATCCTGAACAGGAGGCAACACAACTTGTTGCTTGGGCTAGCAACAACCCTCCCTCCTGGGAAGGGTGCAGAAAAGGTTAGTGGAAAGTGAGCGTTGTACCTGCAGAGCTGTACCTCAGGGCTGCTAAGAGTGAAATACAGAGTATGCCTCTTTAATCCAGAGCAATTTTTATTCAGTTGATTTCATTTTGGAAGCAAAAGAGCTAAGAACTACTTCAAAGGTTAATTTTAGCATATTTATACTATATATACACGATCATTTAGGATATTTAAATTGAGTCTTAAAATAGTCTCCCCAGTAAGCAGAAAAATCTCCTAACTGGTTTAAAAGAAAAAAATGTTTAATTCTGCTATAATGAAGGCTACACATGCAAAAGTTAAGAGTTTGGTTATGTTTATGAAGTAAATCTGTCCTGTGAGACAGGGTATTTGGAGGCAGGGCTCTTTCATGCCTTCCTCTCAGAAGTGTCCTACTTTCCACAAAGACTAAATATACATTTCACAGAATGAGAGTGACTTTCTGTAACAACCTCTAGGACTTTTACCTAAGGCCTGTGGTTCTGCTGTTCTGTAGCTTTCTCTAGCAAATCATTAAATATTTAGTTGATGTCGACTAGTAAGAACTGAAGACATGAAGTTCCCTCCAATATCATCTGCTAGTCCTGGTGTTCTCCTGAGGATGACTCTTAAATCACTGGGCTGCTGACTAGCATAAAAAAATGAAAATGGCATTTCCGAGAGTAAAAGTCTTCATTTCCTCTGCTTTTCTTACAAATACAATGAAGTGGATCATGCCGAATGAAAGAAAACCTTTTTGTAACATTTTTGTGAGGAAAAGGCACTCAAAAATATTGCGGTCTCCCCCCAACCAAGAATTTAGTTTTATTGCTTAGGCAAAAGCATTAGTCATTTCTACAGCCCCTCTTAATCCCTTGCGGGCACTTAGACTCAGATCTTACCATTTCTTCCAAGGTCGTACCTTACTAAATTGGGGGAATAAAACCTTGTCCTTTGTTAGAGTAAGTACTAAACCATCCATTTACTTTGTAGGCCCTAAGATTTACAGCCTGTTTATGAAAGATAAGAAAAATCAGGCTTTGAAATTCCTGCTGACAAATTTTGCAGCAGTAGAAGTATTAGCTTTGCTCTTCTAGTCAATTCCTAGTTTGAATAGTTCTTGTTTACTTTGCTCTAAACCTTATTTACCTTCTGTTTTCCGGCATTGCTATCAGCTAGAAATTACCTTTCACCCTAGAACTGTATTTTTTCTATTTCTATGCAATAGTATATATTAAAGTGTGTTAAGTGCTTTTAAGCCATAGACTGGCAGGTGCTATATAAATATTTATCTTTGTTATGATTGCTTAAAGCAGAAGGCTCAGGGGTATGTAAAAGAAAAAAAATAAAGTAGCCCCACCTTCTGCCCTTGGTTTTCACATCTATTTCATAATCAGTTCAGCAAGAGAAATCCCTCACAGAAATAACACATTCAAACTGCCTTGCAGCACAACACAAGGATAATTTTAATCCATGTTAAATTCCCAGATTTACAGTCACAGTTGATTCAGTTTTGAAATGACCTGCAAAACAGTTTATCCCAGGTAAATGTAACTGAGTAGTTTCATAACAAAACCCCCTCTTTTATATTCTCTTCTTTGCGATCGACCTGGGTTCTTTTTTGCTTTCAAAGGATATTCCAGCTAGTGGAATGGTGGAAATGGGAAGGATGTCTGTCTTTGTGGAAAAAGACTGTGTGGCACTCGGCAGAATTTGTGTGAGCTGGACTGTTCTTGTGCTATTGTTCCAGGACTACTGAGGTTTACTTAAAAACCCCAGAAGTTCCAGAGAGGCCAGGTGCCTTATATTATATGTTTGAGTGTTCCTTCCTGACCGAGTTGCTTTTCCCGTTAGAGTTTTTTGTCCCATTCCCATCTGAGGTTTGTTTCCTGTTCCTTTTCATTTCACCTTAGCTTTTCAGGCAATGACATCCAAATAGAGAGAGACAGTCATTGCCATGGTTTTTGCTCTAAAACTGAACTTCCTGGCTTTTATGGCTTAAAATCAATCCCATAATGTTCTGTGATTTCTATGTAGGACTGGCAAGAAGTAAAAGGGAGTTTATTTTGCCTGTATGCAGACAGGCCAAATTTCACACATTAGGAGCAGCAACTAATCACCCACAACATTTCCTAAAGTTCATGGTGCTGGCAGACAGCTGTTTTCATTCTGATATGATGGTTTCTTTGCAGATTCCTGCTGCCAGCAATGTCTCAACCACTTTACTAGTGCTCCATGCACCGCATATCCTGAGCTACTGCCTTTAAAACTCCTTTCTGCTTTATGCACATAAACTAGACTGCCAACAAATACTAAGGAGACAGCCATATTACTATAGCCATCTGCTGTACCAAAGGGAAATTTCAGTTACTGATACCTAGAACTAAAAGAAAATGATAACATGTAGACATGCATCCCAGGTCCCTCAATAAAAGCTTTTAACCTTACTTTTTGGTTTGCTTTTTTCTTCCTCTTTTAAATCTTGGCCCTTGAAGCAGTAAAAATGCATTAACTCTACTGTTTATGATGTAGGAATTAAAAAAAAAAAGTTACCTATATTCTCTGAAAGTTAACCAATATTATGGTAAATACATGTATCCCACATATGCCATAAATATATAGAAGTTTGACCCTTGTCTAAGTAATCATTGATAACAATTTTTAACAGCTCTTTAATATTAGACTTGATTGATGTGGAGCTTAAGAGACTGGGGAAAGCATTCATTTCAGCTCCACAATGTTGGCTACACACCTTTGTCTGTAATCTCCTATCTGCAAACTTGTTCCGATGCTTCTTGTCTTCAAAGACTTCAAAAGTATGTTCTTGAAGCCAAGAATATATCTCACTGCCAACCAACAGTCCAAGTATCTGACTTTAAACAGAACTAGTGCTGGAAGACCAGCATCTTATGCCATGGGTAGCATGAGGCTGAGTTCACAAATACTGGTGTGAGGCACCCAGAAATGTTCCCTTTAACCAGTTCAGCCTGATGATTGGCAGCCTGAAGATAAAATCTTCTAGGAATGAAACATGGGAAAACCTCAACAAATTCTGCACATCTCTGAACTGTTGTCAGTTGTTAAATACAGGAGAAAAAACAAGTGGATTGGGGGAAGGGGAAGAGTTCCCTATAATCCATTCCTTAAACAAATATTTATGATCTCTGAGTAATGAGGTATCAAAATCTGAACATTTGAAGTATATTCGCTTTCTTTCACTCCCACTGATACAGACACATTTGTAATTATGCATATTTGTTCAGTACAGTCATGCTGTTTTTAACTTCCATCTAATTATTATTTGTATGATTATAGCTCCTAGGAGCCCAGTCACAGACCAGAAGGCTACTGTGCTAAATGTAGAAGATAGGCAAAAAAATGTCTTGAACCCCAAAGATTATAGGAAACCTACCCATTAACTTCAGTGTTATTTTCCCAGTTGGTTTTATCATGCTTCTAATTAATCTGCTACACACAAAGACAGTAGCAAGCATAATTTACTAAAAATCAACACAAAGAATAGATCTTAAACGTGTCAGGATTTGCCAAAGCATCTAAATCTCTATACTGCTCTGGCAGTGTAATGCAAGTTACATTTTAAAATTCATTGAAAAGCTTTAAGTATTTTGTTAAAAACCTTACCAACATGGGTTCAGTAAGTAATGGGTGAAAGCACTATTTTATTTGTCTTTTATGTGAGCTATTGTGCTTATATGAAAAAAACAGCAAGTCCCTAATGTGGGAATTAGAGTGAAATTCTGTGGGGCCTCCATTATACAAGAGCTCAAACTTGTCATTTGTAATGGCCCTATCTTGTGTTACATCTGAGGCACATAGATTTAAAAAAGGTGAAATAAATGAATAAATAATGCTTCTTTTTGGAAGTAGCTAATGCACGAAAGAAAACATTGTCCCCAAAGACACCAAAAAGCACTTTTCTCAAGCAGCAAAGAGCTGCTTGGCTCTTGCAGAGCTGCTGGGAAGGATTGTCAGAGCCTACTTAACTAGATGTCAAGAGATATCCTCTCTTCAGGTAGCTTCTCCGGTGACTCAAAGGCACTGCCATAGCTTCTGCCACGCTCCTTTCCACAATAACAACGCGGTTTTCGTGACTGGGCAACATCCGCCGCCTCGGCTGGAGAACAGCCTTTGGTCTCAGCAACATCTAGTGCAATATAATGTTATTGTGGGAACGGGTTTGATAATGAGATGGGAAGGAGGAAAGAAGGTATGCTATAGCCATGTTTTATCTTCTAATCGCAGGGTACGGAATAGCCATACTTGTAGGTGCAAGCGTGGCAAGTACAGACAGGCACTGGAAACCGATTTGACACCGGCTAGATCCCCGTTAAATGTGTTAAGTGTATTCATATTGGGACTGGTGCCGGGTGGCTCGCTTTAGGACTCGGGACGCGTTACGCAGAGCAGCACTGAAGCCCCCAGTGAGTCACAGCCCCTCCAGCAAGCCCAGCAAGCGCAGCCCCGGCAGAGCTCTGCTGAGCGTGATCCATCCCTGCTCCCCTCCTGTGCTTCGCTTTCAACCAGTGGACAGATTTCCCCCTGCCCTGAGCAAGACAAACATCTCTAACCGTGCTCCTTCCGAAACCTCAGGGGTCCCCTGCTGTTGGCCGTCTGCCTGAGGAAGGTCACTGTGGCCAGTGCCCCAGCGGTAGAAAGGCGGGCTCAGAATTAAAGGCAAGAAGCAGTCACAGCTGAGGCCCTCCTAGGGGCCCCCTAACAGTGTGCGTCCGTCCTATCGATCAGCACAAAGCAGGACAGGTAACCCTTGAGAGGCGAGTACTTGCACCCTTCGTACCAGGCACCTAGCTTGGGTGCCTGCACTCCTGGGACCCTCTTGCAATCAAAAAAAAGACCATAAGCGTCTCCTCTGAACCACGTGCTGGATGCACGTGCCGTTTCTGCACTGGCTACCTAGGGAGCCAGCATCGCTTGTCTGGAAACGTAAAGGTCATAAATACCTTAAGTAGATGGTGTGAGCAACTCCCTCCTCTGCCTCGCTTCGTCAGTGGGCTGGCAATGGTTGGCAATGCATGCAGGTGAGAGGAGAACAAAGGAAATCACCTTTATTTCTGGAAGAAGAAAAAGAATGTTCTATTTTTCTTTTAAAGTACGCAGGATTACCAATTCATTTATTCATAGTACTTGGTTTTTAATCTGTCAGGGAATAATGACCCATTATTTTATACTTATGGGAAATGACACTTTCTAGTACCTGGTATTTGCAGCTGTCAAATTATATATGTCAGCATCTGTCATTCTGCAGCGGTGCTTAACGAACGAGGTTTGCATATCCCGATGAGCTTCTACTAGAACAGAGAAAAATATTAACACCTTTTCTGGCAACTGTAGGGGCTGACTGCTTTTTTAGCACATTCACTTCTGCTCCATATAGCCTTACCATATACAGCCTGGGCTGCACAGTCTCAATGGTTGTAACAGGCCCAATTAAATACATTAACATACAGATTTCTACCTGTGAACTGCAGAATGGAATATCTTCCTTTCCTAATTCAATGACTTACTGAAAAAAGAAAATAACAGTATTAAAATGAAAGTATGGAATCCCTAACAACATGAGTTGTCAATAAAAATTTAGAACATTTAGGGCTTCGTCCAGTTAGTTTGGAGTAAAGACAGTCCTCTGTGGTCATCAGGCCCTCCGTGAGGCTGTCTTGTCCAGCTTGCACCCAAAACTTTGCAGAGGAAAAAGCAATGAGTCACTCATCACGTCACAAAAATGAGGGGGAAAGCAGCAGATGATCACATTTACTTTTCAAATTTTGCTGTTGTAAGAAAATAGGAAGTTATTCAATTATCACAAAGAAACCACCAAAATCCTATCGCAGATAAGCGTGGCAATGCAGTGTCTACAGCATCAACTGTCTCTACAGACTTCTTCATGTCTCTAACTCTGAACAGCTTCATCACTTTCAAGGGTACCATGTCAAACTTATAGCTGATCCATACCCAGAGACAGGACCCTTCCTTGATAGATATCCTTTACACAAGCTCACGGAAAGAACCTTCTCCTTTTTTGTCACAAATTCTTCATCTTTTTCTACGTTGCAAACTGATATCCATTTTATAACAAATTATCTGCTGCAAAATACAACAGTATACCTAGGCATTATGTAACAATGCCAAGTGGGCAAGCAAATGATTAGCATACAGGAATAACTTTGCTTATAAGGCTCATTGCATCACTGTGATTTAGGTAGAGACAAAAGGACAGAAGCCAGACAAGTCAGACAGCAAAGAATAGGTGATGGTGCACCAGGGAGGAACTATATTGTTCTCCCACTCAAAGGCACATTAGTCTTTTTTAGTTTTGTTTTGTTTTAATATAAGAAAGGCTCCCATGGCAACTCATATTCTTCACTAATGAGCTTTCCAGGGTTGCCAGGGCTTCTGGGCTCTTCATGCGATCCGTGGGCAGGACCTTGGACCTGTCTTAGAGACACAAATCAGTCCTCAGACTAGAAACTTTGGAAGGGCCAACATACAGGATTTTTGGTCTAGGCCCTTTGCTGCAGGATGGGCCGTAACCTGACCCATTGATTTTAAGGAGGACAACTATGGTATATTAAAGCAGCTGTATTTTTCAGTATTAAGTTCTGTGTGTTAGCTTTTCTCACTGGAAATTCAATGGGGGAGAAGTGTTATTTCCTCGAGTGTGTCATGCGGAGGAAACTTCATGCTGAACTTATATGACCAGACACAGCTGCTCCTCCTATTAGATATAAAGCCTACATATTTCAGAACCAGAGTCTTTATATTTTAAAGAAGATCCTGTTTGCTGGGATTTCCTACCTCCGACGCGTGGCAGTTGCCAAATCCCCGTACACTATAGCTGCTTCACAAGTCTGTGAGCCTACGTGTTTTCCATGGCTGAATGAGCAGTTAGCAAGCAGCAGGAACGATCTGCCAGGAGCCTATTCCCATCTTGTTTCCTGCTTAGACCTGCCTTTCTACAGTTCAAATAGGCACCACAAAGGAATGCAGGTTACTGAATCTTTGCTTACACTGAGCAGAAACTGGTACGGGCACAGCTGAGTCCTGGAGATGACACGAAGCTTTCTGCTGGTGAAACTGGTGGATGTCACCCAGCAGGAAGACAAACCCATACACTACAGACCCTGTGTACACACAGCCAGGAGCTGAAGGACAAGCGCAGTGAGACTCATCATCCTGCATAAAGTCCTAGAAACTACGGCTGACTCCTAGGTCCAACTTATAGCCACAAATATCTGTATCGTTACACAATACATTTAATCACAGAAATCATTTAAGTTGTTCACTCGGTCATACCATTTTAATAACTGAGCAGAAAATCAGCCCCCAGATCTTTCTCTCCCCATAGTATTACGTATGAAACAATATATGTCAATGAGCTAATAGCCAAAGTGGAAAGCCAAGCTGAAGATATAGCAATACTACAAAGGAAAATAAATCAGTGATGTCATGAGTTCACCAGGCACTGCTGTTAAAAACGAAAAATGATCTTCTGAAATTTTCCTTCTGTAGTTCCTCTGGCCAAAATTGGTTATCAGATTCAAACTGGATATGTGAAATTAATTTATTCCCTGAAAGTCAAGTTTTCAGAAAAATTGCTCTTAAACAGCACTTCTTGGTCTACTTAAAGCTTTCTAGAATTATCTGGTACACTCTAATAGCAGTGATTCCAGTTATTTGTTCTGGAGGTTGATTAACAAAAAGTTTTATTCCAAGCCCTTCGTTTATGCCTGTATTGACAAGAAAAAGTACCAGTATTCACTGTGATTGGAACATATCTTAGCAATATTTCAGATATTAGCCATGGGATTAATCTGACTAAGCAGATTTCTGCACCATAGATGTCTTCTACATCTGAACTAATCACCTTTGTATGGAAAGGAATAGAGGCATTGCAGCACAACCCATCTCATCCTAAAGTCAGCATCTAAAATACATATCCAGTGAATCTCACCACATATCTAATTCTCTCTGTTAGTGAAGGAAGAAAACATGGAGTAACAAGATGAGCTGTAAGCATCTGTTGGACAGAAATCTAAAGTAAAGTGAGAGGAATTCCATCATCAGAAAATATTAAGATTAACCTATGTCTTGGTTTCAGCTGGAATAAAGTTAAGTTTCTTCTTAGTAGCTGGTATAGTGCTGTGTTTTGGATTTAGGATGAGAATAATGGTGATAACACACTCATGTTTTAGTTGTTGATAAGCAGTGTTTATACAAGTCAAGGACTTTTCAGGTTTTCATACTGCCCTGCCAGTGGAGGCTGGGAGTGCACAAGAAACTGGGATGGGACACAGCCAGGGCAGCTGACCCAAACCAGTATTCTGTACTGTATTACGACATGCCCAGTATATCAACTGGGGGGAGTTGGCTGGGGGTCACCGGTCAGTGGGTGGTGAGCAATTATATTGTGCATCACTTGTTTTATATATTCTCTTAGTAGTATTTTCCCTTCCTTTTCTGTCCTATTGAACTGTCTCTATCTCAACCCTCAAGTTTTATTTTTTTTCCAATTCTCTCCCCCATCCCACTGGGTCAGGAGGGAGTGAGCAAGCGGCTGTGTGGTGCTTAGTTGCCAGCTGGGGTTAAACCACAACAGCGTGAATCAGGTTGCATTCAGATTTAGGGTGATCAGCTCAGTACTTACATGGAAACCTGAGTACTCGCTGCTCCTTTCTTGCAAATACTGTATGCAGTAGGGACTATTTGAGCTGCGTGTTCAATGGGGAATAACAGAGTTAGCTAGGTCAATAAAAATAAGTAACAAGAAAGCTCAACAACAAAAATGAGCGTGCGGAATGTCAAGCTCAGTTGGAAGAGGCTCAAATTAAAGCCCTTCAGTGAAATCACCGATAGTAACCCATGAAATTAGAGCCACTGACCTGAAGCACAGGCTAGACCTAGTATCACAACATTCTTACCCTTCTAAAATGCTTAAAGACAGTCTTTCCTGTTTTAAGTATTTGGACATTAATTCACCTTATTTTAGTGCACTCACAAAACTTCATTCAATTGGGCAAATCACCGAAGTAGAATATAAACCAGCAGTGAACTAATGTAGTTTATATGGCATTAAAGAACATGCATGATAAATTTTGGGTTTTAAATACAATAAATCAGTCATTTAAATTTAATATAAGCTGCATAATTTCATTCTGCTTCATTAGCCTATATAAACACAATAAAATCTGTCAAATGCAAACAAAGGGCCTCCTAGAGGTGATATTTTAATTGTAATAAAACTGTCATCTAGATTAAGAGGCCAGCTGAACAATTCATTTCTACATAGAAGTTAATGATATCCTAGAAAATGAGCATTAGATTTAATTTCTCCTGATGCGCTGGTGCTCAGGAAGCAAGAACTTTGTTTCTGCTCTCTACTGCAAGCAATCTGCTCCATGGCCCTAGCATCACATCAGAAGAAAAAGGGAAAAATAAAAAAAAATTTAAAAAAGGGGCTGCATTGCAACATGAAGCTCTGCCTCTGCTGCCTTCTTCGGACTATTGGCTTTAACATCAGTGGGAGTTCAGCTTAGAGGTGGGATCCAGGGGAAGGCCACCTAAGCTAGCCAAGCATCCTCCAACATGCTCTAGGCAGGTCGGAAGAAGGGGGTTTTCCCTGATGGCCCCTGCCACGGACCAGGACACCACAGAAGGATGCCCACCCTCCCCGGGCATATTGCGTCCCACAGGAGTCCCTGAGCCGTTCCCCCAGCCCGGGCACGGAGGGAATTACTGCTCGGCAGTGTGCACTTGCTGACAAAACCATACCTGTATTTCCTTCCTGTTGCCAGTAGGAAGAAGTATATTGTTTTTCCCCTTAAAATGTTAATACAGCTCACGATTTATTTTAGCTGGCTGAGAAGCAAAACACTCAGATCTTCTGCTGATTGGCTTTAATTGCTTGACTAGATGTCTTTCAGCTGGTAACTATGAAATATTCACAAGTGACATAATCTAATGCCAGCTGGGACAGTCGACTATCAGAAGCTAATTTTGCTGGCTTTACCTCCCCCTCCCCTCTCTCCATATACACTCCTGCTGCTCTTCCGTAATTTATTACTTCACCTGAGACCCTGTGTAGCCTATACAGGGAAAAAAAGCAGCGAGGGCCTCTTTCACCAGCCTTTTGTGAAAGCATTAACCTGCACTGAAGGGAAAAATCATCTTTCACGGTAAAGAGTGTTGTGCAATTGTTTACCTTATCCTTTGAATTTTAATCCATAAAACCATTTCCTCCCTAAAAATAGAGCTCCATATTTTCTAAGACAGTCATTTAGCAGCCAGGCAGAAAAGCCACCAACGTGCCTTTGACTCTGATTTCTTAGTATCACATTTTAAAAAGAAACATCTCAGCAGCTCCTCTAAGTGACAGAAACAACATAAAGCTTTAACAGGGAACAAGAGGCATCTTAATTTCTTCAGAAGAGAATCTGCCAGGGATTTTATGGATGTATTTACATTTCTTCATGAACTACTTCTTAAAACTGTGTCAGTCTCAGATTTCTTCATCCCTGGTCTGGGTATCTCGGCCGTATGCAGGGGCCAGCGGCCGCTCTTTCATTCGACTAATTGGGCACCTGCTCCTGCCAAAGCCATTAGCCGAAGCCTTCATAGCTGAGAAGGAACCGTTACGGCTTTAATTTCTGAAGGCTGCAATTTCTAACACTGAAACGGTCCCCCCAGCATTTCTGAGGAGTCCCTCCCGCATCGCCCCCACAGCCTGTACCCTTGCTCCCCAGCTGTAGGGGGGGCTCGGGGCAGAAATACCTCCCATGGGACCCCCGGCTGCCCTGGAGCCAGCACCGCTCCCTGCGTTTGGGGAGGCGGAAGGCGTGTTTGCAAAAGGGCCCGTGGAGCCGGTTGGACGTATCCTGATGATCGCTGCTGTCCCCCAGTGTTTTCCCTCCCTCAGGCAGCACAGAGCCCTCCCTGCCAGGTAGTGGGTCTTGGGGCAGAGAGATCATCCATCCCGCCACGACTCAGCCGGACATTTTTAACAGGAGAAATGTGTCGGAACAAACCCAGTTCCAAAATACAATGTGCCATATTGGCCTTAGTAGAAAAACTGGTAAAGAAGTGTTTCACACATGTGAGATATTTAATGAATCCAAACCAAAACATTTCCACGTCTCTTTGAATTTCTCTGTTAAGGTTTTCTTGGCCCCCCAGAGGACTCTCTAATCTTCAGAAGTGAAAGGCCAGTGTATTAAAATAAATATCTTGAAGGGTTACCAGATTGCTGGACGTCACCCTTGTTTTGTAGATGAAGGGAGGGTAAACACAGTCTGTTTGTGCAAAGGAAAAAAAAAAAAAAAAGCCGTAAGAGATGAGGACAATTTTAACGAGTTCAAGATGATGTGAATCTGAGGAGCACAGCCAGGCAGCCGGCGCGCGCGGCGGGGGGGAGAGGAGAAGACCCCCCCACCGCAGCGTGCCGTCACCCTGCCCCAATATACCCCCCCGGGCTCGCCTCCTGATAACTCCTCTGTGCTCATTTCTTCACTCAGCACCAGCTCAGCACCCGCTGGGCTGGGAGGATGGAACTGGGGGCTCGGGCGTCCCTCCCGCCTGCATGGCCTTGCTCTACCGGCAGGCACTGGAGCCTCTCCAGCCCCACCGCTGCCACAGCCCTGACCGTTTCCAAATGTTTAAGTATTTACAGAATCCAGGCTAAACCTGTAAGCCATTACAGATAATTTCAGCCTGCGGTGAAAACGTAAAGGCTGTCTCTAAACTGGCCGCACCCCAGCTCCAGGGGGGAACGGGGCGCAGGAGCACAGGCCGGCCTGTGCCCCCCTCTCCTCCGGCCTGGCCGTCTGCCCGCAGACACAAGGCCCCGACGCACAGCTGAGAGCCAAGATGGCTCCCAACAGCTCTCCTGTGCAGCCCTGGGGCACATCTGCACAGAGCCTCCCCTGTTTTGAGGCAGCTGAGCCCCCGAAACCAGCTCGGATCCAAAAAGCCGATGAAGCGCTTTGCCTGACAGAGTCCACCCGGCATCTCTCCGGGCTGACACGATCGTATAGCTGTAGGAAGGGAGTTTGTTTTTAGCTAGCCACTTCAGACAGGAACCTGTATAAACACAGCCCTGTGCAAATATATATAGCCTGTGCAAATATTAGGATATTATGCATGCAAACAACCATATCATTTAGTTCTCTTCAAAGTCAAAGGTCCCCGGAGCAAACATCGATAATTGCATATGTGAGAGCATGATGTCATTTTTCCAGTTGAATTTAGAGGCAGTAATAAGCAGTGGTAAAACTTAGCTTCCAAAGATTTGGAAACGTATCATACGTTTCAAAAAGTATCATCACAGAGGCTGTCAAACTGCGGTCATTTGATGTGGAGCTAGTAGTGTTTTACTACAGTAGAATACAGATCAATACAATCAGCTAATTTCTTTGGACTTTATGAGGGTACTATCAGCTGAAATCAGTTGTTTTAAGTCATTCATAAAAGGACTATGATTGGAAAACATTTTTTTCCTTTCTTTGTGCTGCCTTTTGTTTTCCTGGAGTTTAAAATTACCCTGTTTGCGTGGGCTTTTCATCCAGCAAGAGAGAGATGAAATAATTTCTGCACCTTTTTATAGCAGGAGGTAGTACTGAAAATAAATGCAGTTATAAATCCATCATAAGGGTTTTAAGTTTGTTGCAGCAAGTTCTTCCTAGAATAGCTGTGAGTCATTCATGCTCCCTTTGGCATATTACAGTTTTTACCCATTGGGAATCTTCAAACACTCACTCACATACCTTTTGATTTAATGCTAGAATCCAACCAAAACAGCAGGGCAGCAACTGGCCATTTCTAACTGGTTGAAATTCAGTGATTTTTTACTCTGATCGCTTAACGTAACTGCAAGTCGCTTGAGGCACCTATATAATTAATAGTATAGCTGGCGCCGTTAGGTAGAGTACCAGCAATGATACCTTTAAGCACTGACACTGGTATTCGTATCTTCTTTGGCTTTAGAAGTGTAACAGGGTCTATTAAATGTATAATAAAATTCATTCAGCTGCACACAAACCCGCATAGCTCTGCAGTTTGGCAGCATCAGGGACACGGGGTTTGTTCTGCAGCTCAGAAGAAATAACCCTGGCTGTAGCGTGCTGGCTATTACATGTCGAACAGAGAAGAGATTTTTCCTGTTGTAAGACCTCCAGATAAAAGTTAAAACAGCGATATCGAGATCAATACTAATGAGTAGTGTCTCTCATCTTTTGGCAGTAGAGGATCATATTTTGGGATACTCAGCAGATGTAAGATATGATGTAAGAGCAGCTCCTGCTAACATCAGTTGAAATTTTTTGTACAGATATCATTGAATCAAGATTTCCCCAATATGTCAAATGTTACTTAGCAACAGAATTGAGAAGTCTTTCCCAGTCTTCTAACCATTTGTGAGGTTTTGGTTTGTTTTCCATCCAAAAAGGAATTGGAGAGTCACATTTTCTAAAATTTCCATTGTTCAGTAGCCCGAAGTATTTTTCTTTGGGCAGGGAGGGAAGAAGAAAAAGGGGAAAAAGGAAGAATAATTAAATGGAAATAAAATGCAACCAGGATACTGTCACAAATGTAAAAAGATAAGGGATATTTTCATAGAATCACAGACTGGTTTGGGTTGGAAAGGACCTTTAAAGATCATCTAGTCCAACCCCCCTGCCATGGGCAGGGACACCTTCCACCAGCCCAGGTTGCTCCAAGCCCCATCCAACCTGGCCTTGGACACTG
>JAVJGG010000058.1:16327806-16337880 GCA_035590195.1 Aviceda cuculoides
AGCCAGCAAGAAGGCTGGAGGGGCACAAGAAGTTGGGAGGGGACACAGCCAGGACAGCTGACCCAAACTGGCCAATAAGGTATTCCATACCATGTGACGTCATGCCCAGTATATAAACTGGGGGGAACTGGCCTGGTGGGATCGCTGCTCAGGAACTAATTGGGCATTGGTCAGTGAGTGCTGAGCAATTGCATTGTGCATCACTTGTTTTGTACATTGCAATCCTTTTGTTATTATTGTTACTATTATCATTTTTAGCTTCTTCCTGTCTGTTTTATTAAACCGTTCTTATCTCAGCCCATGAGTTTTACTTTTTCCCCCCCATTCTCTCCCCCATCTCATTGGGTGGGGGGGAAGTGAGTGGGTAGCTATGTGATGCTTAGTTGCTGGCTGGGGTTAAACCACAACAGGTCTCCCCGGAGCCTTCTCTTCTCCAGGCTGAACAACTCCAACTCTTTCAGCCTGTCTTCACAGGAGAGGTGCTCCAGCCCTTTGACTATTTTTGTGGCCCTCCTCTGGACTCACTCGAACAGATCCATGTCTTTCTTGTGCTGGGAGCCCCAGAGCTGAATGCAGCTCTGTTTTCTGACAAAACATCTTATTAGTTAACTGCATCAGAGTGCACCTTTATAGGATGAGTCTAGGAACGATGGAAGTGAGAGCTAATGGCAAGGCCAACATTTCTTCCCTGGGCTCCTTCTAACTTTTCCCAGCATCATATATGTGGTAAAGGGTGTATTAGGTTCTCTCGCCAGAATTGGTTCTGTCTATAGATGCTTAAAAGATAGATTTTAACTTTGCATATATTCATTGAGATATTTCAGTTTCAGCTGACTTCAGTATGATTCACTGGCTGCATGCAAGCACGGAATTTAATGGCAAAACTTTTGTATATACAATGGGAGTGCAAGAAGGAAACGTAGGTCAAAACCAACAAAACCTAGCTGAGATTTCTCCTGTTTTGTTTCACCCCCACCTTTTCATGGCATAGTGCACAGGAAAACTTCTGGACTCAAACCAATCCTCATCCATCATCTAGGAAATGCAGAAGCTGAAGTGTTGTGGGAAAATTCAAAGGTCTGTTTTTTTCAGTTGTACTTGGATTTATCAACAGCTGGGATTTTCCTCACAGATAAGCCAGTGGGAAAAAAATATACAGGGGAAATTTGAGGCAGATACACTGGAAAAAATAATTAAAGATCACAGATCTATCAAATATTTGGTATGCTTATATTAAAGGGCAATGCAGTTTTACAGCTTGAGAGCTGGCAATTTCATTATTTCCATAGAAGCCAGCTATACCAACTTAAATTACTTTCTAATTAATTCATCTATTTTACCATAGAAGGGTTGGAAAATCCTTAAAAACATTTAAAAAGGTACATTCAAGGATTTCCAGTTGTTCCAAAAATTTTCTTCTTAATCCAGAACTGGACACCACATACTTTATAAAAAAATGAGTTGAAGGCAGCTTGTGTGTATTATGTGCTCTACAGTAGTCAAATATCTGTCCAAAAGAAAAAAAATGTACTTGAACAAAAAATACCTTTCTACTGAAGAAAATTAAGGTTCATATGTCATTGAAGGTTATTAAAGCTGGGCTCAATGCCATGTTTTGCCTTGATCCTTCAGATTCCAGTAAAAGATTGATTGTTTTTTTCCCAACAATTAAACTCCCCTGCTTTCTTACAATCACGCAGAATGATACCAGTTAGACTAGTAATAAATTGCTTACATTTTTCTGAGCATGAGGTCTGTTGATTTTGTAACACTAAGCATTTTCTTTCTTTTCTCTGTCATGTATTTTTGGCTATGATAAGCCATACGGAGCATGTCGTGTATTTGCTATATGACAAATCTGTTATTCTTAAGGAAAACCACACTGGCTACGTTGGAGGTAGAATATGTGGACAGGGGCCACCACTCTGTGGCTTTACCTTCAACTTTTTCTGGTCATTGCTCACAAAGACAAAAAATTTTGCAGACAAAGCTACTTTTCTGAAAAACTGAAGTATTTTTCTTTGGATGGAGGATGGAACAAAGCCCCCATCAGAAAGCACAGCAGCGCTGTGTAGAAAGCAGTTGTTTGTGACTAAACGAGTGGATGCAGTTTATTTTTTCCAGCTGTGAAGCACTACATGCCATAACCCTCTTACTCTTTAGCTTTATGCCCACTGTTCTTGTCTTCCTCTTCCACATCTCTTTTTGCCATTTTCTCTGAGCAGTTCACTGGAGTTCTTGGAGAAGGTGCCTCTTCTGAGCTGGCTCCCTGGGAGCTGCCTGTGGTCAACGCAAGAGGGAGAGAGGGAGGGCTGCAACTCGAGGGAAGTTCAGCAGGTCCTAAAACAGGTGTCCAAGAGAGGTTGCTGAATTGACCTCTAAAGCCTTCTAGCATTTTTTTAAGCAGAGCCTGAAAGGTTAAACCAGCCCATCTTTTAGGGAAGTGAAGATGGCTCCCACTTGGAGTAAGCAATATGGGCATAAATAACCTGTCCCAAGCTGGTGAAGACTGCTACCGTAATTCATGTGGGCTTCAGACAGGCTGAGTTATAGGGATCTGGTTGTCATAGCGCATGAGGTTGAAAAGAGCTTCAAAGCAGCTATTTCCCACTTAGACTTTAGCACAAATTCAAAGTATGAAGGCTTCCAGATTAATAATTCCCAGATGGCGTGAGAGGAGCTGCTCACTACATTCTTTTTTTTTCTCCTTTTACCTCAGTAGTTATATGTAGAGCATGGATAACCAGCTCAGATGGGGCGCCTAACCTTTGAACTGATACACTTATGTCCATTTTTCATCCATATTTCTAGCTGCAAGAAAGCCTATGAGCTGATCTGGTGAGTCGCATATGCAGAGTGACTGTCATGTCAGATCTGACTGTATCTCTCTCAGACAAAGCCCGTAATGGTTCAAGAAAACCATGGTGGGAGTCAAAGACCAACTGTGTGGAAAATTCGATATTTTTTCAACATTTGCTGTCAGGCCTTAGCGTAGTCCAATCTTTTTAGCCTCTGTTCCACTGCTGGGCAGTTAAGAAATTTCATACCTCCCTGACATCAGTAGCTGCTGGAGTGGCTGCCCTCCTCTCCTGCTCTTCTCTGCAGGACCTTACATGTGTTGAGAAGTGTGGCTGTACATTGGAAAAGCATTGCTGTGTGCACAGCTTGCTCCCTGGCTGCTTTCTTCCTGTTAGTGTAGCTGTAAATGTCTTCATTATCTATATACACATATAGAAACCCCAGTAAAGAAATTCCTTCAGAGACAAAGTAGGGAGGGACCGTGGGTGAAAGAGTGAGCTGCTTTGTCTCATGTTTTTTTCAGAGATGGGAGTACTTGAGCTGTGGGGGCTGGAGCTGGAGAAAGCTTCCTGGAGATAAACTTCTGATCTTGCACAGGTTGGGATTGCTGGCTGAGAGACAACAGATGCCTCCAGCAGGAAATTGCTCTCCTAAAGACTATTTCAGCACCTCAGGTTGTTGCAAACCTTCCACTCATAATCCCTGCCTACAGAGTTTCCCACACGAAATTTCTAAACCTTGCGTTAAGTAAAGCAGACCTGTGTCAGACTGGGTACTGAAATTTGCATCCAGGATCTGCTTTATCTTGTGTATTTTCTAATAACTCATTTTCCAAAAAAGGTGGGGATATCATCTGAATACCTGTTTTTCTTCTTTACTGTACAGTTCAGGTGGTTCCAAGACAACTAAAAGAGGATAGACAGAAAACACCAAAAATTATCATTGCTGCAAATGCTAATACAGTCGTCGGTGAGTTGAACCATAAGCCTCTTCTAGGCTCATGCATATTCCTGTTTTAAAATGTATGTGTAAAAATGTGCATGTATTCTTTCCCTCCTTACCCAAGATATTCACGGGATTGCTGCTTGCGTTAAAAATTCTCTTCCTTCGACTATTTTTTTGACATCGTCCCCATGAAGTAAAGAAATGAGAAAGAAAAAAAAGAGGGAAAGAATTTTGGTAAGGGCTCCTCTCCTGTCATCTGGGGATTATTAGTTTACAAACCCTCAACCTTTGACCTGGTATTTTTGCAGAAGTCTGAGTGAAGAACAAGCTCCCTTTGATGCTCTCCGCATCATGTACCGAGGAATGCAGGATTGCCAGCACTTTGACTGTTTAAAGCCTGGGTGAGTTATTGTAGCAGGTTTCACGGGCTCAGGGTGGGGGCAGGGCTCTTTCTCCTCATGATCAATCAGAAGGGATCCATCTCATCTAATTTTTTTTCCTTCGTAAAAGCTGTCTATCTATTCTCAGTATTCATCAAGGCACCCTCCGTGGGGACATGTAGGCACCCAGAGAAGGCATTTCAGCTGACATGATAGGATGTGCCTGGAGGTGATTATTTCTCTCTGCTGAATGCAAAGGGAGACCAGACAGATAAAGTCTGATCAGACAAAATCAGCCAAGCAAAGGCTCCAGTTTATAGACATCATTCGAAAGAAGGCCGAAAGCTTATTTCTTCAGTGTTTGCAAAGCTCTGTTACCCAGCACCGCTACACTCAGCCATCCAGACAAAGGATGTGGGAATAAAGACTACTGCTCCCAAAGAAGTATCTTTAAACATTTTTTAGACAAGTTCAGTATAAAGCATTAAAATTAAAATCTTGGTGGGTTTTGCTTCTTGTTCCACATAAAGACAGAAGGCTAAGGGATTTTTGCATTTGCAAAAAATTAGTCAAATCTTGGTACTCTGTACAGCATTGCCAACTTTCACAATTTCTGACAGGTCTCACGGTAATTCACGCTACTTATAAATGTCTTGAAGCCATCCAATATGCAAGACTTTTTTAAAAAAAAGAGAAAATAATATGTTAGCCATTATGATTGCAGAGAAAAGCTAAAATATGCATATGACTGAAGTGTACTTTAAAAAGTAATAAATGCTAAAATATCCTATATTAATTACATTGACATGTTCATTCTGTTCTGTTCTATTTTGTTCTGTTCGGCTTTATTCTATTCTACATATTTAAATTAAGAGTCATCCAGGTGGTAATGTCTACATGTTTTCTGAACAGGGAATAAATTAATTAAAACAAAATCAAGATCACAAACAGTGCATATAAAAGCAATCATGCATGAAGAAGTAAATGTATTCCAGAGGAGATATGCAAGAGTAACAGCAGTTTCTGAGTCGCTTCACTGTGTATTCTAAAGATACTACTTCAAGGACCTATGTGTTCCCACAAATTCGTATTATCAGTAAGCATATTTTTCAGAGATATGAGCTTCATTCCTATAAGCTAGTGGAGAGGGAAAAAAAAAAAAAAAAAAGTATTGGGTGAAAAGAATTAAGAGCTGTTGATTGGAATGGCATTATATTTATAGTGACTTTACTATACTGGAAAATTAAGAATTTGTACTTGGATTATTCATTCCTGCTTTGAAAAAAGGACAAAATGGTTACCCTCTAACAAGGACCTAGCAAGTGAGTCATACTCTTAAAAATCTGGGACTGAGGGAGTTTGAAAGGGGAGTGCCTTTTTGAAAAGAAAACAGCTCAGAGTACTTCCCAGTTCTCCCCGCCTTGTTCAAAAGGGAATCCTGGTTTAATGCATTACAATACCTGAAGTCCAAGGACACAGGAGCTCTGTGTGATGGGACCACCACAACCCTGGAGCAGCCTGGAATGGCGCGCGGCCCCTGGGTCGCTGCCTCCAGCAGAAGCCAGCCCGGGACACCAGGCAGCTCTTCCTTCCTCACAGCCATCCTCTTCAGCGGCTGTCAGGTATAATAAGGCTTCCAATTTGCAGCACAGCCCGAATGACAAATCAATCGTATGTTTTAGCCAGGAACTATCCCAAAACCAGACAGAAATCCACTGTGTTGGACAAGGCAACCTCGCTAATGCACTGAGGCTGAAATGGAGACAGTGCTGGCGAATGTGGTAAAAGAGGGAAAAGGCTGAAAAGGCGGCACGTTTGGGAATACGAACACAAAGGATGCAGACGTGCCAGTGAACACCTTTTAACCAAGGGGATCTGTGAATAGTACCAATGTCCCATAAGGCAAAAAAATCCCCTATCTACTAGGATTTATTTGATACTAACCTATCTTTAATATAAAAGACAAACAAAACTTGAAGAAAAGGTGGCCTGTTATGTTTGAACTTTTTGGTCAAATGTGCAGTTCTTGTCAGAAAGGGAGAAAATAAGGACTACGGCTTCAAAGATGGAAGGTTTGTTAGTAGGTAACTATAATGTATTGATTTTTCTTGCCCTTGGCCCTGTGATACAGCAGGTAGGAAAACCCTTGAGAGAGTCAAGGAGACTCTTCTATTTGAAAATAACAGTGCTTTTACCGTCCGTCCTGAAAAACCGTGTGTGTTTTGTTTGAGTGAGATTTGTTGTCTGGGGCACGCTCTCTGTCATGGCATCACCACCATTGCTTCAGAATGATAAACGATAGGGATGAAAGACTCCTGTCTTTCGTTTAGCAGCAAATGAAGACTGATGGTGGCTCTATGGTATGATATGGGTAACGTGGATGTGTTGACTGGAACTGACTCTCAAATGGGGATTCATCCTACCTGACTTGAGATGTCCACCATAAAAAACATTCGTACCTGGGTTGCTCACCCATACCTCTTTTCACAGAGAGAAAGAAAAGAAAGTGGCAATCCTAGGATTTGGCTCTTGAAGCATGTGTAGAAACATACGTTATGAAGGGAGGTACCTATTTCCAGATGAATTTCACCTGTGAAGTCCTCACTAGGTAATACAGCCAGATGACCAACTCAGATGTAAACATCTACATCTGGTCAGATAAATCACATCTGAGTGTCCTGTTGACTGAATTCCTAGTGTAGTGTGGAAAAAAATGCATTGATGTCTGCAAAAAGATGAAAGGGTTTAGAAAGTAACTGGAATTTTAAAATATGCCTACCTCATTTAGGAGTACAAAATCAAGTTACTGGAAACAAATCTTCCTTCCTGTTATAAGGCACTTCAACGTTTTTCCAATTGTCTTATTTTATCCTTGATATTTGATTACATATTTAAACATGTTGCCCTTTTTTGGAAACCCTTAGAAAGAAATCTTCTGTTGTTGAAGTGAAAATGGATCATGGCAAGAATAAATAAATCAGTGGCTGTTGCACTCCTGAAATGTTTATCCAATTTTTCTTTTCAAAAGTCTACCTATTCTCCTAAAGGTTTGTTTTGTTCCTGACTTGTTGCTTGATAACCTTAATTTGTGATTACCATCCATAACCCATAATCCGAATGTGGTAGACAAATGGCTGGTCTAACTGATAAGTCAGTGTTGCGTACAGTTGCATACTAACTGATAATGCAGTGTTGCATCGGGTATGGTCTCTGAGTGTGGAATATTTATTCTGACATTCAGAATGCAGTTTTGCTGCTATGCCTGCCCTGAAACTATTGAAAGCAAATCCTGATGTCCTTATTCTGTTTTATTACACTTGTTACTGAACCACTTCTGTGCTACACGGAGACTTCTTGCTCCAGCAGTGCACTGCTTTAGAATCTAACGTTCATTAAAACAATACATGCACCTTACAAGTTTCTAAAGCAAGTCCCAAGAGATTTAGGCTACTTCTCATCTCACACCAGTTTTGTTCATGTCTTCCCAATAATTTTTTCCTACTCTTTTTTGCTTTGTATGACTGTATTAAGAAGCACAGAAAAATCAATGTGGACTGATTAGAGCATAATATTTAAAATAGTAATATTAAAGAGTTAAAAGCAATGTACAGAGAGGAAAGAATTTAAATGAAACAGACCAGGTGAAAAAGAAATACAGTGCATCATGCACAGAGAATGTGTTTATTGGAGTAGTCCCAGTTCCAGATCAAAGGTATTGCAATAGTGGCTGGAATCCATAAAGTGTTTTCAGTGCCAGTAAATGTTTCACAAAACCATGCGGGGAAGTTTAGGATGGTCTTTTTCAGTATCATATTAAAAGAGGAAAAAAAGACCCCAAAACAACCCAGAGCAGAAGTCGTTAAACCTCTGATCAGGATTTCCCCTATCCTATAATGTACTAGAAGACAGTTCTTTCAAATACAAATTCTGATGTGAAAGAAAAAAAAAAAAGAAAAAAAAAAGTTGGAATAAATGCTGTCTGCTGAACAGCAGCCAAAACCTGAAGCAGAAGACTCAGGATCAGAACCACAGGCAATCCCACACGGGTGCACAGCAGATCAAGGGAACGACTTTGAAGCAAGACCTTGTCTGTGTTTACTGTGACCTGGAGTTCTCTTTGGCAGAGAGACGAAAGGAGTCCAAAGCAAGGACCTGGGCATGCTGAAAAAGTGTCTAGAACAGGGCATGGACAAGGCCTTATCAGCTCTGTTGACTTTGGCTGTGTGCACATGTGATAGCTAGAACTTATAAACCTGTCAAAAGAAAGGATGTGGAAGACAAACTGAGAAAGTCTGGTGCTGGGGTTTCTACTAAGCTGCCAAGGTCACTTCAGGCTACTGGAATCAAATGTTAGGGAATGGGGATTTATTTCTGAAATATTTCTTCTTTGGAAATGGGCAAAAATGTGGACAAACAACCCAGATGTATGGAAGTGGCATGATCTATCACAGCAAAGTGTGACAACCTGCATATAGAGGAGATTGTCCCCATTCAGCTATACCTTATCCTGCTCCCTGATACCACCAGCATGGCCACAGCTTAGAGCAGTCCTATAGAAACTCATTCTTGCAGCTATCTTGCAAATCATCATGTTAAATATCTCTTTCCCCAGATGAACATGAGACAGTGACAGCCTGAAGGAATCTAAACATAGCTACTATGCTTTTACTATGTTTTTGCAAGGTAACTTTCCCATTTCCCCTACTCTCCTGTCTTTGGTCACTTGCTCTTTTTCTTGGTATCAGAATCAAAATATCTTTGATTGGGAATTTTATCAATTTATGGTCCCAAAATTGCTTCTTGGCCGAAACCTCTCTGTGGCACTTGGCATCTATTGGAAGACAGAGAATGATGTAACTGAAATAAGGAGGGTGAAGTGAAGGCTAGATAGATTACTGCACACTGCTAGATTTAATTAGATTGAATATACTATTCTGAGTTTGCAAACTATTACTATGTGGCATTTTAGATTTTAATTCATCTCATGTAATGAGAGAGAGAGAGACTTCCAGGGGCAGCTTGTCACTTCCAAAAACAAATATTTAATACAAGCAAGACAGCTTTGGGATAGGAAGCCAGATTTGGATAGCTCATCAATGAAATATAGAGTAAGCACAGTAAACAAGGTCTAGCACTGATTTTTTATTCAATTGACCTAGGGTGAAATGTGTCATCCTTAAATGCCCAGCTACATCCCTCATGAAGATTTTTCAACAGTTGCTTCCAGCTGCTCTCTGGAGCTGAGAAAAATTCTGTATGCTGAACTCTTTGGAAACATTCCCATTAAGAAAAAGTCATTTGAAAATGCAGTATGTTGAGATCAACATATTTCATCTGAAAATCTTTGATGAGTATTTGAAAATAAATACAAGGTATGGTTTCTGAGGTAGTTCAGTCTGGAGTTCTAACTGGTCAACCATGAAAAGTTGCACTGTTCAGATCAGGCACCCTCTCTGCACATGTGGTATTGCTATGACTAATTAGTCTGGGATTGTTTATTTTGCAGGAAGTTTAGGAAAAACCAAAATTTTCCATGAAAGAGCTCTTCAGTTTCTGGCCAGCACTAGTGGTATGAGCTATGTCACCAATTATCATAAAGCTCTTCTGCCCAGTAGTCTCCTGGCTCATTTCAATATTTGACCTCTGTGAGAGACTGAAAGACTTAATGTCTCGAACATCATGGTGGGACAAGTCCTGCATAACGATGAGCAACAGGACGTGGAGGCCAGGACTGGCCGGAGGGTGCGCAGTTCCGAATCCCGCTGTGCTGAGCGGGGCAGCTCACCAGGTAGGGCCGGAGGCCAGACAAAGCGTTTGTGTGAGGAAGGGGCTCCCGGCCGCCCCAGGGACCCTTCCCGACCACCAGCCCCCAATGGCGCCTGCGCCTGCCGAGAGTTCCATGGGGCCTCAGGGGCGGCGCGCAGGAGCCCAAGCGGGGCCTGATGACTGA
>JAVJGG010000058.1:16337961-16357088 GCA_035590195.1 Aviceda cuculoides
GCCGCCATGAGGAGCCCTGTGCGCCCGCTCGCCGGGACTGGCCTTCTAGGCTGGCTGGGCCCACGCTGGACCCAGGAGCGGTGAAATCGGTCTCTTTTCTGCTTTCTCTCTTTGTTTTTATAATCCCTACACCTCACCCCTTGAGACACAAACCGCTGACCAAGTCTGGGACTTGGTTCTTCCCTGCATTGATGTATATGGTTACCACAGGTTACACGGTTTATTGAGGTCCTTTCATGCCAGTTCCTGTTGAGAGAAACCCTTTCGTCTGCTGTTACACCTCCCAAGTTCAGGCTGCTTCTGCCCCGTGTAAAACGTTGAAGTGATGGTTTGGTGTTGTTTCACCTTAATTTAGACTGAGGGGACTCCGAACTCACCATGACTCCTCCCTGGTCTGTCCAGCACAGGTCCTGACAACCTAATCTCCATTTTCTGCAAAGGTAGGCCAGTCAGATGTTTGATACACACCCTTGTCTTACATCTCTTTGCTTACAGCTTTACTTCAGTTATAAAGAGCTCGTACATTCCTAAAATGTTTTGAGCTGTCACTAGTCACCTTTGCATTTATCTTTACAACTCTGTTTACACATAACACTACCTGCACCAGACTGAGCAAGTGGGAGCTGAGGAAACATGACTAAGCAAACATCTCAGTAGAGACCGTAGAGCTTTGGCAACCTGTGCAGCCACCTGAAGAAGCCAAGCCCTTATTTCAGGAATGAAATATTCACCTTCAGTAAGAAGCCTCAAAATGTAATTTTTTTTAAAGCTGAAAATAATCTCATTCGGCTCTGTTGATTTCAATACTTAGGAGTTGACCGAGATCAGAGGCAGTAATACCAAAACTGCACAAAAAACCCACAAACATTCTCACATGACATTCAGAGAAGGCTAATGCCAGGATATCTTAGAGGAAGGTTTGTCCCATGAAGATACATAAGAAGACTCTCCAGCCAAAGAAAACAGAATTAGTATTATGAAAAACATCCAAGCAAAACTGTATCTTGTGCTCTTTGGAAGTTTGTCTATCACTTCTGCATCTCCTAGCCTTAAAAAAAAAAAAAAGTTATACGTAGTTTACTTTTTGTACTGTTTTTGTGATTCTGCTAATAATGATGAATGAGAATGACGAATGAGAATAATTTCTCATTAAAAGAATGTCCTCTTTGCATTTTGATTCTTTTAGTTACCCATGTAGATCTCAGCTTCCTACGATTCAGCCTGAAGACATGGGGCTCTGAAAAAGAGCCATTTGGGCAGCAGTATCAGTGAAAGACATTTTTGTTCTCTATTTGTTCTATGCTGCCTTTGCTTTTGGGCAGGCAAGCATGCTGGATGAAGGAAACCTCACTGGCTTGTCACTGAAGGTCTCTCCAGATTCAACCAGTTTTTTCCTGTGGAGCTTGTGCAAAAAGTTGGTGTTCAGAAGTACTGTTTTTTCTCCCAATAGCTTGGTCTGTTTCCAGCAGAGGCATGTGACTGGGGAACCACATCAGGTCCTGTGTTTATGCGTTTCCTCATGCAGTGTTTATACAGACCATCATGTTTGCCTAGAAATTAATGTCTTTAATACAGGAGCACATTCCTTGAGTCTGTGCCTTTCCATTAATAAAAGCAAAGCATCTTCACAAGTATAGTACCTTTCAGTGAGATTCATCTCTCCTGACTCTAGACAGTAACAATGAAGATATCTGCACCTGAGGTTACTGAATTGTCTTAAACTTCATTTGCAGTCAACAGAGAAAACCTCTCGGGTGTGATTCATTTGGCTTATTTGAGATTTTACAAAATGATGAATTGCACTTAGAAGAACATCCTTCTCTCTATTGACTGCATAGGGAGCCTGGGATGTTTACCCAAAGTGTAATTACTGAGTGCCGCAGCTTGTATCATAAAAAGAAAGAGGGAAAGAGGTATCTTGTTGGAATAATGCTTTGTAATATAAAGGCTAGTACTGTTACTTCAGGCCTCATAACTAATACTTCTGACTATGATCTTTATATACAGGACTTGGTATTTCTGCTGCCTCCTTGTAACTTGTTTATTGGGTCACTTGTAAGAGCTTACTAGTTGCACTCCCTCCTCTTCTGACAACTGTTGGCCCAATTGTCCAAAACCAGTACGATCTCATTCACGACCTTTCTTGACCTCTCATTAGGGTTACAGCTGGGCTCCAGTTTTATCAGCAACAGTCTGAAACAATTTTAATCAGTGTTGACCCCCACAGCCAAGCAAGCAACCCTATTAAAATTAATGAGATGGCAGCCCTGTAAGAGCAGGCAAGACTGGCTGATGGGGAAGCTACCTGATGGCAGCAGAGTCTCTTGACAAATCAGACGCACTCAGGTGTCTTGTCAACTTTGCACTCACTTTATTTTCCCATGTGAGCCACCAGAAATAGACACTTCTGCTTCATTCCACCTAACACTCACTTCTTCAGGGTGAACAACTGCCCAGAGCAATCCAGTCCTGCTGCTCCCAGAGGATCATATAGGAATTATGCAGCTATGCTGTGTCCATGTGATTCTGACAATTTGTAGGAGGGTGAGGTGAAAGAAAATGCTACAATAGGAGGTGTAAGTTTCCTTCAAAAGCTATTATTCCACAAGAAATAAAGATGAACAACATTTTTAATCTGTATATTTTTAAAAGAAGAATGTTGGTTGTTTATGTCTGTTGAAAGTTCATATTAAAAATAGTATATCTGGTACTGAAGAATGTTTGTAAAAAATCTGAAGTAGCAGTGGTGTCTCTGGAGAATTGCATTTGAGCACTTCATGTTCCTCTACTCCTCAATTGGTCGAGGTCATCTTTCTTCAAAGCACATCACAGCAAGGGATTCCTTTTCTACTGAGGAGTAAGAAAATGAAGGATGATGGAAATTAAGTCTGATAAAGAAGAAGATTAGAGTGAAAATTGTTCAGATTCTCATAGGTGCTGTTCTGAATTAAAGCTTTTTTAAAAAAAAAAATATTTAATTGAAAGGTTGGGTTTGTTTTTTTTTTTTCCCCCTCCATGAAAAGGGAAGATATGTCCTCACATAGCTCTGTTTGCCAACCATTTGGAAACATTATAGAATGGCCTACAGATCCCATGCACGTACGACCCTGATTTACCATCCTCTCTCATGTCTTCCGTGGTTCAGTATCCCATCTCATGAGTTATCACACCGGACAAGAGAAGTCATTTTCAAAGGAGTATGCTAAAGACTTGAGTCCATTAACTCTTAGAATAAGGTTGGAGTAACTCCACTGAAACTAGTAGAAAATGCCTCACATGTTACTGGTGTCTAATTCTGAGCCCTCAATATCTAAGACCCCAGCACATATTGGACATTGGAAGTTCGTGTTTCTTGGCTGATGATAAGTGTCGCTGATTGGAGAATTCCTCTGGTTAGCATCAGGCACAAAGCTGGTGGTCTCTGGTTTTCTTCAGCTTTAATCCTTTAGCTGGTCAGGAAAGCTATTTCAGACAGCGTTAGGGAAGAATACGTGGAAAGGGGACAGAGGCCTCTGTGCTATGCAGCTTTCAAGTCCTGAAGGAACAAACAGATAGGCTGCAGGGAACCTCTGAAATGGTGTAATTTATAGCAAAATTACCAAAGCTTTCATGCAGGGGGACTGACCATGGTAAACTGGTAGAGAGCTGGAGAAGTAGCTCAGAGCAAAAGCATCTTGCATTTCTTATCAAACACTCCAAGGTTATCGCAAACAGCCTCACACATTTGTGCTGTGGGGCTCCGTTAAGTGAGATCCCTTCCCCAACAACTCACACTGCCTAGAAGTTTCTCTCAATAGCATTTTGACTGGCCGTCTAGGTGACTGTACATAACCTATAATTACAGAGTTCTTTTTTTCTTTATTCAGTGAACAGAAGCGTTGGCCTTAGGTTTTTGAGACTAAGTATCTTATTTTGAGGAGCTGACATTAATATTTAAATACTCTCCGGATTGGCTTACCTTTATGTTTTGTACATAGGCAACCTAAAAAAAGTGAAGGGGGGGGGGGGGGGAAGGCAAAAAAGCAGCAACGGGGGGATTGTTTTCAATTTTTAAATAAGCTGGAGCATATTTAGACACCAGTACTTTCTGTAATTGTCTTAGAAATTTTCTTAGATATTGTATCAGGTTTTATATTATTTTTGCAAACTGTAAAGAAAAATACCCAAGAACTCTGATGAATGCAGTGACCATGCAATTTCCTGTAGAACTATAACACAGGCAGCTCTACCACCAGAGAAATAATATCCTTCAGTATTCCAGACTGAATACTTATGAAGGTTCAACAGAATGTCACATTAGAAATTCTGCAGCTCCATTTGTTAATGATCCATGGGATTAGTTGGAGCACCCAAACTCAACCTTGATTACAGAAAGAAGGACAGGATGGTAAAAGCCACTCCTGAGCATAAGAGTCTGGGAAATTCTTTGCAAGCAGAGTCATGTTTCTGCAATCAGGAAAGATAACAGGACAACTAAAGATAAACACGGAGGACCCACACAGTGCTCTGCAGCATCTAATAATAGTTTGTTCCCTGCACCTGGAGAGAACAGGACTGTGGTCTAGGGGGATGAAGCATGCAAGGGATGGAAGGCAAAGGGTGGCTAAAGGCAGTTTGCTTTAAGTTTTATAAAATCTCCTTCCTTCTCTTTCTTCCAAATCTGAGGTACTGAACTTTGCTTCCTTCGGACAACGTGAGACAATCTCTCTATCACCCACACATTCTCCCTCTCAAAATTAAGCAAGAAAACAAAAAGACAGGAACAAATACCCTGATCACTGGGGATGCGAAAGAGGAGTGAGGTCCTCTTCTCTATAATGAGTCTTGGCTTTGCACAGGACCTTCTTCCAGCCATCTCAAGACTGAGATATTGACATGGCCTAGATGCATGAGTTCTTTGCTGTTGGAGACTGAGCCAAGCTGCTTCGGGAAGGAAAGTCTGCGAACAGCACTGGTGACCGCTGTCGTTAAGATGAAGATGGAAGCAGAGAGTATTGTTGCACTGAGGGTGGGACAAGGGACCACGAGTGGCTACCAAGTCACACGGCAGCAGCACATCCCCCCAGTGTCCCTTCTTCTCCTTCATTCAGTAAAGCCATCACTCAGGTGTAAATAAGAGACACTGCCATGAAGAGTCAAAAGAGAAAGCAGGATGGTAAGAGCAAAGAGCATACAAAATATACTCGTCTATTTTAAGCTAGTCATGAGCCAGAAAAATCAGTGAGACAACTCATGCCTCGTTGTTATGTTTCTTCAGCAAAACCCTGCAACAACATGTCTTTTAACCAACAGGACTCCTGGCACAGCTGACATTGGGAGAAAATATATGTGGATTTGACAGGGTGTGCTCAAAGAGCTGCAAGAGCCACAGGGCGCTTATGACAAGCTCCTTTCTGACAGCACCAAAATTTCAGCACTGCAGCTCCTAGACGCTCGCTTTGACAAAGGGGGAGACGCAGAATCCCACGGTCGCCCCACCAGTGCCTTTCAGGGCCAGGGCAAGACAGCTGAGGTGCTGTCAGCAGCAGTTGCGCTGACACTGTGGGAGATTGCAGTGGTAATAACGATTAAAATTAATAGGGATTTGTCTGAAATAAAATGAGTTTCATTTCTGTCAGGGTCCAATGTGAGACTAGGATGCCTTAGGATACAGGAAAAGGAGAAAGCAAGCACAAAGCTGTTTAAAATCTTAACGTCAGTTTGGCTGCTTGATTCTGAACTGATATGTAGGTGGATGCAGAAATGAGGGAAGGAGAGGATGCTAATCAACACTGCGCTGCTAGTAGTTGTTAAGAGAGGAAAACCAGACTATAGGCATTGATTTTTATGATCAACTCTTACTCTCTTCTTGGAATCACGAATATCCTGGGGATTTAATGTTCCTGAAGCCTGGGATAATTCACTCTGATCTTTTAGAGTGAGATTAAGAGTGGAGGGAATCCACAGAAACAACCTCTGTTGATTTGTAATGTCATGCAGTCTTACTGCATTTCAGTGTCAAGAAAAAATCAGTGCAAAATATTAAAAGGAATTTGCTTGGGTTTGGCCAAGGGTTGGGGTTTTTTGTTTTCTTTTTTTTGATTTTTTAAGTGCACCAAGTTAAATTGTACCATGTCTCTAACTGAATTTTAGTTCTGCTTTATGGTGCTAGTGATTCTGAAGGCAATGCAGTTATCTGGATTGCAGCCTCAGCTACAAACAGAATTTAAACTTTTTAGACAGAACTCAAACTAAACATTTTACATTAGGAAATATTTGGAGTATTTATTTTTGTGTCAGCATTTTGGCCTGACCATGGGTGTTGGATATTTATTCAGAATATTTTTTTTCTGAGTACTTCTCCTGACCTCTTCCTATACCTCTTACATGCATATATACTTTGCAGACCTTCCAGGCAGGTTTAAAGCCACCAAAGGTAGCTGCTCATTCAGCTAAGACAGAGAGCTCTTAGTAATGATTTCTTCAAATAGTTAACTATTAACTGGTTGAATGCCTGATGAAGTCATGCATTCTGCCTTAGGTGCTTAAACTCAAGGAGTTAAATATTTGCCTTTATTTAGAAAAAAATCAGAAAAGTGATACTAACCTTGTTTACAAGGAAAGCTGGGGATTTTATTTAAGTACCAAAAGCCTGGGTCCCTATTTAGCCCATTACACTCTCTGGCTCTGTTCAACTTCAGGCAACGTGGAAGTGATCAGCATTTTGGAGAAAAACCTTACAGCAAAACCAAAGTAACTTATCTGCATGCTTGACCAAAAAACTACTAGCCCTACTTTAAACGGTGTTAGTCAATGCATACATGATTTTCATTGTCTTCCATTCTTCTCTCTCACCCTTGTTTTCCCTCCAGATTAGTTCCTCTTCACCTCCCTTATTTCTTCCCTTTTTTACTGTACATTCCTTTATCTGATTACTGTGGGAATATAGTAACTACTTGATATTTTTCCTTACAAGTATGTGCATTTATATCTATCTGGATTGAATTCTTTTCTCCACTTTCTGACAAAGGGACACTATTTAATTGCAGACTTCACATTTCGAGCAGCTTCCAACAAGCCGCAAGGGCTCAGGAAGAGAGCTCTCCAGAGCAGCTTTGCTTAGCGTTTGCTCCTCTTCCTCCTTGTGGGACTGCCTAAAAAATAACGTGCAGGCAGCCCACCTCAGTGAGCTGCAGGCACCCTGCCCAACGCAAACCCACCCTGCCTACTCAGACAGATGTGTTCTCACTATCACACGAGGTATTTCTCAACTATTTTGTGTCCACATTTGCTCAGCTGTTACCTGCACAGATGCCTTCAGCAGGCGAGAGACACGCTCAGTGTTACCTTCTCTCTGTCCTCCTAAATGGTGACCTAATTGTAAAAGGATAATTAGGTGCCCACCCTGAGCTGCAGCCTTACGTTACTTCCTCACCTGAGATTGGCATCTATTCCCTTGGCCCAAGACCTCCTCTTTTACTGAAGCCCTGATATAAAATGAGACACCAAAACTTCTTTTTCACATCATTGAATGATTCCTTTCCTTTTGCTTCTTTAGAATCTAGCTTCTTTAAGGTATTTGGTCTTCCTCTTATTTTGTCACCTACTATCATTCAGCAGAGAAAACATTTGTTCCATGACACTGTAGGGAGAGGTATTCTGTCCTCTTCCTTTCCCAACATGCCCTAAGACCCGCCATAAGCCATGGCCTGCTGCCTTTTGTACAGGACTCGGGAGTGACATGTCCCACAACCTGGAAAGGCCCAAAGCTGTGCAGGTTTGAGAAACCAGTGATCCTGAGGGTTGCTTTTTACTGTCAGGCAAATGATAACATTAAAAAAGAAAGGAGTGCTTGTAAAGACTCTCTGAGCTTATTATCTGGGTCGAGATCTGTGGAAGGCATTTTTTTGTAAGCAGCACATCCAAAAGTTTGGTTTGGTTTGTTTGGATGGGTGGAGACACAGAAAAATTTCCACCCAGCAGGTCATGAGCGAGTTTCTTCCTTGTGCTGGCCAGGCATTGCTGTATGGGATCGTAACAGAGATCCCTCCAGCCAGCCTGCACGGTGGGACAGCTTCCTGAGCAACTGTGGGAGTGCTTCATGCCTACACTCACATTGTATTCAAAACTCTTAATCAAAGCAGAATTTCTCTTGATTAAAAACAAGTGTTATGAATCATAGACAGT
Organism: Aviceda cuculoides; assembly: GCA_035590195.1. NCBI lineage: Eukaryota > Metazoa > Chordata > Aves > Accipitriformes > Accipitridae > Aviceda > Aviceda cuculoides. The sequence goes on from JAVJGG010000058.1 coordinate 16,346,128, forward strand.
TGCAAATGACTGAAACTCATTTTGAGGCCTGGAGCTAGAATGAGCTGGAAAAAAACTGTGAAAAAAAAGGGTTTATGGACTCTCTTATTCTTTCTTTTATTATTCAGCTGCTTGATTTAAAAAAAAAGATTTTTTTTTCTTAAAGAAAAAGAACTTTAGCATACGATGACAGTATTTACTCTGAGCATACAGAGCTTTTTATGAAAGATTTAGGTGCATTTATCTGAAGACTGTAGAAAATGTGAGGTTTAAAAGCAGTTTGAACAGGAGTAATACATCAAAGTTTTTGCAGTCTCCTTTATTTTTCTATGTCAGGTCATTAGTTAAATTCACTTGTTCACTTTCAGAACCAACGTTCCTCATAGTTTAAGACAATTTAGCTCTCTAATAATGATTCAGTGCTATATGCAGTTAAGTTCAGAGACATATATTTTTAATGTCAATGAACTCACATTTTGAAAAGATATGATCTGAAAAGTGATCTACTTTGAAACAATGGGTCTTTAATAGTAATGACTGACAATCACACATTATATTTGATATATTTAGAGAGCTGTACAGTGTATTACATAAGTGACATTACCCCTATGAGATCAGCAGAGATTATTGTCCCCAGTTTGATAGGTGAGACAACTATAGCATAGAGATGGTGACTCATTCAATATGATATACTATAAAAACATAAAGTTTGCCAATAGATTTTTCTAATGCTGTAAGCATGAAGGATCAGCTATGCTAAAGGTATCTAACTACTTAATATTTAAATTCACCTAAAAAAAGAGCTAAGAAACTGGGCCCACTACCCATTAAAAAAATTAAACAGTGTTTGTACATAAATTATTAAATCAAACTGTAAAAACCTAAAAACCAATGGTGTAGACAACAGAGCAGTAAGAATGGAAGAAGAAAAGAGTCATGTGGCACAAAATACTCAATGATGTAAAATTCCACCTGGGACTTTCATAGAAAATGCTCATGTGATGCATCAGAGAGATTCAACACAGAAAACTCCCTCTGTCAAGTAGGCGTCTTAGGTCTGAACATGTTTTTTGAGTAAAGTGTTGCAGCTTTCCTGATTCTTGTAGTCAGCAACAAAAAACTTCCTGCCAAACACCCACGATGTTTATAACTATCTATTCTGAGAATCATTGAAACAGTAGGTGAAATAAACTCTCAGAAGACATGTTCTTTAAAATAGTGTTGTACATACGGAAATCTAAAATGATAAAAAAGAATCATTATCAATCTACCAGCACATTCAATAAATTCATGTTAAAAATGCGACAAAGATAGTTCACATCAAGGGATATAGGCAATGTTACAAGCACAGGAAAAAGTACAATCTCAATGTCCCCAATGTACTAAAGTTTTCCAGATGTTGACACTGCATCTCAGATGACTAGACAAATGCTAATTCCAACACAAATGGCCAACCAATGAAAGAATACAGAAGCCATCTTATTACACCCAGCCAAACCATAGATGCAGCGCTGACAAGAACATATTTGCTCAGGGAGAATAAAAAAGCCACAGAGGAAGAGCCAGGAGTTATGTCTCCCTTGTGGTAGGCACTGTATACCCTTGTAATAGGAAGACTGTCTGCAACTCAGCGGGCTTGTGTTTCATGCAGTTTGGATGTAGACAGTGAAAAATAGGTTACTTCAGCCTTGTGAGGTTCCAATAGTGTACAATTCTTGGAGATTTTAGAAAAAAATCACAGTGCATTTAACTGCTCTTTTTAAGTGTTCTGAAGAAGCAATAGAAAAATTATGTCATTTAATTTTTAAGTCTTAAAGACAATTCATGTAGATATCTTCTCGAATGGGGTACCTATCTGTAAGGGTAAAAAAAGCACTGTAATGCACAGAGTTAACGTTACTTGAGGAGGGCTGTAGTCTAGTTTTAACACACTTCCATTTTGCCAAGGTCAAAATCTAAAGATCAGACCAGTTATTTACTTCACAGAATACTTAATAAGAAAAGTGAAACTTATTGCCACAGGCTGTTGTAGAAATCAGAATCAAATATGACCACAAAGAGATTGAATAAGTCAATGAAGGAAAAGACCTTTGGTGACCATGAACCCAGGGTAGGTCAGGATGGAAAGAAGATACATGATGGTTTGGGCCGCTTGTGAGAAGATGGTTTTAGATGTCTACCTTACACGTGATGCAGAGTACTTTACGTTGAAGCATACGTTCCTGTTTAACCACTGGAGAGAGTTAAGTGACTTCTGAAGGTTTTTCAAGTGCCCGAAGGTAAACTGTGCAAAGCCACTGGGATAGGTTTCATTACCACAGAAGATCAGTGTTTTTAATGATCTATGCCCATGTGGCTAAATGGAGAAGCAACGATCAAAAGGCCGTGATAAAAAAAAAATCCTTTAAATTCTTTGCTTCACCTGCCATGTACCTTACTCCAATAAGAAAATGATATGAAGGTAGCCTTTATCTTGTTTCAGAAGCATGCGTGCTAGCATTTTCATTATGCAGCTCAATAAGCAGCCTCCCTCCCCCTGCAAAAATCAACCTCTCCAAAAAATCATGTTCACAGTATACGGATCTACATGGACACAGAGATTTTTTTCCCATAAAAAGACCATTTCAAATGGAACCACATCACACCCCTTTGCTAAGAGATGAACTTTCATATCCCATGTAGGAAAATGCAGTTGTAACGATTTGTTTTCTGTAATAATTACTCTTTTAGGCAAAGAGTGATATTGCCATGTGTTTCAGTTTAAAATATTCCTGCCTACCTTTCTTTTTCTGTAAAACATTAAGAATCTTTCTGTGAGCGGTCAAAGTTTACAACAAAGTTTTAAGAACATTCCCACTTTCTTGATAAACACCTGCTTTTTCATTTAAAGATCTCAAACTGTAGTTCAAGTTAATTAGCATATAGATTTGGATTTCCAGATGTAGGACATGTTAAATCACTGCAGCTTTTAAGTATACAGGAAATCCTTTTGCAAACGCTTAGAGCATATGGTACTTTTGAAGTTGCTCAAGTTTGTTTTCTCCCTTCTCCTTCCCTGTCCCCCGAACTTTCTCCTATGCTTTTTCTTTGTATTTTATATGCCGTTTGGATGGTAATGCCATGGACCTTTGACGGCCATTTAATCCCCTAAATACAGGCACGCAATTCTGTGTCAGATGACGTAGTTTATCCAAGATACACGTATGGAAACAGCAGACGTGACAGAGGCCGGCTGGGAAACCCGCGTTTTGCTGGAATAGCAGGAGATAAGCGAGACACCCAACAGTGCCTAAACCAACACTGCTCGCCTACGTTCAGGTAGCTGAATCCTGCAACGTACCGCAGCGTACACCTACCTCTGAGCTGGGCATCTAACCTCACGTTGTAGTCTGTGGTCAGAACTAGGCAGGACTCTTTCCACTGAAAAGCTGGTATCTAACATTCTGTAAGTCATGCCACAAGATCTGTTTCTCTCTGTTGACTATGAAAGGTGTAAATACCAAAAGCTGGGTGAGATGAGTTACAGCTTAACATCTGCATAAACTGATGCAATCTGCGAAACTCCTGGCCAAGTCAAGTGTTACTTTGCATGAACACAGAAAAATCTGGCCCTGTATACCTCATTTTTACTTAAAATTTTCTATGATTAATTGTGGTAATTAAATTCCTTTACTTTCTCATAATTAAAGGAAATTAAAGGTTTTCCCTTTTTCCACTCACATTTTCGTTTGGCTAAATACCTTCTTCAGGATTGAGCAAGTAGTCCATTCTAATTTGTGAATTATAGAAATATTAAGGGTTATTTAACTGTTCAGGCCCTCACAAACAGTATCAAATTAATTCTAGGTTCCCATGACTAGAATTTTCTGTTTATTAATATGTTTATGTGCCATGATGTCAATAGGATGCTACACGCTCTTTGCTGGGGAGTATATTCTGCCATTCATATGGTACAAGTACTTTTACAAACACTATAGTCATTGCAAATGTTTCACAGATTGAATTTACATGAGATCATAGAGTAACTCATTATATGAAAGAAGGTTTAATATACCGCAGTCTTCAGTGTTGCTGTATGAAATATGACACACTTTATGTACTGTATATGAAACATATGTCTGTCCCATAAAGAATTAAGGGCACAATATTTTCACGATAAACACCCGTTGCCAGTCTATCCAAAATACGACTATCATTTTCACAGGATCTGAACCCCTTTACCCTCATGGTGACTCTGTGACATGCTGCTATCCACATTTTACTGAATATGGGGACAGCACAGCACAAGCTGGCCAAGTGACACCCCAAGGTCACAGGGGAAGTGTAAGCTAATATGGGCACTGGAAACTTATCACCAATCTTAGCCTGCATCATCCAGGCTCTTCAATTTCCAGAAATATGCACTGTTAACCCGTATCTCTTACTTTTGTGGGTTGCAGGGTGATTTCTTTTGTGAAGAGTTTTATTAAACATTCTTCTAAAATCTTACTGTAATGTTGTAATAATCTTAATTTTTGGTGCATGTATTACATGTTTACTACTTAAAAAAAAGCTTACTACTTAAAGTTGATGATCATCATAATGTATTCATAAAGGAGAAATTTAAAACTACTTGTTTTTAAAAAAGTTTGCTTTGTATTAGTAACTCATATGGGGTGAATATAAGAGGATACTGAAGTCGATTAATAAAGCTGACAAAAGAATTCATTGGTTTGCACTAATCTGGACAAATTTCAGCAGGAAATCAGCAATGCTGCAGTGGCCTCCCTTTAGGAGTGAAGGGACAAAAAGCTCACCTAGTTTGAGGGCTGTTGCTCAGTTTACCAGAAAGATTGTCTGAAATGGCAGAGGATCAGACTTAGTGACCCAGGAAGTCTTTTCCAAGCCTTTACCCCTCATTTGAACTTCTGTATTTCCTGCCGTTTGATTACTTTCTTTTTTAAGCTTCTTACGGGAAGCCTCCAACATTTTCCTTTCTAGCTTGTTATTTTTGTTTAAAGAAGGAAAAGATTATGTTTAAAGGTTGAAGCTTGGCTTCACTGAACTGTCTGCTCTTGATTTCTTGCCTTACTCTCTTTGGAGTCCTCCTCTTTGTGTTGGTATTTGTCTAGTTCTCATTAATTCCCTCAATTCCACTGAGTAGCTTTTCCTTTTAATTTGCTGCATTACTCATTCTTTCAAAGCATTATGTATCTGGAGGAGATGAAATATAATGCAGCTTCAGTGAAGCACTGCAGTTTTTCTTCCTGTCTTCTTCTACTCATCCATCTGATGTACGTGCATGGGGAACCAGCAGGAGATTTGAGGAGGAGTTTGCAAAATCAGGAGAGTCACATTCATAAAGAAAATCTTAAGAGAAGATAAGTCACTTTTATTAAAAACAAGCTTCTGGGAATTTATTTTTTTTTTAATTCAGGAGGGAGAAGGATTCTTGGTAAAAATCAGAAGTCAAAGGCTATTATTAGTTCATCTCTGTAAGGTCAAAAGCAAACAAAACTCTCCCAGAGACAATCTGAAGTATTAGGACCTTATCCATCAGTGTAGCTGCTCAGCCCTGAGTGCTATGAAGTCAGGCTGAGGCTCCAGAGCAGGAGCTCCTACGACAATCCACAACATTCCTGTTCTTGCTGAGGAGGTAGAGATAGAGAATGGGGGATCTGAACAGTTTGGACGAGGCTGTTCCGGATTCTGCTCCTCATTTGCTATTATTCACTATTGAAGTGGTGCAGACTGGGAGAGGGCTTCTTAATATGGTGTGATAGATGCTGGTTTGGAAGACTATTTTTAGATCATTCTTCAGAATCAATGAACAGAAACCCCTTTTCTAATGTGAACCAAAAGTAAGAGGCCAGCTGCATTAAAAACGTGGTCCAGGTCAGGTCTGAAAAGCATCAGCTGGATCATTGTGCACTACTCATATTTTGGAAACTGCCCTTCTCACACCAGATATAAGTTATGCTGATTCTCTGATCACAGCACAGATCTGGCCCATAATGTTGCAGAATTTCCACAGCACATGTGTGAAGATAAGGCCTGATGCAGCAGTGCTGAGCAAAGTCTGTTGCTTATGACACCTGTTCAACAAGAGTGCAAATAGGGCCCATTATGTGTCTGGGAGCAATTCAAAGGGAAATAATGAGAAACCTATGTGCTAGACTTAGGAAATAAAAACTGAAAGTTACTGTATGAGAATGGAAAAGGAAACCTTCAAATTTGGCAGCTTTCACCCGACTTTTTAGAAAAAAGTAACAAAAGTGGTTTTAACAGAGGATATTCTAAACACAAATGAGTATTTTAAGTAGATCATGCATTAAAAGTATTCACACACATGCTTAGAAACCCAACCCAACTGGCCTTGTTCAGGCAAAAGCCCATCCACCAGCAGAGTAGTTCTTGCCTCACTAAAACAGGCTGGATTGACCCCTCTTGTATAACATAATGCAGGATTCTGTTCGAGATTAGGACATCTAAAAAAAAGATAGTATTAGCAACAGGCTTGCAGTTGCCTGGTGGTGGGTGTTTAAACATCATTTTAGATGCTATAGGGCCTTCTGCTTGGACCTGTTTCTCCAGAAGATTTCCCATGACTTCCATGTCATGCCTGCTGGTCCTTTATGGATATGCTGGATGTCCAGGTGCATCTCAGTTGACATGAAGCACTTATCTTCAGGCTGAGTTTAGCAACCGAATTTCTCCTGTAGCTCAAACACAGCCACCTCAATTCACATGTCTTAATCCCTCGCTGAATCCTGCCCCCGTATTGTCCAGTGCATCACTGGAAAAGAGCCATGGTGACATACCTGTGGAGTTCTAACAAAGCAATAAATCAAGCAAAGAGCAGAAGCATTGCTTAGTAACTGCAGTAATGATTGACAATCATTCAGCTGGAGCAATTGCACTGACCTGCAAAAAAAGAAGTGATGAGAGAACAGTAAGACAGAAGAGATATGAAGCAGAAAGAGCATTTTGTTGACATTTTTCCCTAAACCACATGATTTTACAAGGAAAACCTTCTCTGAAAGTATAAAATACATGAACTAAAGACCAGGAGGCTTTCTGTTGTATTTTTGGTATTTGGTATATCATATCTGCCATTCAGGTATGTGGACAACTCTGAAGACCAGGTGGCACTCGTGTGATAAAGCTTCACATAGCACAGAGTCCCTAGTTATTCATAAAAGAAAGGTCATAGAAACAAAGGTAGGTTGATTGAAGGAAAGTAATAGAGATGTTCACATAAGAAAGTGTGCAGGACAGATGCATGAATATTATTAGAAAAATTCATGATGAGTCCCCATGGTGAAATGAGCAGCAGGTGCTGGGCTGCTGCAGGGGAAACTGAGCAGGCAGTTTGAAAGGGCAGATAGATACCATAGCCCTGGGACACGTTCGTTAGAGCAGAGGAGATGTGAACGCTCCCTTAGCACATGCAATTACACTCTGCTGATTTGAAAACAACTCATTTTATTGTGAAAAATAAAGTCATGAGTGGCCAAAAAGCCAAAAGACCTCTCGATGTTTTCCGAGGGCAACAACTTTTCTATGAAATGGAAGCACCAGACAAGGCTGGAGCTATTAAAGGAGGGCTTCAGAGAAGGCATTATTCTCAGATTGCAGGACAGGAGCAGTGGAGAGTGCTGGTGAGACAAAATTCCCCAAACCCAGAGGAAGGGGTTTTTTTCTTCATAGAAGACAGCCATTGAAAAGGAATAAGAATATTTTAATAACACTGGTACCTCTACAGAACAAATACTTTAGTTTATTTTTCTTAAATGTCTCTAATACATTTATCTTATAAGGTGGCAAATGAAATCCTATTCTAGTGAAGGCCAAATACTGCTCCCCAAGAGATAAATTGAGAATAAATTCACCAACCTCAGTGGAGCTAGTGTGGATTATACTATCGTGTCATGAAATGAAAGTACAGTTTGGCTCTTGCTCTGCTGTGCAAGGGAACTGTCAACTTTATAAATGAAACCAGATGCATAGCAACAGCCTGGTTTCCCTCACCCAACACACACTCTGCTTTTAATTTCCATTCGTATTGAGGAAGCTTTATTTGGGTCATTAAGCATTTCTGTATTAGCACATCTGCCTTTGACTACAGAAACCAGTGATATGGCTTCCAAAAGTAGCAGGCATGTCAGCAGTGAAGGAAGAAAAGGGAAGATCCAGGAGAACAGCTTTAAAACATTGTAAAATGTGTTAGTTATAACTAATTACTTTAATCCATATATTAACTGGCTGAAAATACAAGATGAGTTGCAAGATTTTATAAATACATCAAAGACTTCTGGTTACATCAAAAGACATTCACATTCTTTATCTATTATGTTTGGGGCTTCAGGTTTCCTATTCAAACCTGTTGCCATTTTTTCCTTTGAAGAGCAGATGCTCTAAAAGAGCATTGATACTTCAAAAGAATGTACCTTGTACATGGGGTAGCACTTAGTAAAAATTTTGTCTTATGCTCCTCTCTCCCCATCTTGCAGAAGAGAAACATGAAACTAGTTAATACTTACTGTCAAAAACTCCACCACCATTATGTTAAAAAGAAAATTCCTCATTTTTTCTCCCCCTTCAGCCTGTTCTATACTTGTTTGAGAAAGAGGAAAGGCCTGGATTCAGACCTACTTGGACAGAGGGGTGAATCATTACCCTTGCACTAGTTTATGTTGCTAAGCCTTATGCTATATGTGGGGAACCTTATAGCTGTGCAATCTTATTGCACTTTTACTTCTCGAATCGTCAATGCATTGAAGAAGGTCAGAATCACTCACCTGAAGCTGAAATCTAATCAGTGTTTTTGAGACCTTTCCCATAAGACTTCAGTGAACTCTGAGTCAGTCCCTCAAATGCTTCATAAGTCAAGCAGAACTGAGAATTACATCATGGAAACATCACAAGGTAAGGGGAAATGCAGTGCTTTTCCCCATCAGAGAATACTAAAATGGCCATAGAATTTGGAATATAGGGGCGTCAAGAAATGTAACTAATGAGTGGGAGGCAATAAAGAGGTAGAGAAAGTTACGTGTCTGTAAGTAAAGAGCAAATCAAGTCAAAACTTGCCAAAGGGGCAATCCTGCTAAGGAAAGGTTGCTACAAAGATGATGGACCCAAGCCCTCTCAATTTAAGGTAAAGCAGAAGGCAATGCCCACAGAGTGGTTCTTCAGTTTGGATGTTAGGAAACTCTGGAAGGCAGGACGTATGAAAAATGTAGGAGGGCAGTGCAGTACTGGACCAGGTGCCCAGAGACATTGTGGGATCTCCCTCTCCGGAGGATTTCAAGATGTGGCAAGACAATGCCAGGGCTGATGACTGGTAGTAGCCCAGCTCTTTGAGCTAGATGACTCCAGAGGCTTCCTCCAAACAGCATTTCTACAACTGTATGTTTTGGTGACCGAAGGGCAACATCTGCTTAGTATCACAATGTATTTTCTTGGAATGAATCTTGCTTACAATATGGCAATATTTTGTTCATGCTGAACATGAAAGGGCAGGTCTGGTGTAGTGGAGCATGTTTGTACTCAGTATAAACCTGTCACATTATTGGCATTTTGTTCAAAATTTGTGTAGTAGAAAGCTTCCAGTCAGCTTCTCCCGGCATCCTTGACTCCTATGGAGAGATTTCACAAGGATTTTAAGTTCCAGGAATTGCTCCTTTAAGCACAAATGGGAGCTGGCCTTGAAAATCTTACTGGTTCCCCTAGCCACCCATAACAGTGAATACCTTATCTATTGTGTTCATTATTCCAGTGAAAGTGCTAATCTTAACAGGAAACAGTCATTAAAAGGAAGCATAATTATTTCATATTTGTGTATAAGCTTTTTTTGCTGCCACTCCAACTTCTTATTAGAGTAGGTAGCTAACAGCTTCACCTCTCTGCAGTGGAGTTACCTCATTTTTTACAGCTCTAGCCTAGAACAGTTTGAATAATCCTACAATACATATCCAATAATTTTAAGCAAATTGTTTTTATTGACAGACAGGATTACTATGAGCACCCAGTGTAACCTAAATACTTCACTAAGTTAATTTCTTCTCTAAGACAATGCATACATTTTAGAAAAGCATGCAGTCTTGATTTTAAAATTGCTGCTGCTGTAGAAACTCCCATTATTCTAAATAACCTGTTCCAAAGTTCACCTATTCTGGCTATTGCAATTTTGTATTGTACTTCTAATTTGATTTTATCTCATTTCAGTTTCCATTCACTGTATTTTGTTACATCAAAGGTGATCTCTATGTAAACAATGTCTAAACAGTGCCACTTAGGTTAGTTTTCAGTGAATTTATGAAAGCACACTAACAAAATGATATTGCCTCTTACGTGCTTGAAATTATACAAACACTTTACATGCTGAATAGGAAAACCAGTTCAGGTTTCTCTTCCCTCTATTACTGCAAGTTAATGAAGATCAAACAAACCAGAATGAGAGAAGAAATCAATGAGAGAAAGTATAGTACCTGTATGAAAGCTCATTCCCATAAGTTTATAAGGATGATAACATTGGCTGGCTCATTTTTAGTTTGTACCAAAGGCAATATTTAGGCATCTAGTACAATGCACTCAACTGGAGGTCAGACAAACCCTATTTGTCATGGTTTAACCCCAGCCAGCAACTAAGCACCACGCAGCCACTCACTCACTCTCTTCTGTCCCCAGTGGGATGGGGGAGAGAATCAGGAAAAAAAAAAGGTAAAACTCATGGGTTGAAATAAGAACAGTTGAATAGAACAGAAAGGAAGAAGCTAAAAATTATAATAGTAACAATAATAAAATTACAATAATAAAAAAATAATTGCAATATGCAAAACAAGTGATGCACAATGCAATTGCTCACCACTTGCTGATCCATGCCCAGTTAGTTCCCGGGCAGGGATCCCACCAGGCCAACTTGCTCCAGTTTATATACTGGGCATGACATCACATGGTATGGAATACCCCGTTGGCCAGTTTGGGTCAGCTGCCCTGGCTGT
>JAVJGG010000058.1:16357188-16387526 GCA_035590195.1 Aviceda cuculoides
CTGCCCTGGCTGTGTCCCCTCCCAACTTCTTGTGCCCCTCCAGCCTTCTTGCTGGCTGGGCAGGAGAAGCTGAAAAACCCTTGACTTAGCCTAAACACTACTTAGCAACAACTGAAAACATCAGTGTGTTATCAACATTCTTCTCATACTGAACCCAAACCACAGCACTGTACCAGCTACTAGAAAGAAAATTAACTCTATCTCAGCCCAAACCAGAACAATCTTCTACAAGTTTAGAAAGGGAAGATCCCAGAGGTGCTTCTCTTCTGAGTGATGAGCAGAGATCTAACCCTCTGACTCATATCAAGTTTAATGCAGCTTGTGTCCCCAGATTCCCATCTCTGCCTCCCCACTCCCACTTGTTAAGTATAGCATGTATAAATAATAAGAGAAAGCAGCCAACTTGGTTTGTTTAGGTTCCCATTAATGAAAGGGGCTATGGTTGGTCTTTATAAATATATTAACAAAGGAAATCCCACGGTGGAGAAAGTGTTATTTAGGTTAAGGAACTAATACAACCTGGCTGTAAAGAAGCTTAGGCTGCTAATTAGAAGATTTCTAGACATTATTACAGGGAAGATCTGGAATAGGTTTCTACTTGGAGGCATTAAGGCAAGAAAAAAAAAAAATCTAATTAGCTGTAAAATAGACCTCGATCAATTATAAACCTATGGGGTTACATGATGTGACTGCCAGAAATGACAGGGGACCAAACGCATTGAAGTCCCTCTCCTGCTTTGATTCTTATTGGAGTATTTCAACACTCTCAGTTGTTCTCTGCCTGGCCAGAATTCCTCGTGTGGGACACTAGCTGTGTTCATGATATGAGAGAGGAGAGACAGGGCTGATAATTTCATGAGACATTTCAGTTCATTACATCACGTTCCTTTCCAACCCAAGACGGCCAGAGCAGTAGCTTCATCATCCTTTTTCACAGCAAAGAGTGCACTTCTTGAACACTTCTTGAGGTGTGTCTCTCTAGAAGTGTGTTCACTGGGTAGGAGTAAATCTGTAGGTACGTTTCTACTCTGCCTGACCTCTTCTTCTGCTAATGACATTACCAGTTCAAGACTTGCACAGATTTCTTTCAGAGATGATTTCCCCCCCCCCAGTCTCCTGAGGAAAAGGGAAGTTTTCTCTGTCTTACTGCACTGCCACGGGTACACATACCCCATTTTGGCATGCTCGGAGTACGTTATCCCATCAGGGACAGCTGCCTGTCTGCACCCTCACTGGCCCATATGTCCTCTTGCAGTGGAGAGCACCTCTGAACTTCAAGGATCCCAAGGCAACCTGTGACCACGTGTTTTCGTTACATCGGCCTTCACAGGCCTTATCAAGTGTGTTAATGGTAACGCCAAAGACAGCTCTCCAGCTGCACTTGTGTGTCCAGCTGCAGACAAAGTAGGCACATACTTCACGGGATTGCCGTCGTATGGGTACTTTGGGACACTCCAGAGAAGATAAAGCTTCCCAACCTGACAAAACGTCTGGCAAAGGACAGAGACACAAAATATCCCATGCCTCTTCTAAGTTCACGCACATAAAAATGACAACCTGTGGCATGTTTAAAGTTTGTATTTACTCTCTCTCTTCTACCTTATTATATGGAGTCATACCCATTAGTCTTTGTGAAAATAAGTCTGTGCTATAAAGTTTTATCCTTCATATACTTTTCTTAATTTGAAGACGCTTTGTATCTCAGGAATTTTGTCTTATATCTTAAGGTATTTTAGATTTAGATGGACACAATTAACCTGGAAAGCACTCTGGGCATGGTACCTGTCAAACCTGCTTTAAACAGGGTCAGATAACTAGGTAGAAAAAATTACCTGCATTCTCTAAAGCCTTGTCTGTAGGCATTTATCATATTCTGCCCCTTGAAATAATGAGGCAGATCACCACAAGGGTAGACCAGATGGATAAAATAAAATAGCAATTTCTGTAGCTATTTGTGCCTTCTTTTACTGCACACTGCTTGTTTTTTTTCTGTTAGCCAGCTCTAATTTCCTCCCCCCAGCTTGCAGAATCCATTCATTTTAACGCAACATAAGCCACCCTAGAGCCATGAAGTTGAAGAGGTTACAGAATTTAATCAGCTTGTTTACATTATTCATCTTTTTAATTTTTAGCAGCCTACATTTTCTCTGTCATCCTCCCAGGGCATTATGGCAGCAGCGAAGCTTTTCCAGGCAAAGCTGCCAAGCCTGAGCTTTCGAAAGTTCTCCCTTCACAGCTCAGGATGAATGCCACTGTGGTCTTACTGAAGGAGGCTCCAGATTAAAGCAGGAACCGTTTCAAGCTATAAGGTCTGTAATGGAAAAAATGTTGAACTCGTCGTGGAATTAGGATATCTCCTTGTTTTCTGGTCGGTCTGCAGGGGACATATCCCAGGCCCTTCCCTCCTGGTGCTTGGAGTTCCAATTTTGCGGATGCCCCTGCCTCCCGTGGAGGCTGTCCCCAAAGCCCACATGCCTTTCTTATCTGTCCCACTGCAGCTCTCCTGGACTGTCGCTGCCATGCAAGATTTACCCTGGAGTCAAGGGGCCCAGGGGATATTGTTATTCTTTATCCTCCGCTTTTGTAACGTAGCCAACCACCATGGCGGAAAAGTTTTGGGGAGGACAGGCGCAGGAGAGATTGCACTCACAAGCATGACATGTAGGGAGCTCATGGGAAGGGATAAAGAGCCCCTTTTTGGCTCCAGAATGTATAACAAGAAACTAAGCAAAATAAAACAAGAAAGTCAGAGGAATTATTCTCTAAAAGAAGAATTCCAGTCTCTGATGCAGAGATTTGGGGTTTTGCAGTGCATAGCCCATGACTGTCAAAACCACAACTGTTTGTGAAGTAACGACCATCTGAGGAGCAACCTTCTAGTGCTTCAAGCTATAAAAGCTGCAGATGTCAGGAGTATCTTAAAGGGAAATAGCTTTAAGAATGAAGTGTTTGAAGAAATCTTGTTGAGACATACCACGCTGAAGATAAATCAATGTAATCATTCCTGGAAAGCCTGGCTGACAAATTTCCCTATCGCATAGTTTGTGGGGATAGCATAAAATGTTTCCTGCCTTATTCATGCAAACATTCCTGGTAATTTCAGTAAGACCCAGATTGAATCTTGGAGTAAGGAAAATAGGATTCAGCCAAGAGTTTTTTACTGCTTATGAAAATTCCCCAGGAGTCATAAGGAAAATTATAGCTATTTTAAGGTAGCCTAGAATATAAGAGGTAATGCTTGCTGTCGAGTTTTCAGGGGAATTTCAAATTTGATAGAAAAGGTGTTATTCTGATTAGATTCACTAGCTGCAGAGTGCAGTTTCTACAATATTGCAGTGATTTTGGTTGGATAGGTTTTCCCCCATATTACGAAAACAGCTTTCTAGAAGACAAAAATGACACATTCAAGAATATGGCATATAGTAATTGAAAAATTGTGTGTCTCAGTCTCACATGCATTAAGCTGATATAACTGGACTCTTATTTACAAACCATTTAAGATCTTCAGCGAGAGGTGATACAGTTGCATATCACAGACAATAAATACATATACTGGGGAGGAGGTTAGGTTCAGCTGCAAAACTACTAAACTACTCAGCAGACAGCATGATTCTCCTGTGAAGTTTCTGTCCCTTCCAACCAGCGATGAATCAAAGCTACGCTTAAGCAAACGGGCCAGCCACCATTTATCCCATTTAGGGAACACGACTACCTGCACGTATTGGAAGTGTGTTTTTACTGCTGAAAGTATCATTCTTTCAGGACAAAGAAAGTTCAGTTCACAAAGAGTTATCTGTTCCGTAGCAGTCTGGTGCCTCTAAAATACAAGTTGCCAGCAGTTCCCGGCAGCGAGCTGGGTGTGGAAGACAACTGAGGGGAATGCCGGGAGGAGCTGGACTGCAAAGAGGCAGCGTGGAGAGAAAGCATCTGGTGGTGGGGAATCGTGACCCCAGCCACTGGAAACCACACACAGGGAGACACTTCCCAGCACTCGCAGTCACATCCTTTTCAGGATGATCAGCTATTCTCCTTATGGACTTCCTTTAGGACTTCAGTAAGCATCGAGACTTTTCTTCCCGTCTGCTGTTGAATCAACTGCAGAAACAGAAAATGTCTCAGGACCCCTTGGGAACGCTTGTTGGCTCTCTAAGCAAAGACACAGTATTATATAGCTGTGGGTATTGAGTCCTTTCTTGGATCAGTTTTATTTTATTAGTCACATGTAAAGTTGTATCATGCTGGTCACTTGCCCTAAGCCACACAGTAAGAATTAAAAAAGGAAAGAAAAAAGTGGCATTCAGGGTACAATTTCCAGAAGTAATTATTTTGGTCCAGTCAAAACATTAACTTTTTTTCTAACATATGAGGATGAAAAAAGACAACAGATTTCCCCATGGCATCTTTCTGTGCTTCTGCTGCAACAATTAAGTTAACATGTCACATCTGCTATGCATCCTAATGAGGGAAGACAGTCAGGATCCTAACCCAATTCATCCAAGAGCCAGAGATCTGAGATGCTTGTTTCTATAACCCTAGAAGCAAAGTCATTATGGCTGAGGTATGTGACTGGTACTTACATCCTAGACCTTTTCTCTGTGCCTAGAAGCAGTTCATATAATTTAATTTTCTTGTTTTCCCATTCCAACATCTATTATAATATTCTTTTTTTTTTCATAGGACTGCTAACCTGGTAACCAACAATTCGTATGTACCACACAGGCATGTGTATATACATCTAAGGCACCATCAAGCAAGGAAGTAGGAGTAGAACCAGAAATTAGTCAATGAAATGCTAAAAGGGGCTTAAGTTGCCAGAACTGTTTCTAATAAGTGATAATGGTTTGACTTTTTAGACTTTCAAACTAATAGCTTTGGCTTTTGAAAAAAAGAATCTATCCCCCCGTATAGTTTAAACCTCAGTGGAAAAAGAAAGTTTTGGCTCAGTCCTGATCACATCTTCTAAAAGGATTGTCCAGCCTAATCCAGTCTTCAGGAAGAACTAAAATTGTGATGTCAAATTTCCGTTTCTAGCCCAAATTTTTATACATAGTGTGCCAATAATGTGTCTATAAGAACCAACCTGCCTGAGGTTAAAATGTTTTCCCTGATTTACAATGTTTGGTTGAAAATGTATTTAGGCCGATGACAAGCAAAGCAGGGTGTAATTTAATTTGAAAAGAAATTACTCTAATGCTGTAAGACTCACTGAGAAAAGTCAGATTCATAAAAGGTAAAGGGAAATGCTAACAAACTATAACTATCACAGTGCTAGAGAGTAAAATGATGTTAAATAATGTGCATATTTTGTGAGGCATTCTTTTTATAATTGACAGTAGGAACATGTACACTTTGCAAATTCTAATCATGGCAATCACTGCCAGATCAGCAAAGGTTTATATATAACTTCATTTGCATAAAGCAACTGCAGTGGGCTTCATCCCATCTAAAATTAATGAATTTACAGATCGAGCCCAGTATTCAAACACCTGTATTTAGGTGTCTACCCTCCCCTCTGTATGTGAGTAAGATGTTACAGCACGTTGAACCCAGTATTTAGAATTACTTTTCATCGGCCGAATAGCTCTTTAGAGAGAGGGAAAGCTCAGTTGCCTGAACAGGCCTTTCAAGATGGTAAACGTTTTCTCTGTTTAGACATTTTCAACGATTCTACACAGCTGCAGCTGCTGCTGCAGAAAGTCACAGGTTGGGTTGGCCACCCCCGAGCGGTGAAGGCCTCGGGTGCCCTAGGGCTTCTCGTTTGGCACTAGCTGCCAAAGTTTAGGTGACTGAATCCCACCTTTTGTTTACTGTGGTTACTAGAGGCTCAATTCAGTTGCCTAAATAAGGGTGGCCTAAAAATAGGCCTTTTCAGAGGACTCAAGGTGTCAAGAAAATCTACTCAGGTATGGCAAATATGGGTCAGGCCTTGCGGGCGCCCCACACTGTGATGGGCAGGCAGGCAGCCAGCAGGCAGCCAAAATACCTTACCTAGGGCATCTTTAAAGGCACTAGATGCTGAGCTGGGGCAGCTGAATGTTGCTGTCAATTTGCATTAATTATAACAGGAACGCAAGAGTCTGAGTCTGGAACTGAATTTCTGGCTGAGTCCTGTGTTTAAGCTGGTTATCTTAGCTCCTTCCATAGTTAGCAGAGGGAGAAGCTTCCAGGGTCCTTTGCCTTAGATGTTTATTTTAGCATGGAATGAACGTTTCTGCAGAAAAACCTCGCCCACTCTGCGTTGATTAAAGAGGGAACCTATATGAAAAGCTTACAGGAAAACAACAAAGGGGAGGTGATAAAAATGCCATCTGTGTTGTGTGTTATTATTTCAGCACATCAGCCTCTTCCCTGTGTATCGGTTTGGATAAGATCTACTGAGTTCAAAGGAAAATCTTTACGTTTTAATGAGAACAAATGTAGGTCCAAAGAGGCTTCAACTCACCGAACTTAAAATGAATTCTATGTACTAATACGCCAGGCTGTTCTGCTCTTCTAGCACACTTATAAGTGAAATACTTGATGGGCTTGTATTGGTGCGTTGGATTTCTGGGCAATTGTAACAGAACCACATTTTGGTACTGAATCCTTTTTCCTTTATATTATTATATGGGCTACCTAGAGATTAAATTGGCCACTCGTGTTCCTCTACAGTCTCTTACTGTCATTTTCAGAAAATCTCTCTCTGCAGGGAGATGTAAATTCTCCTGCATGAGCAGGTCTCGCTCCAGAAGCCGCCCAGAGGTCCAGAGGCAGAATCCTACCTCTGGTTGTTGCCGTTGCCAAGCTATAATAATCTATTTTTAAAGGAAGGATGGTTCTACCCTTTAAAGCAATTTCAAGACAGGAACTGTTTTTCCACCCTCTGAAAATTGAAGGGGAGGGTGTTGCTATTTGTTTTGTGGCTTTTTTAAACACAGACACCCAAGCTGATTTTGTGACGGCTTCTGGACCATACTTTGATTACATGCCCCGCTTAGAAGTAAGAACCGTAGCAGAAAACTGAAAGGGTCATCTTTGTTTCATGTTTTTTTTACACACACACAAAAAAAAACCAAAAGAAAAAGCTGCTTTCTGCAGAAAATACCATCTCTGCCTCTCTCCCTAAGACATAGATTTAAAAAAAAATTTACTCCAGGTCTATGGTATTTGAGCAGCTGGACAGTTTAGACTGAGTAGTGTGTCTTTACTTACTTAAAATACAGAGTTTCTAGGTGCCAGAAAGCAAATAAAAGAAATCAGCATGTACTGCTGTACTAAATTAATTCAAATTGCTGTGCTAATTAATTTTCCTCTGTACGCCAGATTAGATTTCTATGGATTTTACCGTAAAAATACTGGATGTCATTTGTATTTTAGTACTAGTCCAGATTCATCCTGACTTGCTTGGGAAGTATTTTGCTGTCAGGAAGATCTCACACTGTTTTACTAAAGATGATCTCAAAACAGCAGTTCTTCAAGTGATTTCTAACCATGCTATGGTCATACTAGGTAAGAAGCACACATGGTTGGTGTCAGATACATACATTTTTAATGCTGTTTATCAGAGAGGGGTATGACATCAGCGCATAGGGTAAGGGCTTTCAGTGCTATTTAATAAGAACAGCACTACAATTTACTGTGAAATTGAAACAGAGTTTCATGCTGAGGGCATAATCAATATGAGAATAAGGCTGTGATTTGCTAAAATATGAGCTTGAGGGAATAAAATGTAAAGGGAGTTAGCAGTAGGATCTGGCTGACAATAGGCATCTTAGCCTTAGCTTTTAGGAAAAGAAGAATACCCAATTTTGATTCAGAGCAGATTAATGATTCGGCTAAAACTTCAGGCCATAAATCTCTTTTTGACCCATTTGAATATGACAAAGGACTTCATTATTATTTACTTTCCCACAGTGATGATCCAGTAACGAGAGAAAATGCCCTTGCAGGCTGTACCGTGTGCCAGAAGGACAGGGCCAGCCCCCTCTGTGACCGTCCTCTGGGGAGGATTCCTGGAAGCAGAACATCTTACCCTGAGGAGAAGCTGGTGAGATGCCCTTCAGCTCAGTTACCGTATTCCTCTCTGCAGCAGGTTCGGCAGCTGAGCAAGGACCTGATAACATCTAATGGGCATCTAACGCCCGACGTGGACAAAACCGCAGCAGAGGGCTTGTATTCGGTCATATCCCCCGTATTGGCTCAGTTCTGAAAAACTCACAGTTTGACGTTCTGACATGGAAACAGAAACCGAACTAAATTGTATGATGCCGGGGGGGTGAGCCACAGTGTGCCGGTTTGCCAGACTGCTGTGTGCCACCTCAGCTTTTTCCCCCAGAAAGGGTGATTTTGTTCCTCTTATATAAATATCTCCCAACCTGGTTTTAAACTCATACGTTTTTTGCCAGTATGTAATTTACATTTTGCAAAATATCCGTAACTGTGTTAGAGCCCCAAACGCTACATTTTTGTCCTTGAAGGTTTTGAATTCCAACACTTGAAGCAGTAAAGCCCCACCTCCCCGCCCCACGCATTTCAGTTTTATCCCTCCGTTTTTCACTTGCCAATGCATGCAAATGAAGACCTAGGTAAACCTTTTCGGGATGCTAATGGCGAACTCCCCAGTTCCCACGACAGTGCTAGCAGGGTGCAAGGCTGTGAGGAGAAAAGGAGGAAATTAGCCTGTCACTCTGGAAAGCGATGCCTACTGATACAAGGAGCAGTCAAATCTCAGTAGCCTTTCTAAACAGTTTACATGGAAAAAAACAACAAACAGAGGGAAGGAAGGAAGAAAAGGATTTCTGTTGTCAATTGACAGGAATGGCTGTATTGGGTTTCCGCTGATGAAATCTCTCCACAGCAAAGGGTTAGAAGGAATAAAGGAGGCTTTATGTCTTGTTAGGGAGAGGGAAAGCAAGACATAATGATGAAGCTGACTATGTAAGCAAGCTTCTCAAAACTTTTGTGAATATTTGGGATTTACACTTTATTTTCTGGATAAGCCGGTTTCTTTTTTTTTGTAATTTTGGGGGAATTTTTTCTGTACATGGCTCAGCTATTTATGAGTGTCCAAAACACAGATTATACACTATAGTCAGAGATGATAGCAACTCACTAGGCTGTTTTAAACGCAGATTAAAAATTATTGTAAGCAGACTGGATTCTGGATAACCATACCAGTAGTGTGCCAGTAAAAGCAAGTTATTTTAACATAGGCCATACAAATCACTTTTATATATACAATCCAAATGTTTGGTCTTTACTACATTAGCAGTGTGCAAAATGGAATGCATTTGAGAAATCCCTGAAATGAAGAATATATTTAGTACCAACAGACTGCAGAGAAGAGAGATAAACCACTAGATGACCTTTTGGACATAACATTAATATTCAATGGGGAGATGGTAAAAACCTGAAGGTTTAAAAAATACAAATGTAAAATTCCTTACATCATTCTGCAACCATGCAGTTCAGAGATACATTAAAATGTCAATATTGGAGCACTGGCACTTATGGAAATACGAGGTCAATGAAGAACTGAATCTGATTTGATGAACTGGATGACTGGTAACACACAAAATCCAAGAGCTTAATTCTTGAATATTATTTCCTAAAGCAGTGAGAATGCCAAAGAAAGTATGCGGAGAAGACTTGAAGCTTTCAGTAAGGAACGTAATGACCCGGGTACGTCAATTAGATGTTCTGCCCTCAAGAACAAGCAGGACCCGTGGTTCCACAATGTGAAGTCTCTGGCAGCAATATTGGCTGCAGGTATACCCATTACTACCTTCTCCTGAGTTCACCTGCAGTTTCTTGAACTGTGAAACTGTTGAACTGTGAACTCTATCAGGGAGCCAATCAGTTTAATATAATTTCTGGCAGGTTTTTAGGGTTTGGATTTGGGTTTGGTTGGTTTTGTTTGTTTGTTTGTTTGTTTTCTTAGTTCAGAACAGCTGCACAAAGACTTGTGCTGGAGCACGAGGCAGGATTTCCTCCAGCAACTACTACTGATTCACACTTTGTATCATGAAATCTATTAGCCTGTTTGTGAAAGCTTAATATAGCAAAGCTTGTGTCTTGCTGATGAGAACAAAGGCATGGCATGAAATAAATGCATTAAAATTGGTAAAAGATAATTACCCAGAAGCATTCTAAAGGTTTGAATGCCATCTTTGTGTCTTACCCTCAGTCCTTAAATATGCAATTTCAGTCAGTACTTACTCATCCTTTACTGATCATAGCTCTGACTGAGTTTAACCTGCCAAGTTAACTTTAAAAGGTAAGTAAGTTTTACGTTCTTTATAACCCCAAGGATTTGTGTAGGAACTTCAAAAGCTAATTTTACAATTTCAAGAAAACTACCATGATATAGGCGTCCTCCTTGCATACCAGACGTATTTCACTCATAGGAAATGCTTTCTCTAGGCTGCTACCCTGCATAACCAAACTGATCCGCAGCATCGCAGAGCTCATTGCTGCCCAGTCTTTTCGGGGGTCCTGGACATGACAAGAATGGACCAATAACCTGTTTAGAAATGCTCCTTTGGAGAACAAATTTCTTCAGGTTTAGCCAGCCATCCTTAGCCATATTTAACATAAGAAAAGTGTAACACAAATAATTTTATAATAATTGCAAGGATTAAATATAATTATTCTGTTTAAAGACAGATGTACAGAGATAGGTAAAAACCATGCCTGTTGACTCTGGATTTTGGTAAGCTCTGTAAGGGTTTCCTACTGCTATTTCAACTAAAAAGCTGTCGGCTGTCAGTGGGGATGCTTTTCCTCTAAATAGGATAATACACAGAGGCAGAAGTCCTCTCATATATTCCCTTCCATACAGAGTGATCCATTACTGAGGAACTCTTCCCAGCTGGTGCTTCTTATAATTAATAAACTTTATCAAGGTGTCAGTTTTACCACACATTACAACTGCTGGCTGACCATCAGAGTTTCATTTCTGCATTGAGATATTTTTTAAATTTGCCAGGTCAAAGCCAAGCAGAGGTCTTGCCTGTAAACACAGCTATTTGCTGAAGATAAATAAAATGTCCTGCTAATGACCTAGTACTTCTGAATGCTACTCAAATTCTCAGAGAACTACTGGCTTTCTAGCAGTAAGTTGAGTACTAACTTGGCTGTATTATTTTGCAATAAACAAATGGAGGTTTATATTCTTTCCAGAACTCTTTATGTTTGTCATACCTATGTATTAATGCTACCCTCAGTGTCTTTATTAATTGTCACCTTTCAATTACCCATTATCTTTGGAAATCCGTTAAGGTCAGGGATAGCTTTTTGCAAGGAGTGTCAAATATGAGTTTAGAGGTACACTGAAATGTATAGAAAAGTGCCTAATACATGTTTATGAATTATTTATTATTTATTGCAATAATTAACTCAGCCAAGTGGAAGAGACAATCTGCAAATCCAGAAATTATGATAAATAGGCGGTACAGCAAATAAGAGAGACTAATTCAAACCCTCTGAATCACAATGTGATGCAGATGTGAAATAAAGCAGAGCCAATGTATAGGAAGGAACAGAGGGAATTCCTGCATCACAGAACAAATCGCCATAGGAAACATCTGGAAATTATCAGGAAAAAACAAACAAACAAAGAGGTCCCCTTAAACTTTAGAGCTTGCTAATCACAAGCCATTGGTTAAAAGAAGCTGGAAAACAGAAGTACAGCAGGTATTGTGAACAGAAATTAGTATAACTAAAAAAAGAAAGGATACAACAATATTTGATAGTTGCCATAGTTTGGATGGGATATATTGTCCTTAAGGGAAGGCTAAGCAATGTCAAGACGACGTTGCATCTCCAAGGCAGATGTGAACACGGTAAAAGACTGGTCTTTGCAAGGGTTAAATAAAATGTGTAAAATATAGGAACACATTAAAACACGTACAGCAGGCACGGCAGCGCAGAGCTCAAAAAGGGTTGAAGCGTTGCTGCCCAGTGGGGCTGGTGCCCTCTGTGGTGCTGCCTGTGCGGACACCCAGTCAAAGCGAGCCGCTTCACGAAGACCTGGTGTGGGAATGAAATCCCCGTTTCCATCAGACTGGAGGAGAATATTCAGCTTTCTTAGTGACAAGTCAGAGCACCTCTTCTCTCAGTGCCTGGGTTTCTCCGGAAAGGTGCTCACTCTACGTGTCAGATCATGGTTTGAAAGCCAAGCATCTAACATATACGCAACACCTTACACAACTTGTGTGTGCTTCAGGTCTTTATTGATACTGGCCCTACATCATTTGTGGTTCTGATACAAAGATTTTCTGAATAGGCCTGGAATGTGCACAAAACATGCTTGCTTTTTTTTTTTTTTTTTTTCCCCCCTCTTCAGTTTCATGTTATATTATTTTGGAATTCTGTGGGTTTTTAGGATCTGCCCCTGCCTAGACCAAAGATGCTAAAGGTACATATCCAACATAAGATATTTTACATGAGAAAAGAAACGTAGCTTTGAGTAACAACTTAAAAAAAAATAAATATAGCAGTCAAGATGGGGAAAATGTAGTTCTCATTTATATGGTCAAGTCAAATAAAACAAATTAGGTCTCAGTTAGTCCTTCATTTCTTTACCAAATTTATAGTTCCCACATGTAAGATTTGTCAGTCTTATGAGAATGGCCAAACTAGCCCTAACTACCTCTGGTTTAACTTGAATTTAAATGCTCTTATGTGCCTATTTTTATAGAAATAAAATCTCTTCAGGGTTAGCTTATTATTTTTCTAACTTGACATTTTTTATATGTGTAACGATTTAGACCATATACTTCAGATTTCTTTTTCTAATTTAGCTTTAGTAAAGTGGAATTTAGCTTTAGTAAAGTGGAATTTAGCTTTAGTAAAGTGGCAAGAATTACTCTATAAAACCTTGCAGGAGGAAAAAAAAGTCTAAGGAAAATATTATCAGAAGCAAAGAAATGTGAAAAGTTTGAGATCTGAACCACAGACTGGGCCATACATTGTTCTCTTTAGCAAAAAATTATTGTAATAGGAATGGTAGCAATCATGTTTTAGATTACACCGATATTCACATGACCAGAATTCATTTCAGTTTGCTTTCTACGTTTATCATGATGCTCAAGGTTATACATCTGCCAGTGATGCATTGCTATATAATGAAGGTAGTAAAAATGCAATGAAAAATACTAGCCTGTCTTCAGCAGTTTGTTACAAGGATCTTTTGCTGGTCCGCCCTTTACAACCCTGTAAGAACCACGTTTATTAGCGCTGAGCATTGAGACGCACCACAGCCGTGGCAAGAGGGATACGTGTTTTTATTTTCTCTGTCAAATTGTTGTTCAAAAGCACTAGCTGTTTGGAGCAGATAGGGTAGCTGTACACAATTAATATGGAAAGTAAAAGATGTATAAGCTTGTGTTTGACAGAGGCGGCTCTTTCTCAGAAGAATGGAATGGCATATTTGGGTCTATACTTTTATATGTTTTTACTTACACGCTAGTGTTTTGCTTATCTTCTTAAAAACTTTATTGGCCATAATGAGAAATGGAACTGGGATTAGGAAATTTCACAACTGTAATTTAAGAACTTTCTCAACAAACATCTTGAGACCACTCTGTTCCGAGAAGAGTCTGGAGACAGTTATTTCCAGATAGTCCCCAGGAACTGTTTGCTTCTGCTCTTATTGGGTATTCCCAGCAGGGAATGACCTCAGAAAGCAAGAAATGCAAAAATTATTTATAGGAGATCAGTGAAAGAGACTTAAATATTCTGACAAAGGAAACTGCCCTAGAAATTATTTGTAAAGAGTTTAAGCAAGGAAAGTCCTCCTAGGATTCAAACTAATAAATGCGTCCAGCACCGAGGTGCTAGTAACACCTTCACCAGTGAAATATGCAGAAGATAAGCAAATAAATGGGAAGAGTTGTTTGTACTTTTTTACCTCAAAAATCTGTATTCATAGATTCATTCACAGTGACTGTTTTTATTATGTCTTGATATGATCTTTCTAGCTGCTGAACATACATAAATTCTTGTAAGTTTTCTGGGAGGCAAGGGAAATTTTGTCCAAAAAGTAAGAAGAAAAATGTAACTATACCAGCCATTGAAAATGTCTGCAAATGACCTAGCTGCATGAGTTAGAGGCATTTCAATTCAGAGAAAGTTTTTTTTGTGGTTACTAATTTCACAGTCAGTATTGGAAGTTTTTCTCTGTTCTTTTATTTTGCTCTAGATTGCAGCTAGTAATGCTTTAAGAAATGTTACGAAATTAGAAAATAAACCCATTATCATTACCTGTTCCTTCAACTGTCAATCAAACTTCCCACACAGTTCTCCCAAATCTTTCTCCTGCTCCCCCAGAAAGTATTAGGCTTGTTAAAACTTATTCCTCCCTGCAGCATAATACTGTTAAAAATACGTCTGATTCCATTCCTTCAACTTGTAATGACTTTCATTCCATTTGCAGGTCATGTTGAAACAGTCCTTTTCAGATGAAGATTCATGGTGCCACTTGCCATCCTTGCAGTGGAGAAACCAAACTCACTGCCAACCAACTAAGACTGTAATACAATAGAAGAGAAATATGCATTGTGGTTTTTTCCCCAAATTTTCTCTTCCATCCTCTTCCACAAAGTATTTCGCTGAATAGGGAATCCTGTCTTAGCTTCTTTTGATTCCCATTTGTTTAAGTATAAATATATAAAAAGTGAAACATTTCCTAGTGCAATAAAGTAGAATACCTATTTTTTATGCTTTTTCTTGATTCTAAATGTCAGAATTATTTCCTGTTCACTGAGCAGAGGAAGGCATAAAAAGTAAGACTTATCACTGCCTGGTGGGCAAGACATTTTTATCGTACTGCTTCATGGGATAATGACTGCTTATAACAAATGCCTAGCTGTAATGGGAGATATTTGTCTCTGAACAACATAGCAGCTGGGGCACTCCGGTGACACACCGAGGATCAAATCCCAGTTTCGAATCAAGCGGAGAACCCTTGTTCCCAGATTGTCAGGCAAGTCGATGTACGTGAAGGTGAAAATCCCCAGCAATTAGCCCCGAGTTCATTTGAGAGAGCGATGACCTGCCTCGAGCTTCAGACGAGGGTGCCTGGCAGCAGACCTGAGCACACGGAGGTGTCCGCTCTCCCAGCAGGAAGGAGCTAATCTGCCCAGCCGAACCTTCCCGGGGTATTTCTCACGGACCTGCCTCCCGGAGGGTAGCGCTGCTGGGTACCACCCCACAAACTGGAGTAGGGAAGCTGCCGACGCCAGCAGGCAGCGGGGAGCCCGACAGTACCGGCTGGCAGTCCTGATGCACTCAGATCTGACACAAGTTAATCTTTCGGAGTTCAAGCACTGATTTGTGTCACGCATTTCTGACGTAATTCCCCGGACACTACTCTGTGACCTGCTTGGCTCGGGGCTGGCGTTTGTGCCTGTGTGAGCACGCTGCTCTTAGAACGTATCCGGACAAGCTTTATGTCTTCCCTTCTTTCCCGTTGGGAAGCTGCTTGGAGATGGACAACGCTGAGTTGAGAGCTGACATCTCTCTTCTGAGAGAGCTGAGGAGGTGCAGGTTAGCACAATATTGACTGTAAAGAACTTACTGTGTCCATTACCATGAAACAAATTTCCTTTCCATGTCTCTCTTGAGTCTCACCATTGTAAAGGACACTCAAGTTGTGCAATGCCGAAAAATTCACATACTCTTTACCTGATATGCACGATTATTCTTGGGTGCCTGATTATACACAGCGATACGCTCCATCTCCAGACCTTCAAGCCTTTGAAGCCTTTGTAATTTTGTTGATTTTTTTTCATGACAGGCTGAAGATTATATTTCTGTTGCTTCTGGTTTTAAAATGAAAAAAAGTACAAGCTGGTCTTTGCCCAGATGAGGACAACATTTTAACTCTGGCAGGCCAACCGGCACCTATTTAAAACTAAGCCCAAACAGAAAATGAAAACCATCTCTGTCACTTCTCAATAGCCACCAAATAAAAAAACTTAATACTTTTTTTTTAGCCTTTGATACAGGAAAACCACATGCTTATTCCCTCTACTAATCTGTTTGAACAGAAACTTCTTACTTGCCACATTGCTGCCACTCAGGAGAGGAGCTGCCAGTCGGACACAACAGTATTCCTCTAATCACTTCAAGGACCGTTGGAGAATGACTGTACTGTTTTATTTAATACCCTGCTTGAGAGCAAAAGCCCCTACTGAGAGGCAAGGAGCAAACCATACGCTCTTCTTTCATGCCCGGGGAGACAATTTAGTTAAATTACAAAAACATTTGTCTCTGACCGGCTCCTTTGCCCATACTCCAAGCTGGCCAAACATGCTCCAGCCCAGAAGACAAGTGCCCTGTGCACTACGGGGCACGGTGCCCGGGCTCGTACACATTGTCGCTGAGCACGCGCTAGCTACTGGCCTTGGCAGATCCAGTATAAGGAGAGATGCTACGAGCAGAAGAGTACGCATATGTTGACATGACAAATATGTTTTTGGATAAAGGCAAACTCTAAACACCAAACCACAAGCATACAGATGGATGTTTTTATTGATGTAACGATTAAGTACAGGCAAATTTATGAGATGTTAAGTAATGACGTTTTTCTTGTTGAAGAAAAAAAATAAGAGCGGTAAATGACAAATTATTGTCAGGAATGAGAACCAAGTTCCCAGCTAAAGGTACTGAGCAGATTCCACGAAATGGAAACCAACAGAAGAATAGAAACTGTCAGACCCAATTAACAGAGCCTCCTACTGCCTGTGTTTAATGTCAAAAAAATATGAGACATCCACAGGGAGACAGCTGTTAGACACTCAGAGATACTGTTACTGACCTCAGTAGGAAAGGTTAACGTGAACCACGAATCTGAGTATCATCAGCGTGCTTATGATAATGAAAGCCATATGACACAATCAATGCTTCAAGGAGATTTAAATTTAATGAAAGATCTGAAAGGCTCAGGACAGAGCCCCGAGGTTCACTGACACTCACACCACTTACGACTGAAAGAAGCTTGATCAGCACATGGCATCGAAAGGGTGGTGATGGGGTAAGACCCAAATCTCATCCCAACCCATGGAGCTTCTCCGACGACAACTGTTGAGGTGATGCCAAAGGCAACTACTCGTCTGAGCAAGCCTGAAGAAAATCTGCAGACTGTCACTCAGGATGCTTGTTTCCCCACAACACCTGGCCTAAAATTACAAATCCACCTGGTTATACGCTAAACAAATCGCCAGTTTGAGACAACGTATGCTAAAGGATGTGTGGAAGGAAAGACCGTAAAAATAAGTGCAACTTTGATGAACTATAGGATATGCTAAAGGCTTTATTCCAGTCGTAATGGGAGCTTCATATCAGGCCTAGAACATGAAAAACTAGTCTGGTATGAATCCAGAAAGACCCACTGAAATAATAAAAATGAGAATTTTAAACATAGTTTCCTTCCCTGACAGTTCACACTCTTAAATTAGGCCCATCGCAGCGTGGATAAATAATCTTTCCCCATTCTAACAATTAATTCCCTAGCTGCTGGTCCCCTTACTTGACAAAAGCATACATTATGTAACTGGCAGACAATAAATATATCAACATACTAGTTAGGGTTTGAACCCTGATGTAGACTTCCAATAGGGAGACTTAAAGTATGTTTAACTATATGTAAAGATTCACATAATTTAAGTCATGCATTGTTGTATTGCATTCCTGAATATTCAAAAGGTCAATAAACTTCTTCTTTTGTTGAGATATATTTCTATGACTGCACTGTTCAGTTCTGTCACTAAGATTTTTTAAAGGCTCCGAGGTCGTTTGCAAGCTAGGCTGGGCTACACAATTTAAAAAGGGGTGTATAGGGAACAGTCATTCACAGACAAGGAAATGACTAATTGGACTGGATTTTAACTTCAGTTCAGCGGTGTATCTCAGAGATACTATTTCCTGTCAATGACTTTTAAGGATGCAGAAGTGCTGTAAGAAATTTTCTTCCCAAATACAATTTCGGTCTCTCAGAGCAGATACAGACATCTCTGGCAATCGCAGAATCCCAAAATGGAAAAAAAATTCATCGCAGAGTCCTTGGATATACTATTCAGTAATTAACACCCATCCTGTTCTGGGAAACATGACAGACAATTGCCAATTCTGTATTTGACTTGCTAGATATATTTTTTACAGATAAACTTCATAGGTAAGATTTTTGTAGCATATTGATGTGACTGTGCATCTGCTTCCTTTGTTTTCTTGCTAATTAAGTTATTTTTCCCCCAAACAACCCAGAAAACTCATATGATATATTTTTTCTCATATTTGTAAAACAGTAAAGAATCTTCCAGGAAAACTCTTAAAATAAATAAAAAAGTTCACAGAGTTTTAATGTAACTTGAAATTCCTAGAATGTTTTCAGGAATATTTCAGTTGTGACTGGATTGATAACACTTACTGTCTCATCATGACACTACTTGTACACCATTATAGCACATAACAAGAAACAAGCAGCTACTGGTCCTGGCAAACTTCTAGCCTAGTCCCACTCGCCAAAGCCTAGTGCCCTTATTGGTAGAGCAAGTCATCTCTAGTTGCTTTTTTTTTCTCTTTAAGCTCTTGTTCTGCTCTGTGAAAATGGTAGCTCTCATATTGCACTGGAAGTTATTTACCACCATGAAATATTTTGATTGAAATAATATTAATTTTCCACTTGTGTGTGTGTGGAAAATCTCTTGGATTATTTTATTTTTTGCATCCAAAACCTACAAGTGAATGCCACAATTTGGCTTTCCTGGCTGCATGCCAGCCCAATCTCAATAGGAAAGCTGGTGTGGGCTCCAGTGCTCTCCAGGATCCAGCGGATAGGACGCTCTGCTGATGTTCCAAGCTGGCTGGCTGCTCCACTGGGGGAGACCTGTAATTCCAGAGCCCTCCGTTTGCTGTAGAATTCCCATAACCACTACTCGAGTTGTCCAACTGAAGGAAATTATTTCGGGCACTAAATCCCATTTTTCCAGAACACCTGCTACAGTTAGCTCCCTAAGCAAATGCAGACACTGATGCTACGACGGGCGGGCATGAAACTCTGGCCTGTCTTTGGCACCACAGCACTGGCAGTGGCAAACCCCCGTGTGAAAGCCTAATGTGTCCCCATGGAGGGTCTAGAGCTCTTCGGGCTGCTAAATGAACCTGGCAAATTTGAATTCTGGGCTGTCAGGCATTGTGCCAACACTGTCACATCGCCACGGGTCCTGTGCTGAATGCCTGCCTTACTGGATGGTTCCTCACACGCACAAGCACACGTGTGCACGTGCTTTCATTTTTTTAATCATTTATTTAGATGCAAAAGTATCTTCAGTATAACTACATTATTGACCTATTCTTCATGCATTATGTATAGACAGAAGAGCAAGAACAACTACGAGCAATGGCTCCAACAAGTTAGCTTGAGTCCATTTCTCTGTAAGCATGCATAAAATACGTGATGGTGTGCTATAAAAACTTGGGAATTTTTATGGAGAGGGATTTGTCAGATGACCTGAAAGGAAACTGGGCAAACTATGAAGAACACGTACAGCTAGCAAAGGCAGCGAACGGGCACAGCAGGCCGTGTTGCCTCAGGGCTGCTGAAAAGGAGAGCAACCGGAGCTCCTCCGCACCTACCAGTTTAGGAAATGGAGACACGATGGCAAAGGCTGGAAGCTGGTGACTTTGGGCATCAGGGCAACGACGACGGCTTCTCTGCCTGCAGGTCTGTACCTACCAAATGGGTCCGGTGCCCTGGTCGCAGTCAGGGGCTGGGAGCTCTCCCCGGCCCAGCACCGCAGGCACTGAGCCTGAGACCCGTGGCAGCAACTGGGAGCCGCAGCTAGTGGCGGCGGTGGGAGACGTCCTCCTGGGGGGGTAGAGGCCCCCGTCTGCCAACCTGAGCTGCTTCTGGGGGAGGTTGCTGCTTGCCAGGGGCTTGGAGGAAGAGCTGTAGGTGTCTGCCCCTTGGTCCCATGCTATTCTTCCATGTTGGCACCAGTAATAAGGGCAGGGGGGAACAGGAAAGTGTCGGTCTTGGCTCCATGGCTCTCACAGCACGGATGAAAGGCTTGGAGGTCCACACGCACATGATTTTCTCCTCGATTCTGTCAATGAAGGGGAAGAGCTTCAGGAAGAGTGGACAGATCCTGCAGCTCAGTGTCTGGTTGTGCATCTTGTGCTGATGGGGACTGTCTAGAAGAGATAGGATCCAGCTGACCAAACAGAGCAAAAGCATTTTTGCCAACAGGCTGGCCAGCATGGGGAGAAGACCTTTAAAGTAGGAGCCATGAGGGATGGAAATGATGACCCACAGTCAAGAGGGAAAATGGCAAGCTGGGTTGGTAAGCAGAAGGTGCAGAGTGATGTGCACAAGAGAGACTTCTTAATCAACAAATCGGGGCCAAGGAGGCCCAGCTCAGGCATACGCATGCAGATAAGGAAGTGCCAAGATGGCACAAAAAATGAACAGTGAGGTGGATTAAAAACTGGCTGAATTGCCAGACTCAGATGGTTGTGACCAGCAGCACAAAGCCCAGCTGGAGGCTGGGCGCAGGGGATGGGTACAATTGCCAGTACTGCTTAGCATCCTCATTAATGGCCTGGGCGTTGGGACAGAGCGCGCTCTCAGCAAGTTTGCAGGTATTTGCTACAAAACTGGGACACGCGGCTGATACCGTAGGTGGGTGTGCTGCCATCCAGAGTGACCTTCAGAGGCTGCAGAAATGGGCATAGAGTGTGGTCTTGGTGGACATCAAGCTGACCATGAGCCAGTGTGGCAAACAAGGCCAACAGTATCCTGGGCTGCTTTAGGCAAAGTGTCACCACCAGGTCAAGGGAGATGGTCCTTGATCTGTACTCAGCTCTGGGACACCTCTGGAGTGCTGGGTCCAGTTCTGGGCTCCTCAGTACAAGAGTCATGGAGATACTGGAGTGAGTCCAGTGAAGGTCACAAATGTGATTAAGAGACTGGAGCATCTTCCATACCAGGAGAGGCTGAGAGAGCTGGGACTATTCAGCCTGGAGACGGGAAAGCTCAGGGGGATCTTGGCTGTGTATGTAAATACCTGGTGGCGGGAGTAAAGAAGAAGGAGCCAGACTCTGCTTGGTGGTGCCCAGTGACAGGACAAGAGGCAGTGGGCACAAACTGAAACATGGGAAATTCTGCTTAAACGTAAAAAAAACCCCTTTCTTCCTCTGAGGCTGATCGGACACTGGCATAGTTTGCCCAGAAAGGCTGTGGAGGCTCTGTCCGTAGAGAGATCCAAAACCTGCCTGGACATCATCCTGGGCACCCTGCTCCAGCTGACCCTGCTCTGAGCAGCGTGGTTGGGTGAGAGGATCTCAGGGGTCCCTTTCAAACCCCACTGCTCTGCGGTATGCCTATTTAAGTCAACGGATGCCGACTTTTTAGAAATGTGGTCGTTCAAAAAATGCTTGTAATAAAGCCTTATGCCACATGACGTACCTGTGTGTGCTGATGCGTGTGTTATTTTTTTTTTATGCACATATGGAAGCACCCATGCATAAATCTCAGACAAAGGGAAAGACTGATATGCTCACAACTAATGCAAAAACACAGACATTTCTTTAGGCATTTTATTAGCTCATTTCTTATCCTGAACTTGTACGCTGCCTGAGACAATGGAGCTCAAGCCTTGTTTGGTGTCTCTGTGTCTAATGATAAATGAAAATAAGTGTTAGCTATAATGAAGGGTCAGACAACAACAGATACCTGCAAATTATATGTGGTTTTCAGACAAAATACGCTTCTTTGATGCACTAATGCAGCAAACTATTTTTGCTAAAATGGAGACCAAAATTAAAAAGTACATTTTTGCATATTAAATGTTTTCATGACACCATTCTTGTTCAGTCAGTGAGAGTTTCCAGTTAATACCCCATAGACAAGTGAGGGGGAAAAAAAAAATCTTATGCAATTTTTAAAGAATACCAAGTAATCCAATCTCACTTGGCAAAGATTTTTCCACCAGCTAAGAAAGTATCCATTTTTGGGTCAGCAAAGAATGGCTTGTCTGCAGCAGGGGGCTTTTAATATTTCGGCTGAATTCACCAGGCAGTGTGTTACTACAGTCTTTGACAATTACCAGAAGGAATGCAGGAAACGTCAAAGCATCTGTTTTCCAGCACTTGTGTATGTAAAGGCTTTCTAAAAAACCACAGATACGCGGAGCCCTGAATGCTTACTGCAGTACCAAGGATAGGGAAGCAGAGACCACGGTTTTCTTTTTTCTCTGTATCCCATTTACTATTTATTTGCGATTTCACCTCTTTTATAGTGTTTTCGTTCTGGTCCCTGCTCAGCTCCTATTTTCTTCTGCTACCTTGCAAGTACTATTTTATTTCTTGTTTCTCCTCTTCTTCCTGTTGTATCAACCTGCTTTTAAAGCTAAGACCCTGCTAAATGTCTGATTTTTATTTGGATCCTTTCTGTCTCTGATGCAACATCTGTAGTTTTTTGACCGTGATTTTGAAACCCCTCTGTGACCCCCCCTCTTCCCGCTGTGGAAGGGATTATCCAGAAACAAATTGAAAGCTGATGCCTGCCCAGCTCTGTGCCCGCGGCAGAGAGAGTGGTTGTATGTGGGAAAGCTCCAGCATAAGGAGCACCACGGTGAAAAAAAGTACTATAAGAGCATTTGGGGAAGAAAAAAGGTGGAGACTTCAAAACTTCATGGAAAAGGGAGTTCTATGAGATTATGGGGAAAAAAAGACAGCAGAAAGATGAAGAAAAAATGTCTGTGGAGTGCAAAGGTGCCTGTGGGGAGTAGAGCGGCAAATAACAAAAGGAATTATTCCTATCTGCTTTCATCTGGTACTGAAAAAAGGTCCATGATATACTCTTAGGCATGCTGTCAGATGAAAAGTAACTCAGAATTAGAAGGGCAAAATGACGAGAGATTTACAACATAGTTATCAGAAATCCCAACCAAAGCTGCGAAGAGCCATGGGGTAACAATGAAGGGTAGCCATTGCTGACAGTAGATAGATTTAGATTTGATACCCTGTAGAGAGAAATGCCTCTTGGTCCTGAGCACAAGGCAGATTTTTTTACTTCCTTGTGCCCTATGGTATGCCTCACTGGAAGAACACACAGTTGTTTCACAGTCGTTTCAATCAAGGTCTCAAACTTGCTGAGAATGTCCTTTTAAAATAGCAAAAAGGTGTATAAGATCAAGTAAATCTTAACAAAGCTTTGGAGCTAAATGGGTAGTTTTAATTCCTCACGATGTCAACAATTTGCTCTGTAATTACAACTGATACAGTAATAAAGATAAATGATAGCTAAAATTATCTAGTGGGGTAATTGTCTCCTTAAATCACACAAAGACAACCATTTGCATATGGCAAAATCCTGGCGTGTTCTTTAGCAGTCCTGTCATTTGTGCTAATTTCCCAACAGTGTACCAGCCTAATTGGGTGTTGGTTTGTTTTTAGGTGCAAATATAAAAACGATTGATCCTGACTCTGGTCATTCACGCTGAGGCTGGGTCTGTTTTATGCCGCTTTCTGCGGTACACCCGGGGAAGCGGAGCAGAGACCGGCCCTTTTCTGATTCAGGGTTAATACTCCTGGTCCAAGCCGCCCACACGAACAAGCACAGGGTTTACCACACCAGAAAGACTTTCCCCCTCCCCAGCGGTGCCACTCTCGCAGCCGGCTTCGCGTGGCCCTGGGAACCATGGATTCCCAGCCCAACCCTTCAGCCTCTCTCCACCTCTTGAACCTCACGCACCGGCCGCAAGACCCCAGGCAGGGCCACGTTGGTTCTTGCCACTCTTAGTATTGCCTTGCTGCGTAACCCACCACGCAACGGGGAGAGCTCAGTTCCGTAGGGCTGCTTTCTTTCCTGAACGTGACCGTGGCTTTTGCTGGGAACACCGATGGCTTTCTATGCACATCCAATGGATTGCTGCTTAGTTAAGGGGCTAGCTAAATATTTTTTCCCTTCAGAGAAGCTCATTTTTGGCAAACAGCGTGGTGACTTGTAGAGAGGTAGAGGTGACTCTACACCTTGTAGAGGATGAGGAATTATGGACTGTAGGAAGCTCTGTGCGTGGTACATCTGTGTGAAGGCTGTCTTTGTGTGTGTGCATCTGTCTTTATCAGCCTGTATCTATTACCTGTATTTTCATTTCTGCTTAAGTATAGCATGATCAGTAATCAGGAAAGGGCAGTCACAGCTGACATTCAAAGACTGAATGTCTTTGAATTAAACCTGAGACCAGCCTGTTGCAAAGAACTCTCATCTTACTTCGCAGAAGACTAAATGCTAAACTAAATGCTAGAGGAACTCACAGGGGCAGAAAACTTTCAGTTGATCTGGTAGGTATTAACCACCTCACTACCCCAGCACAATGAAACTCCATCAAACACAAGGAAACTCTAGAAGCCCCCAGGATTATGTGAGCTGCCTCCTACGAAGCAGATTTGTACGCTCCCCGACTGGTGAAAGCCAGTGGAAAAACTACTGTCTGCTGCTAATGGAAATTATCAACACCTTCTTCAAAGAAGCTAGCTTGTCTGGCTCCCTGAAAACAGCCATAGTTTCAAAAAGAATAAGGGAGGTAGAAAAGCCATGTCACCTGTTTCCCTCTCTGCAGCCTGGGAAAATTGCTAGAGGCAGAGAATGAAAAACATGTGATATCTTCTATCATGCTTCATAATTGGGCTGCACCTGTCCTCAAGGTACTATAATGTTACTTAGGACAATAAATACCAATCACGTCCTAAAGCTTCTACTGTCTGGCTCTCTGCAGCTCCAGAACTCCAGAGCATGAGTTCCAGAGTCACCACACCTGGAGTAATTGGCATTACTGTGGATTTAATTATTCCTCCTTAACAAAAGTCAGTGACTCATGGTAGGCAGAAGTCTTTCTAGCCCAAATATTCTTTTTTTTTTTCATCTTTTCAAAATGTAAAGATAATATTTGGGATTGTGATGGGATGTTATGTGATGGCAGGCCCACAGAAAGCTGACAATGCTCTGACATAGCCAGCAACATCGTAAGATGGCTTTTCTCTCTAGGAGGAATCAGCATCCAGAGGAAAAGCTGCTGACTCGGACTATCCATGCCAGACTCAAATAATGCTACCTGGAAGAAAAGAATGAACTAGCTGAAATACAACACTCCATTTCCACATTTTCCTCTATTGATGAGACTGGAGAGAAGCGGATGCTTTTGACGGTTGTCTGGACAATTGATGTTAGCAGTGAAGAATGCCTTATTTTAATCACCAGAAGTGAAATTAATCTCATCTAGTTTAAGCTGACTCAAAATAAAGTTGTGAGTTTAGCTAATCATCTAGACTCCTTCTGTATTCTGTGGAGACTTAGAGACATTTATGAAAGGTGATGCATCCCACCCTGGGTATTCAGTAGAGGGTGGAATAATCACTCTTTAGCGGTGTCTGTCCTTCTCCCTTGGCTATAGCAGGAAGCTAAGTGCTAGTTTAGGCTAAATGATTAGCATTTAATTGGTAGGCAAGATTAATCCCAGTTCATTTTAAAACTTCCCTGGCTACAACATGCTTAATGCCTTCCCATGAATTCTGTAACACACTTCAGTGTTGCCTAGAGGTGGTTCGAAACCTGGATTTTACTTTTCAGTGAGCTGGGTCTTACAGAAACACAAAGATATCCAAGGCGAAGGTCCTAAGAGACACGAGACTTGTTTTTGCTGGGGTTCTGTTACTTAGGGGTTTCATGCTGAGAAGGGTGGTGATTTTCCTGCTTTTTTCAGGGCATAAGACTGAACCACAGACATGTAAGGCCATGACCTATCTTGCAGGATAAGGATTAAAAATGATGCTAGATTGAAACAGGATTTTTAAAATGATGAACAAGTTAGATGCTTGATCAAGACTGTCATATGAGAATGGCTGCAAATCACCAAATCATTCTACATTCTGCCTCTAGCTTTTTCTTCCTCCCACTCTTCCCTTTCATTTCAGCTCATACGGTATTCTCAGTGTATTTTAATAACATTTTTTGCCTCCCAAATTCTGCTTTCAGTGAGAACCCACTTTGAGTATGATAATAAAACGAATTTTTCAGTAGTGGTACATTAAATTGCAGTTGTGTAGTACTGAGTTTGGATCACAAGTCTTCCTAAGTTTGTGTGTAAATCTGGTGCTTCCTACGGTCATTGTGCAGCACTGAGGGAATTGTATCCCTGACCCTTCCTAGGGGAGAGTCATCTACCACAGCTTCAGGTTTCTGTTACTGAGTTTTATAACAGTAGTATTGTAAGAATTTATTGCTGACCTGATATGCAGGAACAAAATCTTGCCACTTAATAAAGCTATTAAATACTTTGGATTTTTCCCACATAAAAGATCAAACTTGTAACTTGCGACATTATCCAAATTTCCCTGGCACTACTAGTCAGTATTTAATGCCATTGTACAGAATCATATGTTTTGTCCATAGATTTTATAATCCTGGAAGATACTGTGCCTGGAAAGTGTTTTTATTGCAATTCAATACAGCCTAGATATTACCATCAAAGATTAAACATCACTCTATCAACAGTGCTTGTTAGGGAAAAACACCTGGCATATGTACAGCAAAGGTTATTATATTTCCCTTTCACAGTAGAGGATTTTAAGTCCTAACAATGGACTAGCTTTTTATAGCTGAGATTAAAGCTGAGAATATGACAAGCAGAGAGAGGTGCTCCTCTGTCTATTGAATTATCCGATGATTTAAAGAGGAGGGGAAAAAGATAATTTTCCCCCAAAAGCTTCTTTTGGTTTTTTTTTTCCTCCCCAGCAATCATATGCATAATGCCAAGTTCTAGAAACATTATTCTTCTAAGAAATTTTCCACCTCCATTGTTTCAGGTATACCTATTTCCCCAAAGGGGATTTTTTTTATTTGTTTAAATCTTGAATTACATGTTATCATGTGCAGCTGAAACTACATTAATTAAAAGTGGAATTAAGGTAAGATTTAATTTTTAAAACCATAATTCTGTTACATTAATCACTGGAACAATTTCAATGTAAAAACTCTCCATTTATTGAAATCTTTAAAATCACCCTAAGCACACACGCGGGAGGCACACTCACACTGGAAGGTACTGGTGTAAATCACCGAATGAAATTTTTGATTGAGCCAAAGGTGACACAACCCCGGCTCTGTGAGGCACCGTTGTGAGCCTGGCTCAGCGCTGCTCCCGCAGAAGACCGTGAGCCCGCTCTTACGACAAAGCCACGTGAGCAAAGAAAAGTAAAAAAGAAAAATGGGAATGAGTCTGGAGTGGCTAGTCCAGGACGTCAGAGGGAAATATTGACGTGAAGGCTGTAAAACTGGCTGGTGGTGGGAAGTAGAGAGGCAGGTGATGGCAACTCAGCAAGACGAAGGTTCAGCCACGCAATGAGGGGTGGCACCTCCCTGCCCCACCGATGGCTACGGGGCCAGCAAGAGCCTCGCCGGTGAGCGGTGAGCGTATCGGTACTCATTAGCCAACAAACACGTGCTGTGCGTCCTCACAAACCGCACACGGGCCTTCCTCAAGTCTTGGAAAGACGCCCAGCTGATAGGTGCCCCCGGCGCAGCTATGCCGATACGCTCCGAGGGAGCCGGCTCCGTAGCCAGCATCCCGTGGCATGCCCAGCTCGCAGGCTGCCCGGGCACGCTGACAGGCAGAGCTCGTCTCCTCCGAAGGGCAGGGTCCTGCTCCCTCTTCTTGCCACGCTGACGGCGGGCTGGTGTGCGAGGGGCCAGCCCCCAGCCCAGCCCCTGGCCTCCAAGGCCACCCGCCGCAGAAAACAAAGAAGCAGGGAGTCGTCTTCTCTGAGCTTAAAACTAGCAATCCAGCTGGCTAGATACCTATCTGCATGAAATTTGCATTTATTGAGGCAAAATATTAAAGGTAGGTAGTATAGAGTGTGGATATATACACATTTATTTACTGAATCTGTGCCCTGGTTTACAAGTGGACTGGAATGAGAATGTTCCTTAAGACCCTCAT
Source organism: Aviceda cuculoides (assembly GCA_035590195.1). Lineage (NCBI taxonomy): Eukaryota > Metazoa > Chordata > Aves > Accipitriformes > Accipitridae > Aviceda > Aviceda cuculoides. The sequence goes on from JAVJGG010000058.1 coordinate 16,385,169, forward strand.
CAGGATCCTGCAGCACCTTCTCCTCCTACTCTGATAGCATTCGGGCATTGATGTAGAGAACAAACTGCTAATTGCTTGGTGATTGCTTCTCTGTAACTTCGCATTCCAAAGACTGGTGTTCCTCAAGGATTAAACCAGAAGGAGCCATAATAATTAATTGTTTGGTCTTGTCGAGAAAGCGCAAGCAGAGGCCTTGTTTGAGTAGATAGGGCCAGGAAAGTTAAGAACTCCTACCGTTGTTCTCATCCTTGTAGATAATTTAGCTAGCCACGTAGTTTTACATCACTAATGAAAAACTTAGATAGTAAAAGCACTAACAAGGATTTTTAGGGGCTAATGAACATTCTTTAGGATAAGATGTACCAAAAACATGTAGAGGACGATACTGCGCAAAATCACCTAAGGAGGGTCAAGTAGCAGACAAGTGAGGAAGACTATAGAAGACCACCGGAGACCTTCAATGCGCCTGCATAAAGGACATTTGCATACGCTAATAGTTTCCCGGAAAATTAATGAATACGTATAACATTTCTCAGAAATCTAGTGAATATGTATGTAGAACATGTATTTAACCTGCACAATTAGACTCCACGGTATGCGCGTTACGTGGAACTATCCCCCGTGCATCCAGCGCTGCAATGAAGAATGCCTGCTTTCTAAAACTCCAAAACGAGTCTTAGAGAGTTTCTTCGAATGGATTTTCGGTATCATTTTTGCACCCCAGATGGGACACGGCTTCTGAGACTCGACGGATGTGGGATTGCAGGACCTGCAGCCGGCACCGAGATTTCTCAGGGAGACCCTTGATCCCCGTTCCCCGGGCTCACAAGCCAAGACCACTGGTAAGATTTTATTTAAAGGCATTCTTTTATTAATCTGGTTCTGGTCTGGTACTCTTACCTTTAAGCCTGGCTAAGAGAGGTCAGCAAGGAAGAGATATAAAAGGATCCTTAAAAATCTGGTATTCTGGTATTCTGGTAGAAGTACTTCTCTGGTAAAGGGTATTCGTCTTGCTGGTTGAAGGCGAAAATACTCATTTGGTTCGGTTTGGTCTCAGTGCTTTGACTAAGGCTTTGATATTTGACTATTGATTTTGGATATGACTTTGGATCTCTGATTCTGTTCGGTATTTTGACTCAGGCTCTGATATTTGACTATTGATTTTGGATATGACTTCGGATCTCTGATTGATTCTGTTCGGTATTTTGACTCAGGCTCTGATATTTGGATTTCCGATTTCAGATTTTCGCTGAAAGGTGTTTATAATGGGAACAGGACAGTCAAGTGAACTCCCTAAAAAAATCACCTCTGGGGTGTGTTTTAAAGCATTGGAAACAGCTGGGGGGTATCCCGGGTGGTAACCTGCGGAGAGGAGATTTGATTAAATATTGTAATCATTGGTGGCCACTGTATAAGCTTGATGAAGGGGAGAAGTGGCCTGTGAATGGGACACTAAATTATAATACCATATTACAACTTATGTTATTTTTGAGACGTGAGCAGAAATGGGATGAAGTTATATTGTGATTTGTTCTTTACCTTAAAGAATCATCCTGAGTGGCAAAAGGATTGTGGAATTAATATGCCACCCAGCGATCCTTTTGTGCTATCTTTGGAAAAAGAGAAAAACAAAAAGGGTAATAACAAGCTCAAAAGGTGTTGTTCTGCATGCAGTATTGGGCAAAGATGTTTAAAATTATACGAGCAAGAACGACAGAATGATACTGAAATGATAATTGGATCTCAAAGGGCCCCACCTAGAACTGCTCCCAGAAATAGTGGTGAAAGAGAGCCCGTGAATAGTCCTGTCCCAGGGCGAACAAGAGCTGAACAGAGTGAAGTTATTCAAGCTCCTCTTTGTCAGGCGCTTGGGGCTGAGGGTGTGGCAACTATTAAAGTTCCCTTTTCCATTGTGGATTTAAACAATTGGAAAATAGCAGCTGGGAGCTATCGGGAAAACCCTGATCAAACAACAGCCCATGCCTTTGAAACAGTGATTCAGACTCAGGATCCTGATTGGAAAGATATACGAGTAATACTGGATGTGCTTTTTGATAGTGCAGAAAGAGAGATGATCCGGAGAGTGGCTAAAACCCAGGTAGAAGCACAAGTGGCTTCTGGGGTATTACAGGGAACAGTGGAACAAAATTTTCCCTCTACCGATCCTAACTGGGTTCCTAACACTTTGGCTCAGAGGAGACCGCTGGATCAATATCAAAAATGGGTTCTATTTGGGATCAGAAATGCTATGCCTAAGGCAATTAACATGTCTAAACTATAGGAAATTAAACAAGATAGAAAAGAGTCTCCCACTGAATTTTTAAGCAGATTAAAAGATGCTGCTAGGAAATATACTAA
>JAVJGG010000058.1:16387626-16429062 GCA_035590195.1 Aviceda cuculoides
TAATGAATATGTATAACATTTCTCAGAAATCTAGTGAATATGTATGTAGAACATGTATTTAACCTGCACAACTAGACTCGACGGTGTGCACATTAGGTGGAACTATCCCCCGTGCATCCAGCGCTGCAATAAAGAATGCCTGCTTTCTAAAACTCCCAAACGAGTCTTAGGGAGTTTCTTCGACCGGATTTTTGGTATCAACTCTTCCCTGGGAAGCTGAAGCTGAGGCTCGTTACCCGGCACTTCCCAGGGCATGAAGTGCTAACCTCGTAGCACCTGGAACGGAGACACTGAAAAAAAGAAGAGGAGCCTTCTGCAATTTAAACAGCTTCACAATGAAAACGATGAGCTGCTTAGTAACTGGAACACATTTAAGATTCCTCGTCATGATATAGCTGTTCATTGATCAGGAATCACAGCAGTCATATGCCTTTTCAGTTTTTAATATTAAATTAAAATTGATCCAGGAACAAATATGGAATAATTTTTTAACTTTTTGAACGCCTATTTTCTTTAAATTTTTCTTTCTTTTTTTTTTTTTTTAAAGCACAAAAAAGACATCTCCAAAACAGATGGGAAGTTGGATTAAATTCACTAATATAACTCTGGAAAAAATGTCAGGCTACAAATCTGTGGCTTTTTTCAAAGACGCATATTTGGAAAAAAGTTGTTAAGTCTTGTTGCCAGGACACTTAAAACAATGTTTTTTTGTTTCAAACGCACTTTATGAAGACTTAGCTTGTATTTCACTTACGTCGATGGATGAGACGTTAATTTGTCGAAGTATGGATGCACATACGGATAGAGAAGACCCGCACTCTGGGAATGCCATCTGTAAGCCTGCCTCAGCTGGAAAGTATACGGCTCTGTTAGCATGGGAGTTATGTCGCAACAAAGCAATTCTCTTCAGCAACTTCGCCTCCCAACGTTATATGTTGACTTGGGAAAGTCCAATGTTAACAACTGGGCATTGGCCAAAGTGGACACACCTAAAGGAGAAGATAATTCCGTGTGTAATGGGTCCTTGCCGCCCCGATGGTCCCCCTGCTAATGCTGCCGTCGCTAATTTCGATCCCCACGCGTGTACGGCACGTGGGAGACGAGTCCCAAACTGCAGGAGCCGCCAGAGCGCCCGGCGGTGCGCAGGGGCCCGGGGCTGACACCCTGGCAGCGCTGCGGAGCCGAGGGGGCTGTTGCAGAAGACAGAGTCTCCCCCTGGGGTTCTCCAGGCTGTAAGCAGACGGGACGGACGGACAGACGGACGGGGATCCGGCAGCTGCATCCTGAGCACGCGTGTGGCCTCCGTCAGGGGTGCAGGAAGGACGCGTCGCTTTTCTCCGACGGAGCGCCTGGTCCCCCCCTCCGTGAAGGGAAATCCATCCAGCTCTTCTCCGACGGAGCGCCTGGTCCCCCCAGGGACTGGAAATCCATCCAGCCCTCTGCGAGGCGCGGGGAGGAGAGCAGCACCGAGGGAGCACCAAAACTCCGCGCACCTCCAGCCGCCGCGGTAGGCGTCCTTCTGGGAGCAGAGGTCTGGCCTCACATGAACAAATCACACAACACAGGTGGAAGGATTCCTGCCTTCTGCTGTATACTTCTTTACATGTGATAAAGGGCGCCTATTAGCTGCTTCTGTGCAAGTAAAAATAAATTCAGCTGACTCGTTCTTTTTCCTTATGCATATTCTTTTCTGATTCTAAGATTTCCCCGTTTGCATCACAGTGCTATCCTGATTCCCGATGGTATGAGATCTTTTTCATATGTTCTTTTTTCTTCCTAGATTAGGATAGTGATTTATTGTATCCACTGAGGACTTTTCTAAACTCAGACCAGTATGTGAATCCCCTTTCTTCGCTTCCTGAGTTTTTTCAAAACTTGAGAGAACACCAGTAATTCAAATGCAAGTAGCAGTGCTGGGAATGGTTTCTGACTCACTGTAATTACTGGCACAAAGGCAGTTAAATAGAGCTACTGATAAGTCTGCTATGAGGAGACTATAGCAAAGGGAAAAGACTCTCCTCCTCCTTCCCCTTCCCATTATACATAAAAATAACTGTATTCTAAAAGGGCAGGGGGAGGAGGGAGGAAGTGGGTTTTTTTTTTTTTCCTTTTAGCTTGAGCCTTAAGATGATATGCCCGAGAGGGCCTACCAAAAACAGGGGATCAAAGTTCAGCAGTAACATAAAACTGAATGAGCAGAGATTCCATTAGAGATTAAAATGACAAAATTAAGGTCAATTAATTTAGGTCAACAAAGGAATGACCCAGTTGTTAACTATGGGCCATTTTATGTGTCTAGAGTACCTTGCCTGCTGCTCTGGAGAGGCCATGTCTCCTACAGATCCTGTGGCACATCTGCCAGCCCCCGAAGCTATCCCCCATGCCCTGGGGTTTCTCGAATGGCACTAGATGCCTTTGCTTAGGCACTAGTCACTTACATGTTGGCATTTAGGTGTCTTAGTTTTGAACCAAAAATCTCACAGAACGCCTGTTTCCACTTTCATCTGCTCTGAAATTTTTTTGTTTTGTTTTGTTTTGTTTTTATACTGCATATAAAGCTGGAGAAAGCATTTAGTAGTTTTTGGAAAAAGAGTCACATCATTTTTTTTAGGATAACAGTCATCATTGTCATCTCTTTTTGTGCCTGTTCATATCAAATAAATTGGTAAGCACCTAGAAAACAGCTTCAAAATAAGTAGAAGTTAACGCGCATTCGTCAAGAACAAATATATCTGACAAACCTTATTACCTTTTACAGTAGGGCAGCCAGATCTGGGAAGAGACAAGAGGCAGTACCTGTCACGTAGTTAGCACTCAGTGAAGCTTCTGGCACTGTCTCCCCTGACAATCTCAGAAACAAACAAGGGAAATGTTATCAGAGTCGTTAGAAAAACTCTGCTCAGAGAGTTCGTTGTCACAATAGTGGCACTGACGGGTATTCTTCAGAGGAAGGGAGGGTCTGTCTCCGGCTGAACACTTCTTGGTTAGCTCCCAGACACCCCAAAGAGGTAGAACAGAGGATATATTTATTACATTTGCAGCTGACACAAAGCCAGACTGTAAATTCATCGCAGCGCAGGACTGAAAACAAACACGATCCTGACAAGGTGGGATTAAAACCAGACATGGTCCTGACAAGGTGAAGACAGACCGGAGGTAGCTCTCCTGAAGAGCCTACAGGGACTGCAGTGACTGTGACGGGTACGTTATTCAACACTGCCATGGTGTCAGGAGAAAGGCAAGCACTATATTGGGGTTTGAAGACTTGAAAGATGAGTGTTTTTATTCTTCCGCTCCCAACAGCTGCTAAAGTCTTGCACTGAATTTTGTATCCAGTTTTGGGCACTGCCTTTGTAGTAAAAGCAATGTAGATCGATTGAAAAGTATCTACAAGGAACCAGTACAAAAGATGACAAATCTCAAAACCCATAATTTACGGGGGAAGGCTGAATCAACTAGGGACTTCAAACTTAAACCAAGAGAAAAAAAGAAACATAGGGGATGTGGTATCAGTCTTCAAGCACAGCAAGCGAAACGTTGCCCAGCTGCCGTATTTGGATGTTTACGGCTCTTGGTGTCAGAATTAGCTTCAGTTAAGCTCATTCAGTAGGCCCAGTTGTGCTCCAGTTAAACCTCTTTACTGGTGTTGATGTGCCACAATACCATAATGGGGTTCAACACGTACTCTGAGAAGGGCAAGGATGCTATATTCAGCATTCCCAGCACTTGGGCCTGGCCTAGCCCTACTTGGGAGAGCTGATGGGACAGCAGCACAGGACCGCGATAGCTGCAGGCGCACCGAAGTCCCCCAGAGTTTCCCTTGACTAAAGTGGTTATAAAGCATGCTAATTCAAGGAACAATTAACTACGTATCATGTCATGCCTCTGCCAGGAGAAAAGGGCAGAGTTTATAGATCTTGTATTGTAGTTGGCTCATGTACTTTGTATTCTTTTCTTTTTTTGGTAGTAAAAGGTGACTGAATAGGTATGATTTTTTTAGCACAAGCTCAATGAGCAGTTCTGAGCAAGTTTGGATAGGGTATCTCTGAGGCAAGGCTGCAGGAGTGTGATGGAAAGCTGTCTTTCAGCCAAAAGTGAAATTAAACATTTTTTTTATACTGCTGGCTGGAATTCGTGACTCAGAGATAATCCCAAACTATGTCGATTTGGAGAGAGGAAAAAAAAAAATCCTCTGAACTTTGTTTTACTCATCTCGCCCACAGCTCATCAATCCCTCTAAAACCCCTCTTTGTTTTCTCTCTTACCTGTGCACCTGCCCAAATTTAGCTTTGCTTTTATCACCCTTGACTTCAATAGTTCTACAACACAAAATAATTTTGCTCCAGAACTGTTTCAGTTTCTACGAAATTACGGGGAGGAGAAAGCTTGTGTAAGCAGGGAAGAGTGACTTGGTTTCAGGGAGTCACCTTGATCTAAGGTGAGGGTGGGAGGCCGGGAGCCCTTCCCCTCCCCTTGCCGTGAAGTCTGCTATCCTTGGTCATAAAAAGTCAGGCAAATCCACCCATGTGTTGACCTGATGTTTTTCCTCACTACAGCTTTCACTGTTTTCCTCAAGGCTATCACTGGGATAAATTTCTGGAAAGCTGCCTCCAGCTGCATATGCCCTGTGATTTCCCTTCAATGGGAATTCCTTAGCGAGGCAGTGACTCGTGGACAAATTACTTGTCTTTGACTATTATCTTAAATTGAGATTAGATGAGGCTTAACTACCACCCTTACTTTTGTTAAGCTTGATCCTGCCCAAACTAAAATCATTACTGAAAGTCACAGGTTTACTTTAGCAGAAGTTAAGAAGTAGAGTTAACATTCTTTATTACAAAAATCAAGACACATTCATACAATCCAAAACTTGCTAATAAATTGTTATTTCTTTCCATATCCACAATTTCCTTAGCCTGGGAAAAGAAAATCACTGACAGATGGCCAAAGCACCATCTTTCACAACCCAAATCATCTAGATTACACATTCACTTATATATATATATATCCCACAATACATCTGCAGTATCTTATTCCAATAACTAAACATCAGTTCATTTACATTTACATAAATTCCATATTTAAACACCATTCGGAGCACGACGACCTTACATAGATTTTTTCAAAATCCTTTTGGATTACGGTGGCTGTAGCTACATTTCATTAACATCCTTGACAGTGAGACCTCACCAATGCCTTGGCAAAACTTCCTCATCATCCAGTATCAAACATCCTCACCACCCTTCGGACACATTCCATTCCAGAAAACCATCCATTGTTGCTTTTAACCACTTAATCAGTGCCTGCTTCTGTGTGAAAGACAGATCAGCCCTACTTCTGCCACATCAACCCACCAAGCTCCCAAACCCAGAAGCCTCACAGGGAGGCAGTACTTGCCTAGTTCCCTCATTTACCAAAAAACCTTGGTAGGGTCCACTAGAGCCAGAAAAAAAAGTGGCTCCACATTCCCACCATGCTAGCGGAAGGGCCCAGGGTTTATAAAGAGAGAGGATGAATTCCACGCCTGTATGGACTGGGAAATACTTAAGACCCTGCTTGCATGTGACTCAGGATCTTAGCCTGACTAAGTTTTAGGCAGCAGAAATGAAGGAACATTTTGTTCAAATAGTGAAAATTAACAGAAGTAATGCAGCAAGTTGCCCTAATCATTAAAAAGAAGTTACAGTTTAAAAGCTGCCTCCATTGCAATGATCATTGATGTTACAAATCACAAAGGTAAGGAAAAAGACTGTCATTTTATAAAAGTTTTTCATGCTGTGTTGTTTCCTGCTGTTGGATATTTCAAAATTCTTTTTCTTTTTAATGAGTAGAAAAGGAAAAGAAAATGTTCCTAGTTCCTTCTTTCTTGACTTGTGTTTCAGTTCCTTTATTTTCTGCTGCTGCTTCCGACTCCAAGTCCCCTAAGCAGGACGCGCCAGGGCAGTTTCACAAGTTATTCCCATTCTCACTGCAAAGAGAAATCCCCAGACTGGTCCCTCCAAAGCACACCAGACTATCTATCCCAGTCCCGTCTATATTCCACTTTTCACTGTGACTTGAACCCCATTAATCCCTCTTTGCCAAGCCCTTTCCAAAATATTTGCCTAGTTTGGATGATTTTTGGTCAGTTCCTTTCTGGAACGCGAATCCTTTTCCCATCAGAAAGTGCTTCCTGCAGAAACTCTCACCTTTTATTTGAGCAACTCTTTTTCTATCAGCCTGAAGAGCATCAACAATCTTCCCTGTAACATTTCTCCAGCCTGAGTCATTTCCTTCCCTTTTGTGAGGAACAAACAGTTAACAATACTTTGCATGTGAAGGGTTTTTTTCAGCTGTGCACTCTATTAACCTGAAGGGTGAATCATACCTCACCACAGCATCATTAGATAAATACTCATGCTGTTTAGAAACAGATAAAAAGAAACCTCTGAAATTAACCTATACAGCGTAGAGAGGTGAGTCTAAGATAAAAGCCTGGAAAAAGGGATATTTACATCCATCCACAGAATATTTTTCTCTCCCCATTAAGAATTTCTGGACGGTAGCCATCCAAAACAATCTGCCATGAATATCAAAAGGACGCTCAGTTATTCTTCAGAGAATCAGCCCTATTTCCTTTGCAGAAGATGCAAATAAATTACATAGTAAAATAAGTAGCTTTGACCTCCGCATCTGACTTAATGTTAAAGAGCCAGCGCTTCTCAGCTATCTCTTACACATTCCTTTCAACTTATAATTGTTGGCTACTTTTCCATTAGGAAAGAATTATGTTGAGGAGCTCTCGATTCCGTAAACAAAACCCGTTTGGCACAGGCACTGTGAGTTTAATACTTGTACTCAGTCAAATATCACACTGATATTTGCCCACTATTCTGAGGAATGACTGATGCAGCCATGTCAACTGGTATCTACCTATTTTAGCTTTGATACAACCTCATAGTTACATGTTGAATTCAGGAAACGCCAGAGGAGATCTGATTGTGACATCTATTAAAACAAACTTTAAGAATAATGCTAGAACAATGCTAACTATCAGTACATAACATTTTGCAGCATCGGATAAGCAACCCAGTTTGGAGTCTAAAATACTTGTGCGCACCATCGGTGCAACAGAATGCATACAAGCACATAAAATCTCCAAGGTGGTTTGTTCTCTGGTCAAATAGACACATTTTCATTCTTTGACTTTGCCTGGATGGCCATTTTACTGAAGCATTATTATAAATAACTTGCTTTGAAAAAAAAAAAAAAAGGGCTCAGTGGCTGGAACAGTCTTTGATTAGGGGAGATGTCTGCATTTAGTATGACTTTGACTTACAATATTTCACCTTGTTCATATTTAAGAGGTGAAATCTGGGCTTCACTGAGGCCAATAAAAAATTGCCTGCTTACTTCAGCACAGCAAGGATTTTAAGTCAGAAGCTGTCTATAAATTTCTGTATTACATCCAAAGAAATGGATTTACTCTATAATCACCACTATAAAAACGTCGATATCTCATTTGCTAAATATATAGAGTTATAGTCACTTGATCTGCCTTTAGCTATCTAAAGGGCAGCTATCAAGTACATGCTGGCTGCCTGTGACTCCTCATCTGACCAACGGTGAAAGATCAGTCATGGAGTGGGATTCTTCCCGGTCCCAGTTAGGTTGCTAGAATATCTGGGATGAATATTTGGAGATGCTATTTGCTTCCCATTTGTTATAGAAGATGCCTAGAAAATATACCTAGGCCTAGTCAACTAATATTTGGGCATTTAGATTGAAGTGTGATTAATCTCACCCACAAAGCTCCGTCTCGGAAACAGCAAGGTTCCCTTTTTCCTCTTGCTGTCCTGTGAAGTAACCTCCTTGATTTCTATAGACCTAACTGTCTATAAACAGATTGACTGCATTTATTCACATACCAATACCGACTTTTATTTAAAACTGTTATTCTCCTTTCCTGGTGCTACCCCTAACCATATGTTTACAGACACAACCACCTTATCTCCATCAGTTACTAGACTAAATAAACTACGCACGCATCTCCACTTCTAACCTAGGCTCTCCCTTGGCTTTCCCTTCTGATGATCCTTTCTCCGATCCCGTGTTATTGAATATTGCCTTTCTTGACTACGGTAGACCAGAATTTTGCAGGCTTCCAGATAAGCTTCTACCAGAGTCATTGCACCATGGTAGCAAACCTTTCTGCTTTTACCTTCCTAGGTGCATTCCCCAGTTATTTTATTTCCATCTTCAACTTCTATTTCTATAATTTATTATCAGAGGTCCAGTCATGATAAAGCTTCCACTTTGTTTCTGTTACTATTATAATACCTGATAAAAAATATGTCAGATAAGTTAGTTGTAACAAATAACAATTTCACAAACACACATTTGGTTGCCTCTTTTTGCATTTTCTTCATTTTGACAACGAAGACCAGTGGTATGAGCCTTCACGCAGTGGAATTTGACATTTTTTTCTTCCCATTTGTCAAACTTTCAGGAGAGTGGGGAGAAAAACATGGGACAATGATTTTCCACTCCTCAAAATTAAGTGTAAGGCCTGCCTGCCCACAAGCACTACCAAGACATAAGGAGGCAGCTTTCCATCCCTTCATGGAAACATGGAAAAAACGTATCCCAGACTTCCTACACAGACCTTCCTATGAGGATGAGTGCCACTTAAAATTTTCCCTTTGAGCCTTTTGGACGTGCCTTTAGAAGATATGTCCTCGTCACACCCTGTCCTGCAGCAGTTTTCCCTTGCATTCCCCGGCTATAGCAGAAGCTGGGGAAGCTACTGGAGAAAAGTCCGACACCTTGCTAGTGGAGCTAGTTTAACCTCTCCCTCTGCAGGGCCGGGTTCCTTAGCCAGAGGAACCTGCCTGAAGCTTCACAGCCTAATTCTGGTACCAGATGTAGAGACAAGGGCCAGCCTGTGGCCTCCCCGCTCCTGCCGTGAGAAAGGGAAGGATTAGAGCTGAAGACTTTGGGAGCTGGCTCGCCTCTCTTTCTACTTTTGGGGAAGCAGGAAAAATGGGGCCAGTGGGAGCACTTACAGGGAAAGTTGTACCCACAGCCACCAACCTGCTCCTCAGCGGAGCTTTTGAATTCCACAGACAGAGAAAAGGTTGTCAGGACCTCAGCCTACGGCACTTCTGGGTGCATGAGAACCGGCACAAGTGCAGGTGCTTTGTACCAAATCCATAAAACTACTTTCTTGTCCCTGTACCAAACAGTAGCTTTGTAGCTGGGCAGTATGACGTCTACTCCCACATCTACATAAAATTGGTCACTTTTTTTTAATGCTACATGTTTCTTGCACAGTTAAAAATATATGAAAGCATTCATAACTTGATGGTAATTCAGCCTTGAAGCTGGCTAATGGCTTATTCAGGCTTCAAGGCTGGTGAGAGCTCTGTACTTGTTCCTACCAAATTTATTCATCCCCAGAGATTTCCAAGTAACACTAATATGGAGCACTGACTTCATAAGAACAGAAGGACAAGTGTTCCTGTTTCATCCTCTCCATGGAGGGATGCAGGAAGGCAGCATCAGGATTCTAATAAGAAAGGATGGTTTGGGTACAGTTGTTTGAATTATTAATAGTGAATAAATAACTTCTTTTTCTGTTCTTCTTTTTGTGTATATCATTCTTTTTGTGTATATCATTCAAAGATTTTTCCTAATTCCCTTGCATTTGTAAGAATTTACAGCGTAACTCGGGGCATTTTCTTAATAATACCTCCTGTTTGTCTAAATATATGCAGTGTAGGAATGCTATGACCCAACTGTTATAAGATAAACAATATCAACTATAATTTTACAGAAGAGTCTTGTTTTTCAATTGGTTCAGCCCCTGTGCTACTTCGTACTGACCACTATTCACGCACATGTCAAGGTTGCATTCACTTGTGTTTCTCTCTCTTCACCTACCTGAATAATTTCAATTAACATTGATGGAAACTATGTTTATGAGCAGTATTATGCTGTTCTGAACTCAATCTGCATCTGGATTCATTTTCTAGGTCCTATGTTGTTCCTCACCTCTACCCTCTGCCATAAGCTACTGACACTATATCAGCAATGTTTGTTTTCAAAGTAGTTTGACAAAAACCCAACATTTAAAAAATACCCAAGCTTTTTCAACTCCAACTTACAGATGTTTAATGAGCATATGGATGCAAACTGACGGAAAAATTGAGAGAGAGGTCACAGTCATTCGAAGAAATTAAAAGGATATGTTACTGGTTGTATTAAGGAACAAATCTCCATTTGCTAATTTCTAATTCTGGGCTGGGTCTACCACTGGTTGTAATTACTAGTTGTGGTTCACCAGAGAGGACTTCCACCTCTTCCCACACCCCCAAATCTGGATGAACCTATTTCATCCTCAGTTTGGCCATCACGACTACTTCACAGACAACATGACAGAAATACAGATCCCACTGCCCCCGCCAGTGGGAGATGTTCTCACTGTGCTCGCGCCACCTTCGCACCTGCCCTAGGGAGGACTTTTTCCCAATTCCTTAAGGAATCAGACCCTATGCTTCCCAAAAGAGACACATACTTCTAGGCTGGGAACTACTGCTGGAGAGGACACACAATATTTAAAAATAAAAAAAAACAACAAATGAGTTGACATTAGTGAGGTCGAATATATATATTGCTGTTAAAGGGAACTTCTTCCGGGGTTATCTTAAAATAATCTACTATTCCTCTGCTTGTGCTCCTTAACCAGATCTCATAACACTCTTTTAATTAGAGAGCAATACTATTAAGCCCAGAATAATGAAACCAAATAATTCAGTAATTGTAGAAGAGTGACAGGCTTATCTGCTTTCCTTCTTTAACTTCCACTGAAAAAATATTCTCAACTTTCAAGCTACCATATTGCATTAGCATTTTGTCTTCTCATTTCGTTTTCTGTGAGCCTCTTGAAAAAGGTAATTTTCAAGGAAATAAAAAATAAATCCAACTTTTTAAAACACACGATTCTTGCTATGCTAATATTTAAAATCTGAAAATGAGACTGAAAGCAGAAAAGAAAGGTGAAGGACAACAGAAATGTTTTCAAATGGAATAGTTTGTTTTCCACATAAAATAAAAATGAGGGAGAAATAAGATATTGCTAATGAAAACTTGCCCGTTATCTTGTGTGGAAGTTGACTGTCATTTTTTAAATGTTTCAGTGATATAAACAGCTATAGCTTTTTTTCCCTGTTCAATGACTGATGTTATGCAAAACACAAACCCTCCACTTGCTGTCTTTCAAAGGCTTGATTATGAGCTGTTCTATGAATTCATGGACTTTGAGGAATACTCCTAATTACTGTGTGTCTGTGTGTATTAAAAAGAAATGAGGTGATATTCCTTGAGAGGAAATATCTCCATACATTCAAATAATTACATAAATTAGGACAAACAGGTAGAGGAAGCAGACATCTAAACTTCTTCAGTTATCCATTTTTAGATGGAAGTCCAAGAACAATAGTCTTAGGCTGCAGCATTATATCATAACTTATGTATCTGCCATTCTCACGATTTTTAGAGAAGTAACACAGCACCTGCTAAGAGAATTGTTCCCACCCTGCTTGGAGGAAACAGCAAAGCCTTGCCTGAACAATTCACCCAAGAAGAATGTTATTGAACCGTACATTTTAAAAGAACCATACATTTTAAAACACACCTGTGCTGGCCTTGGGAAACAGCTCGTGAGAAAATGCAGTTTTGCTAGCAGCTAATGTGCTTTCTCCAAAGACAGCATTTAATAGGAATGCTGAGCTGTTCGCACAGGGGCTCCTGCTTCACTCCGCTTTGACCTTTTGGAAACTGAAGATTCATGGGCTGGTACCTACCTCTACGTAAATCAGGACTACCTGCTTTGAAGTCAAGAGATGTAAAAATCTGGGCGAATAAAGGAGAATCAAGGCCCCGGGCTGTCATCCCTGCCCTGCTGCTTTTACTCAGGTTAGGTTTTCAAACATATAATTGCAATATTTTTTTCCTGTCATTTGGGAATGCGGATTGGGGCTGAGCTGGAACAAAAGGAAGAATAGGCCCAGCCTTGCTTTGCGGAGCTGCAGCGTGGCACCAGGGCAGGTAGCGGAGGCAGGTTTCCAGCTGCCCCGTCACTCCGAGTGATCTCTCCCAGCGCTGCTCCAGAATTCCCTCTTTTGCTACCTCCGTCCCTCTCTCGGGCAGCAGTAATAACGGCACTGTTGATCGCATTGCAGTAGAAGACTTCACGCCTTCCTAATAGATTGTCATGCTTCTAAACCAGAACTGCCTCGTCACTGATGGTCTTCAAGCCCATATCTTTCCTATATCACCTTTGGGAAATACATGAGCCTCTCACCTTTGACTGGTATCGCCATTTGTGCTAGAGTTCCTTACTCAAAGCAAGATGAATCCCACCTGGGAAAGTCACATACTTGGTCAATGGCTTAAACATCAGTCCACACATTGGAGGTGACGTTGGAAAGGTTATGGTTGCAGCTGATGTCTTCAGCGACCTGCCAGAGGCACATGGCACGGTAGGGCTTGCTAAAATAAGTGACATGACGAAAGATTATATTACTTACAGTCTTACTAACATGGTCTGCACTGGAATCAGAAAACCAATTCAAAAAAATGAAAGAAAACAGAATATTCCACTCCAAGAGTGGAGTCAAGGCAAAAGCCTACCTCACATGAAAACACTTGCACCTGTACTGTTCAGCTCCCACATGAACGACAAATCAATCTATCCTGGCACAGAGATTTACGTACACAGATGCCTTAAGCCTCCCAGTCCAAACCAAGAGTCTCATCCACGTTGAAGCACTGATAACATCATTGCCCTTTAGTCTCTTAATTTTTTAATATGAAAATCAAGTGCTAAATCAAAGGATAAAACGTAAAGAGAGTTTCTTTCACTTCAGAAAGCACAATAAAAACAAATAGCTCAGCATAATCCAGAACACCCACCATCAGCACTTGGGAGCGGCCAGGGCTTTCTGCCATGTGGAGAAGGCAAAAATTAAGGCTGAAGCTCAGAACACTGCGCTAATTTCTAAATGGGCAACTAACCCGATACCACAGGAAAATACTGCATTCTACATTCCTATACCTTAACGCACACTTCCACTACTAGAAAGATCAGTATGTGAAAAGACATTAGAGATGGTGTTACAAGAAAATTGCCAGTACATCACTACATAAGCCACCTGTGCACGTTTTTTGTTTATCACTGGCTTCCCAAAGCCGTCCCACCGCTGGTCTTCAGGCCAGGCGTGCCCTGGCCAGTTACTGAGATGGCCCAGTATGTACTTTCTGCGTGGGTCCAACACTTCTTCACGCCTAAACCAGAAATGAAGAGAGTGTTTCCAGTTAAAATGAATAGCCTCCGTTTTCGTGATACGGATGAGAGCCACTAGCAATTCTGACTTTGTTTTGGTGCATGGGCTTATCTGAAATTTGTGCTGCCGTAACTAAAAGCAGAATCTGGAACTACTGGACATCTGCTTTATCAGAATAATTAAGACAGAAATACTTATACTGTGTTCAATGTCAGATAATAGTCTAATGAAATCTGCCACAGCCAATAGT
This sequence comes from Aviceda cuculoides, assembly GCA_035590195.1. NCBI lineage: Eukaryota > Metazoa > Chordata > Aves > Accipitriformes > Accipitridae > Aviceda > Aviceda cuculoides. The sequence goes on from JAVJGG010000058.1 coordinate 16,401,202, forward strand.
TCTTCATAGTGCTATCAATGCTGGCCATCTCAAAATGAACTGGTTAAGGAGCTGACACTTTAATCTGTGCTGCCAATAGTGTCCTGTTGCGTTTTCTAACATGGAAAGAATATAGTCTTTGCAATTAAGATGCAGGATTAAAACATATGATGCACACTGCCGTTTAGTGACCTACTGTTTCTAGTATAATGAACAAAGTGCATTTGTTTTCACCTGTACTTGCAAATTTCCTGCTTTTCACCTGAGGGATTTTTACGCTTCCTACCCTGGGGACCCACTGCTCAGTGGGGGTCTCTTCGCTGAGCAATTGAGAAATGGGCTACCCAGAACAAAGAATAAATTCATGGCAGAAAATGAAGCAACTTTGTTGCTCTCTTGAAAGCCAACGACGGGAAACTACAGTGGGCTGGAGACAGACTACTAAATGATTTATGACATACGGCCCATTCCTGAATGATTTTTTTCCCCATTAGACGTGCATTAGCACATGGGAGCCTCACGTGGAAAATGTGATCTGGCCTCAGAGAGCAAAAAAGCCCCCCACCCTTCCACTACCTCAAGTTTTGACTACTCCGAGGTGATACTACTGTCTTCGAAAAAGATCGTGCTATCGTTTGCTCTAACTCTGCTGAATCCCAGCTTGGGTTTTAAATACACCTTTGCGACAATCATTAAACCAACACAGGCTTTATCTACTATATTCATTGCTTGCATCTCAAATGCAACAAATCTGCCTTTGTTAAGCACAGCATTATACAATGCTACCTCATTCCTAGTCACAAAACTTTCAAAAATCAGGGAAAAACCCTCATCTAAGACTACACACTACACTAAAGTACCATGTTTTATTTTTACACGAGGATTACCATTCCCCCGGATTTCAATTGATTACTATGGACCATGCAAAATGCCACAGACCACAGAAGCTATATTTTCAAATGGATGTTTTTATTGATTAATCAGGCATTGAATCAAGTATTGTAAAATAAACAGATTTTGTTCGTTAAAAAATGTCCAGAAGAACACCATTCATAGCAAACTTGTTTCCTCATAGTCATACAGAATATGAAATTGTTCAGGGAACAAGCAAAAAAGGAACACCTGACTAATTACTGTCAGTTTGTGTGTGTATATATGCATGTATACATATACACAAACCACACACTACATTTGTGCATATACTGGTGTGTGTGTACCCATACATATGTGTACATATATACACAAACATATATGCACAAAGAGTACTTACTGAATTAATAGTCCACTGGAGAAATGTGGCTTGGCTCCAAATGAAGTATTCTGTGTTAAAATAAAAATGAGACAGCAAGGCCTGTAGACAACAGACCATTTTTTTTCCATTGGCCAAAACCATGATCTGTCTTTAGACTCATGGTCTATCTTTACAATGAAAATATGTGAGATCATTTGGGATCTTTCCAAATTCATGGTATTACTTCCATCCAGTTCAATCTCTGACAACATTGTATGGACAAACACTGAACAGTGTTTTCAGTTTGTCCACTGCTGAAATCAGCTTCTAGATTTAGTATTTCTGGCAAAAAAAAGAAGATACACAGCCTTGCTACGTGTAGATTGGTAATACACCCTTTCTTTTTAGGCAGAAACTTGGCAATAATCCTAGATTAAAACTCCTTTCCTCCTGCATCTTTTTATCACTGCTTTGCACCAGTCATCTCCTGTTGTCTCATTATAATAATTTTCATACCATCTCAGCTACATCCCAAACATCCCAGGCCAGATGATCTAGGCAATGTACATCAGATTGTATCAGTAACACTGTGCTCAACTATAAAATTTAATGTTTGGGGATTTATTTACTTTTTCGTGTTTGAGGGTATACATTTGTTGATTATTAAAGACACTGTGATAAACACTGCAGTTCACCGTATGTACACATTTTCTCTTATTTATGTCAGCTCTGGAAAGATCAGTGGCTCCTACCCGTGAATCACAGGATGCTGCCCCAGCTGAAAGCCGTGGTGCCAGCAACGTACTGCCAGACTTTTCTCCATTTAATTCAGCAGTTAGAAGGGCATGTAAAGGGAAATCAAAGGAACATGGATACGCATTTATTTTCTATTAAAAAAGGAAAAACCAAATCGGCATGTACAGATTCCTCATCTTGCTCATAAGTTTTCTACATCGTAAGGCAAACTGTAGTACAGCTTTGTACCTGGAGAATCAGTATTTAAAAAATCTGTAGCTGAGACTGGGACCATTTTATTTTGGATCCGTTAAGTGAACAAAGTGCATTGAGGCATCCTTTTCAAAAGACACCTAAAGCATGGTTATAAATTACTGAGCAAATCTTTTCTTAAAGCTGATATTCAATTTATCCTTTTTCTACACAGGCAGATTTTCACCACTTGCATAGTAAAAACAAAACACTGTAGGAAAACCATTCTTTTAACGTTGTCATATGCCTCAAGCATCTCCCAAAATGATCATTTATACTTAAGCATTGTATTAATTACAAAGGGCTTCTATTCTGGAGAAGGAAAAGAGAAAAAAAATGCACCTGATTCAGCTTTGAGATAAACTGGGTACAACCTCTATTGCCTTCCCTGAAGTTCATCTACCAGCACCAGGATGAACGTAGGGCCGGCCCATGCAGATTCCTAGTGCTGCTGAAAACTTGCTATTTACTCCTTGTTCGCAAAGAAAACTGAGCTTTCCCAAACAACCCAGGACAATGATAACTAGGAGCAAACTCCAGCTGCAGTGTTTCTCCATACAGCACATGCAAAACAGATTTCCTTGCTTTGTTATAGAGACGACATAGTGTATGACAATGGAACATGTGTATTTAATTTAAAATCAGTGGTAAAGTGGCGTATGTCTCACTTCTGAGTTGTTGGCTGGGCTTGCTGTGTTGAACCTTGTAAAATGAGCAATAAGCATTCACATGTCTACCATCAGAACCGTGACACATCTTCCATTACAATCAATCCGTAAAGGATGCCGTGCTTTATCAAATTAGTCTACAGTCAGACCTTGGATTGGCTGCTCTCCTCCAGCGTTGCTGATTCTCAGAGATGGTATCAGTCTTTCACGTCCTCAGTGATTCTACAATGTTTCCCAAAGACGAAAGCGAAGCACTGGTAGATGGGAATGTTGCCATCAATAAAATAAATCACCAGTTGATTTATCCACTCACATTTCTAGGAGATATTCCACATGTTTTTTATGAACAGAGAGAGCACTGCCCTGTGAAGAGAAGTAAATTAAACTTTCTTCTTTTGCTGTGTTGGCTAGCTCCACTCCCTCACTTGTTCATTTTTGTTCTTTTTGGTCTGCACACTCCCACGGGCAAAGGAGAAATTAGGAGATCTTGCACTCAGTAAGACTAGTAATGAGCACGCTACTATTGGCACGAGTAAAACCTGCAGTATACTGACTTGTCCACTGCGCAGTTTTCATCCTTCCAATTTCCTGCTTTTATCCACTGTAAAATAAAATGATGTAAAGGGCTGATGAAACTTTAATTAATAGGACCATTAATGTGCAAAAAAAATAAGTAATTTTCCAGGTGTCCAAACCACGCTTTATCTTCTAGCTCTTTTTTTTTTTTTTTTTTTTTTTTTTATAAATAATTTATAAATCTTCCTGTAAGAGACTAAATACAAAACCAACCAACCAAAACCAACTGCAAAGGAAAGTTCAAAGGTATTATTAAAGCCACTTCTTGTCCTTCCGTACAAAGTACGCAGTAAGGAGATATTCTCCCCTTTTCAGTTCTGGCTGGATTTGGCAGCGACAGCCGGGATGCCACGCGGTCCACCAACTCTGGGCAAGCTCCTGTGGGCAGCTGCCTGGCCACCCTGGGAGGATGTGTCCTCCTACCTTTTGGCTTTTAGCAGTCATGCGAGCTGCTCGGAGGAGTCTAGGTGGTCAGGGATAGGCAAGCCAGTTATAATGGTCAAACACTTATTCCACACAGTGAACGTGGGGCACACGGGCTGCCCAAACGTAATGTCAAAAGTGTAAAGGTGTAGGGAGTTCAAAGCATCGTAAAAAGCAAGGGAACCGTTGTCGTAGTCCAGCAAAATCCCAACCCGCCGGAGGTGAGGCGCAGGCTCGATGGGGATTTCTTTGCTGTTGTGCCGCACCACCCACATGTTATTGCAGCGGCAAAGCACCCAGGAGGCAGAATTCTTCCCGATCCACTCATGCTTCGGTGCTGACTTGTAGGAAATACCAATGGCATACCTGCAAAACAAAAAAACAGCTCAAGGAAAGAAATGCTTCCTGCCATGTTTGTCTCTCAGTGAAGTCAAATGTTAGCCCAGAGGACTCACTGGAATGGCTCAGCCTCTTACTTCTGCTGCTTAAGTCCTAATTAAGTGACATTTCACCGCAATTTTCTGCACAGGCTTAATTAATGGTTTATTCCATCTCACTTTTGGGTCTGAGAGGTCAGGGAAACTTTATTGTCCCTCGTATTGTTTGTAGTTTGGCTGCTATGGCAATTTTTTGGAGCACTCGCCTCTGGTATTCAAAAGGAAGAGTGGTGAGTACTCAGCAACTCAGAGTTTAAATCACTGGGCCTCAAATTTCCACTTCCGAACAGATGAATACAGAGGAATTCATTGATTTTAAAATACACTGCTATCTGTCAGCTAATCTGATCTCTCCTTGCTCCTTTAATATATGGCCCAGAAGAAGGAATGCAAGAGTAAACATCCAAGGACACATAAAAAAACCCCATTTTTGCCATTTCCAAATATATTTTGCCAGATGTTGGTGTGGTTTTTAGATTCAAATGAGCATTTCTGAGACTGGGTTGTGGGCCAAGTGAAGCAATTGGAGGTGAAGACATTTGCTCTGCAAACCATAATTTATGGCAAGATGTGCAGGGTAAAGGTATTGTGAAAATGTTCTCGTTAATGGACACTGAGGGCAAAAATACCTGATTTCTCATATATAATAGAAATGTAAAAGTTCCTCACGTTCTAGAGACACTGCAGTATTTGTTGGGCTTTCAACCAACAGAGATTAATGTGCCATAAGTTACTCTATTTCCATTCCTCGGTGCTGGCACAGGCAAACAGCATTTTTCTTGTCTGAGACAGTGGGCATATCTGAAGACCTTACTGAGTTTCCCATTCCATTAACCTCCATCATGATTGCTGCCTTTGAATCCCAAAGGATGACATCTCTTCCACCGACTAAAGGGCCCCTGAAATCCACCCCTGTACGACACCGAGGATCATTCGGGAGTGGAGGAATGCACTCCTCCATTCCAGCCCCTTTGTATCCTGGGGCACAGACCTACAGCTCTGCTGCTCTGTGCCCCCTCCCCAGAAGCGAATCTGACCTCCACCCCTGTGAAACTAGATCACCAAATTGCCCTCATATTTTTTTTTTTCTTACTGAAGGATGCTAAAATCTTTCAAGTTTAGTAAAGAAATGATCGCGCTTACAGAATTCGCTCTGTTGTATAAACAAGAGGAAACTTTCTGAGCTCTCCAATTCACTAAAATCTTAAAATGTACTGCATGTGGGTTCAAAAAACAACCGTCCTCAGCCATGGAGTAAAACCCCTGTGAAGGCCACTAAATATAAAGATGCTCTATCTGGCAGATTTAGTTCCAGAGTCCAGAAGTGCTGGAGACTGGGAAAATAGTCTGACAAACTACGAAAGTATATGCTTGTCCTGCTCTAGTGCTGTTCCCCATGCCTCTGCTACTGATCTCTATCAGAGAAACTGTGCCAGGACCTGCACAGTGTGAACTAGTGATTCTTTTCACGTATGTTTTTATATACATACCACGTACTCCCGCTTATAACCACTTCCCAGTAATGCCGCCCGCTGTCAATGAATACGTTGCCAGCTACTCCGTAGCTCCCTTGGCTTGTGAACCGCTCCGGTGTGTGACTCTTTTTGGAGGATGTTTCATCACGTTCCACTGTCAAGTTATCGTGAGACACTTTCAATTTTCTATGAGCAGATTTGGGGTCCAGTTTAAATGGCTGACCTAGAGATGCAGAGACAAAGATGGCAGAAGGATGGTTTGGCTTTGATTTTGAAAAGGAGGGTGGATTAGCAAGCCTCTAAGAAGCCCTCAAGATTACCTAACCATATTAATCTCCTCCTCGGAAGCATTCTTGAGATAAACGAACCTATTCTGCTCCCTGCAATAGCTAGTTTGCATTGTCAGTTTACTGTCAATCTCATTGTGCGCTAACTTCCCCGTGTCGATAATCCCTGAAAAGAGCCCTGCATAATCATCATGCCCATTATCTCTGACCTAGAGGTAACCTGAGTACTCTAATTCTTGCATGTAATTGAAACCAATATACATGCTAATAAAGGTCTGAGGGTTGCTTTTTTCACAGCATATTAGATTTAGAAAAAATTGCGTTCTATTAATTCTCTAGGGATAAATCTCCATAATAACATCTTCATCGTTACTACAAAAAGTATGATTTCAAATCCCACAAAATGAATTTGAAAATAAGAAGAAGCACTAGCCTTGTCTGTTCGTTCACTCACAGCTTTATTTATAACAAGCACAGTCAACAATTCAGGATCGCTTTGGAAGGAAGCCCATATGGTGCTGGATACTGTGCACTAAAAAGAAGGAAGTTAACTGTAACTTGGTCCAAATAATATGGTGTAAAAACATTACTGAGGCTGTTGCTCTTGGCAAGTATCTTCGGCTGTAGCACAAGGTTTGTAGACAATAACAGGAAGCTTTTTCTTAAACCGAACCCTGTAGATATATAAAGCCCGCCACAATTCTGACAGGCTTGCTCATTGTGTCAAAAAGCAGAATGATCATTTACCTCCACCCAGTAGGACAGTGTGACTCCACAAGTGGTCCAGCAAAGCCTTTTTCCCTTCTTACTGTCTTTCATATCCAGGGGGAAAAAATGTGAGCAGAAGATTTGATGACATGCACAGAAAACAGAAATGAGCACTCTCACGAGGTCTGTGTGAGGCACTGACACGTGCACTTCAAATAAGATGTAAATCGTTCAGTTGTCTACTTTTGCAATGTGTATTTAGTTATGTACGATGACCAAGTATAAAATAATGCCATTGGAAAGTATTTGGGGGCACATTTTACCTGCTTTTTCTTACCACTTGGTAGCAGTAAAATACCTACGGCCTGCCTCTCTAACTGGTTAGTGGCCTTTGTGTTGGTGAGGCGGTATCTGGAGGATGTCTTTCTCTGGACTGAATTGTATCCGGCCACGTCATTTCTCACAGTCACCCGAGAAACTGCTTTTGTGCCACACTGGGTCACAAAGGGACAAAAGGATAAAAGAGCGCCATCTCCACATGGGTCCTCTTGCTATGCATTTGCGTGTAGGTTACCAGGTTTAGCGTTACGCAGATTTTTGGTAGCAGATGCGGGGTTTGTATGAGCAGCTTTTGCACAGAAGTGCAAGCCAGGTTAATAGCAGCAAGGAGAAAATCAGAAGCGTGCCCATGCCGCTCCCTGCAGCCTCCTTCTTGCGACATTCGGTATCTCCCCTCTTCGAGCACCCTCCCCTACAACAAGCAGGTTTCAGAGGCTGCACAAATCCCAGTGTTCCCTTTCCAGCACTCAGAGCTGCCCGTGATGACTACATGACTGAGGGATTGGCTGGGACACAGGAAGAAAAAGGCTGGAAACCAGTCTTAAAATTGCTGTACTACATCTGCTAATAATTTGTGTAACCATTGTTTTTTTGAAGTGGGATCTCTGACTGCTCTACCACCTTGTTGAATTCCATAAAAAACTGAGGGGGATGAAGCTAAGAAGTTTTCCAGTGTCCTAAGAAAGAGATCATTTTGGAGGATAAAATTAAACTAGCAATTATCTTATGAACACTGTACAAAAATAAAATGTTTCACTGCAAACATAAGAAAAGATTTTGCTTTGTGGAGGAAAAAGAATAGAGAGGACATTAAAACAAAACCACAAAAGAGTATTTTCAATCATTTCACATGTGAAGGCTCTGTTCCTAAATGATATTTCCAGTAACCAAACTACAGATGCATCTCTCTCAAAAAAAAAAAAAAAAAAAAAAAATTAATTTCTGCACTGCTGAAGACTCTGGCAATCTTGAGTTAAATAAGCAGCTTTCATTGTGGGGAGCACCTCAAACAAGTTAAACCGCTCTGTGCTCTTGTATCTCCCAAAGATCAAACCTAAAAAGGAAGACAAGAAAGGAGAAGAATGCGTGCGTGCTGGATCTCCTGTTACTCACTGTTTGTCTTGAGCTTGCCGGGCTCGCTGCTTCTGCTGCCCGCCTGATTAATGGCCTTAACAACGAAGATGTACTTAGTGCCACTCTGTAACCCGTGCACTGTGTAGTGGTTCTGTTTGATATTGGGAACAATCATCCAGCTGTCGGCTGAGTTGCATAAACCTGCAATTTCAAACAGAGCACATCGGTCATAAAATACTAAACACTTTATAACAGAGGAACATTTAGAGCACTCCCAAGCACCCAATGACCGATATGAATTTTGATTCTGTGCCTTTTAAAGTGTTGTTACTTAGTTATTGAGTTGCTGCTCAATGCCACTAACTCATTTCATCAGCTCTCAGCCAAGGTACCTTTTAAGTTCTTGCTATGTGAAGTCAACCATAAAAAATGGGCATTTAAGAAATGACTCAGTGGAGGCACGAGCAGTCTGAGATTTTTCATATCCCAGCACAAGGAATTCTTTATTGCTTAAGAACTAGAGGATTATGGAGTTCCCATCAATCTACTGTTTGGATTAATGAACTCAGTTTAAGCCTCAGAAAACTAACGTAAGCAGTAAAGCTAGGAGGGCCGGGGAGGCACCTTTGCTGACAGGACCCAGGTACGCATTCTTCAGGACCTGAAGGAAATCATGGGAGGTCAAACAGGGTAGAGCACGGGCTTCAGAGCAAGCTTGGGCTCTTACACCCCAGCCTTTGTCAGTATGCAGTCTAAACCAGTAAATTTAATGGATGCGACCTTTCGATTCATGTCCTCACGGTTAGGTGTCAGCTGGGGAAAAGCTGGGGAATTTTCCAGTTGCAAACTTTTTGGGGTACTTTTGATGCTAACCGCAGAAGTATAATATGTAGTAAGTCAGTAAAATAAGGGAGGAGCAATATCATCTCCAAAACAGGAAAATAACTCCATTAAGATGAACTTATTCATCTACATACATTTTTCCTACTGTGATATAACTTCCATGGTAGTAAATCACCTGTATTACTTACTGTACATTTTGAACAGCTTCTGGTCTAATGGATCCCCAGTCTGATAGCTCTCTTATTATACATGTTTACATAAATAACAAAACTAACATTCATGAAGTATATATATATTCACAACCTTTTACATAGCTATACAGCTAGAAAAGGATACATGCAGGTGGAAGTGTATGCATGCATGTGCATATGTAAGTCTGGAAAACTTAAAAGAAAAACGCTTGACTGAATTAGGAACCTGACAGACTTCTTGGTCTCTGCCTTTACTGGGCATTGAACATGTTATGAAAGCTACTGTGTTATTAAAAAACAGCTCTCAGCTTTTAACTCATATTTTACTAGCAAACCAGTAAGTACTAGTGAAGAGAATCTTTTACAAGTCACTATTAATTTCAGCTCTGCATATTAGGCAATCCAAAACCTTATGTAAAGTAAAAATTAAAAGGCTACTGGACACAAACCTTGAAAGAAAAAAAACCTGTCATACAGGTTTACAGACTCATAGACAATTCATAACCATACTGGGAGATTCCTTCCTAGTTTGGGATGTGCTTTTCATAACAAAAAATCATTAGAAGCAGAACACAAACCCCAAGTTTCAATCTAAGAATTATGTAGCTTTTGCCTCAAAGTTCTTTCATATTACGTAGCATCCTTGAGAGGCGGGCAGCTGTTCACCCTCCTGTGCAAATGGGAAACCGAGGCACAGTTTCAGATGGGACTCATATCACCTTGTCATCTAGTGAAGAGCTGCAACGCCTAACCTATTTTTCTGGACTCTGAGGAGAGGCAGAAATCAGTGAGTAGTTTATTTCACTTCTCCAGGTGTGAACATCCTACAAGTGACTTTCTTTTCTTGGCCACAGAGGAAGACTAGGTGACTAGCATAGGTGAGATCTCTAACGTCAGGTATCTGACATGAGGTGAGATGAACCCCCCCGGCCACCCTGATTTGAAGTCTGGAAGTCTAAGCCTGTGGCTGAACTCATACATGGGTTGTAGCCTTTGGACCGTGAGTTACCAGCATAAGAACATTTCTTTGTTGCAGTTTCCTGGTGTAAAGTGGGAAAAAAAGAATTCTAGTACGTTCCTTATGCTCCAACCAGTGAGCACCGCATCCTGACCACATGGAGCCTCCCTAAATATCAGCTACAAGGGATTCAAAGTTTGCTATATGTGCATAGAAACAGCAAAGAAAAGCAACCTTGCAGCACTGTTTTTCTCAAGACTATTGAAAAACTAGATCATGTAGAGCAACCATCTCGTCTACCTCCTGAAAAAAAAAGAAGCCAGTGTTAATACCCTGTGAAAACCCCAGTTGTGTCTAGCACTTGTAGTAAACTGTTTACAGCAACACTTGTCCATGTCGTGTTTCGCTGAACCATACATACTGAATGATATTTATTCTTTTAGGCTGGGTGCGAATAGGTTTCCTAAGAGGAAGAAGGGAAATAAAAGCAGCAGTTCCCTGGCATACTGTATTCACTGACTGCTCAGAGGAATCCTCATCTTTTCCCAATAAAAATTTGCCACAGGTATTAAAGGCACACTTGTTCTGTAGCTGAACAACCACATTGATTTTGCATTGAGGCCATCACTTACCTGAGTCATAGGTGCTACTGCAAAGTAAGTGTTAAATTAAAATAAAACAAAATGAAGCACTGGATTTAGAGGCAGTGCAGCATGACCAGACAGTCCTTAACTCAGATGCCTCTGATGGGTTAACAAATAACATATGACAGTAGGTGGAATGGATCCAGACAGTGGTCCTGAAAGTGTCTTCTCCTTCCACAACCACACTTTGAAAGCAAAGGACTATGGTATACATGGGCCACATATAAACAAACCCTTACACAGACACAGAAATGCCCAGATTTTTGCTAAATCATCTTGAAACTGGATTTGTATTAGTCACTACAACTCTCTAAAGGGCAGATTTTTCAGGCTTGCATTACACTTTTGATGATACCCTTCGGAGGCTGATTGCTCCTTAATGAAGTATAAAACTTGGATCTAAATAGGTATGTGAAGGACTGTAAAGATAAAGTTGCATTGCTATGAGTCTCCTCTCCAGTCTATCCTCTCCTCCCGTGTATGAGGATTTACACATACCCAATACTCACTAGCCTGTAAATACTCACACAGAGTAAATTATTACATTATTAAATAATCCAGTGAATGATTAATTTAGACTTCTGTGTATAGAAGGCAGAGCCACAATAATTGCAGGTATTGCTACATCTTGGCTTCTGCCGCTGGGGTTAATGTCAAAACACAGGCAGATATATGTACATTCACCCCATCCGAGCTTGAACAAAGCAGCGCTCCTGAGTTAGGACCTTACCTACCCTAAACGCGCTGCACAGTCAACAGAGAACCCTCCGTTTGACCTCACTCATGTTCTAGGGGAAGGCTCTGTCCTCTTCGATGACACAAGACACCTTGGGTTTCTTTTCTTTGCCCTTCCAGTCTTAGGCATCCCATACTACTGGCGTACAATAAATGTTGGATGTGCAGTGGCTGAGTTGGTTACTTCGCTCGACAAACCTTGCTGTCCCAACAAGCTTGGCTCTTGCCTACGCACCGAGGGGCTCAGCGACGTGTCCATGTGCTTCCTGACCGCCAACTATTTGATAACAGGTTTTAAATTGAACTGTGATTAAAAAACCTTGGGAATGAAGTTTTGATGGTGTCAAACTACAAGTCCAAAATCCTTCAAAACTCTGTTAGTAATTAGTGGCAGTAACTAGAATAGTAACTAGTGGCAGCCAAGTTAATCTTTTAAGGTATGAAAGAATATTTTGTCACTGCATCAAAAGAATTTGTCTCCAGTTACGTCCTGTCAGGACAGCGTTTCTTCTCTGAATACAAAAGAAGATGATGAAGAAAGTTCAGGAAAATGAGCCAGCAGCCTGGTAACGCGGGCATCTGGGGGTAGCATGTGCCCTCTCCGCTCCGTGCCGGCGGCAGCAGGTTAAGTGGAACAGCACACATCTTCCCACTGGTGCCACAGCAGGAGGCAAGGGTCTCCTATTGTACCCACTCCTAATCCAGGCTACATTCAGGTTTCTTGTTTCAAAAACCCAGGGCTTTTTACGGGGTTACGCAGGTGGTAAAACAATGTATTTTAAAACTGCAGCCTACAAAAATGTAGAGAATTTAAATTACATCCTGGAATGGTGCAGTGAGCACAGTGATGTCCGTACAGGATGCGTGAGTTTTCAAAACAAGTTTCTCAGAGACTGGAGGTAATAATTTGTAAAGCTATTTCCCTGGTGTTGGCTGTTGATGCGCTTTAAAAAACAGATGGGGAAAATCTCAAGGTGTAAATCCTCCTAAAATTTACACTGGTAGATTTTAATAAAATATATGTTCTTGAAAACTGGAAGAGGAGCACAAAAGTCATGGGAAAGTTATTTAATCTCTTTAGTATTTTAATTATTTTAAAATGCTTTACTTAAATAAATTATTACTAACTCACATTGGTAGAACAAATACAGTAGGTGAAGGTAACAAATAGCTCTCTACCCCCATTTTGCATTCCCACATGAAAGAAAATAACATATGCAGGTTTTCTGCAAAACACATCACTTTTTTTTTTAAGAAATACACTTTTTCTTATAATTTTCAAGAGGAAAAAGTTTTCTTGGTTTTATCCCATTTTGCTTTTGTGCCATTAGAAGATACTCACGAAAATAATCAGTAGCAGTCTGAAGATTATAAGGAATCTGCTTTTAATAAATTAAAACTTCCAGAAACAGAAAAAAAAGCTAGAATATCCAGAAAGTTAACTGGTGAACCATAAATTCACTGTTTTTCATGGAAGCTTGGTTCCTAATTGTCTTAGATCCTTCAACAGAATTTTATCCTATCTCATAGGAAGAGTAACCATGTAACACTGAAAAGGTTCTGACACTACACTGTATCCTTAATACAGTGATTTTAGTCATTAGCTGATGTAACTAACCTAAACTCCATTTACTAGGAAAGAGAGAATTATTTACTCCTTTTTGTCTTGAAGAGAGAGATGTGTCTTTTCACGAAGACATCTTGTACACAGCTAGTAAAAAACTAGCTGGGTGTTTAAATTTTAACCTTCCTGAAGCACACTAAAGCAAATCCATGATGCTAAAAAAATACATACCCAATAAATACTTGAAAGTTTATTGAAATGGCATAATGAAATTATAATGCGTGTTAGCTAGCTAGTGACAAAGTCATTTTAAAAGCCTTTACAATATTCAGATTGCAGGTGATTAGCTGCCTCTCAGAAATGCAAATGTGCGAATGGTATAACTCTGAGAACAACCGCTTTAGTAAAAGCCTGCTTAATTTAAAGTTCTGTATTGCTCTTACGCACCGCACAGGGCTGCCAAGCATTTAATAGCCAAGCAGTTTGGCCACATTTGGAAATAATCTTTCCTGTATGAAATAGGATTCAAAATGAAATACTCTATTTGGACCTTTTCCATCAAATGTTAACTCTCCAATTTTTCAGTTAATAAAAAAGAATATAGTTGATTATGTTGGATAGAAAACACACTAGAAAAACATAGCATTGCTTGTTTTTGTTACTGAATTCTTAGCAATCTCTGAATGATATATGCCTCTGGCGGGGGAAACGTACTGAGGAGTGGAAAGTGCAGTCGGTCTGGCTATGTGGTTTTAAGAAACCGATTCCAAAATAACAGCCTCCATTAGCACAGTAGGTGGGTATGTATGCAAAGTGATTCCTATTGTCTCAGGGGAAAAAAGCTTGTTGGTTTAATGCAGTACTCTAGCTACTCCCTGGTGACTAATTCATAACTACAAAAACACAGAACTGAAGACAATCTCTGAACCTGTTTATATTATCCCCTATAGGCAACACGCAACACCAAAGTAAACTTGTTGGGATATGACAGAGAAATAAATTAAAAAAATAACTACGTGCAACAGCATGCAAATGCCATAAAAAGAAAGACAGCTGTGCTGATCCAAAAATCTATTCTATTAAAACAGGATTTTTAAAAAAAATTATCACCTAGCTTCGGTTCATCAAAATAGGAAGGCTGCAGTGCAGACCACACTACTAAGGTACACTCCAATATTCTAGGGGCAGTCTTGGAAAGTCATTTATAAAAGTTGGGATATCAGACCCTTCTGGAGGACAAAGAACATAATCCAACAAAGTGAAGAAACATCCAAGCAGTGTTCTGGGCAAAATCAGGATGTTAGTGGGCAAATCTCCAGTACCAGTGGAAGCTGGAAGGAGCTGGGAGAGTCTCATGTGTCAGAAACCTGGGCAGATCTGTAGCAAGTTAGATTTGGTGGGAACTTCTCCATTGGAGGTGTTCAAGTCTACATTAAATAATGAAATTAAAATAACCCTTTACAACATTTAAAAAACCCTTCCACATATACTTATATATGCACCTATTTAATTTGGGTTAACATTATAGCTTTCAACTAAATTGAAACTAACAGCCAGGATATTTGTGTAAGAGCCAGCTGCATTTAAAAAAAAAAAAAAAAAGGAAAAGGGCCAGTTCTTTCATTTCTTTCTACTGTCATTTAAGGTCTTCAGAGCATTTTGTAAACAAAGGTTCTTACAGTGTTAATTTGTTTTCTCTTCAAACTTTTAATGACACCGTTTTTGCAAAGTGATAAAATGTAAGTTCAGACTGCACACTGAGCACTTTGTGCTATACCCCAAAATTATCATATTGCATCTCTGAAAGTAGACTAATTGATACACGTTTTGCAGATCAAAGCTTTCACCTCCACATGGGAAACCTACAATATAGCCTGAAAATGAAATACCTTGTTATTTATTCTCTAGTAAGCGAAGAGTAAAACCCCACATCACCAATGTGTGGTATTGTGTGGAAATGGCACACCTTTCTGCTGCCATGTTCACACATAGTGCCAATAACTGGCTTGCATAAAGTCTTCTAGCGCAAAGCCACGGACAAAAAAATGGGTTAGAAAACAAACAATGCACTGTGTTATCATTAAGTCCTCTCTGCTTAGTAGTGATTAATCAGGGAAGCTTTTCCTTCCTTACCTACCTTGCTCCAATTTGTTCCAAATTACTATTAGACCTTTTTGTTATCTAGCTTGCTGAGAAGTAGGAGTATGTGTTCAATTTTACTTGGTCTTTCCAGCAGTTTTAAATTTTACAGTGTGTTGTCCAAAATTAGCCTGTTCAGTGAAATACTAAATGGAGGTTTTGGCAAAACACTCATCACATTTTCAATAGTCCACCTTATTTTTCAGTCAATCCTGAATACCATAATATATTCACAGTACGCTACTTAAAAATGGTGTTGAAATGCCAGCGCATGAATCCTCAGATATCCTTTCAGATGGCTTGGAAAACTACAGTTTAGTGATGGAGAAAACGAGGTGCCCGCAGCAACAGAGGAGTCAGTGCAAGAGTTTGGCTCAGTACTGAAACATGGCGTAGACGGTGCCGTTTTCCCATAAAGCATGTAAACGTGTCCACGGCACTGACTTTCATCAAAGTATCTCAACAAATTTTGTGAGAAGAAAACGCCTTCTGCACCGGATCAGAACTAAGCCTACGCAGCTCAGCGCGTGGCTGGGGTATCTGATGGTGGACCAAAAGAGCGTAGGAAGGTGTTAAGGAACAGGGAAAGCACACGGCGACCGTCTCTCACCAGGCTCTCCCAGGCCTCAACCGCTTACGGCTCTGGGACCTCCGGAGCCAGAAGGAAGTCTCTGCACTTCCTTGTTCTCAGGGGATTCTTCTGGCATGATCTGTCCCGTCGTCTCTTGAACTCAAAAACGCAACAACCCTCTGCAGCAATGAGTCCCCAGTTTAAATACGTGTTGACTGAACACCCTCCGCCTTTTGACTGATTTGGTTCGTTTCAGAATTCTTGTTTCATAAAGCAAGTACGTGTCAGCTAGTGGTATTCCTGTTAAACATTCGGGGAACAGGAAGAAGTTAAATGACTTCTCCAAATTCATAGTCAATGATCGCTATGCACTGAACCCAGAAGTGTTGACTTCCTGGCCAAAGATTAGACAATGTATTTTTCTCGGAGGAGTAGTTATTTAACAACAAAACAATCCAAGGAATAATCGGTAAGTTTGTCCATTAAGGAAAGTCACAGATTCAAAACTGAGAGTGTATTTAATGAAAAATGTGCTACAATACAAGATATAAAGCAAAGATTGTTAATGTCATTATAAGTCAAAGTAAGCTGCCGTGTTAATTGTTGTTCCACTGGCGTTTGCTGCCTTAGCCTTCAGTATACTAACTGAGACCTATGCTTTGTAGCCTTGAAGACAGTAAAAATCAGATGGAAGGACTTAATCTGTATTTCTGAGAAAGGTTCGGTTGTCAAAGTTACCTAAATGACAACGGGGCTGCAGTTCTAACTAAAACTAATGACCAGTTTGACACAGGCCAAGTGCCTGTCTAGCCCAAACAGGGGAACCGAGGTCTTTGTCCCTGTTACATCTGCAACACGGGACCTAGGACGCAAGCAACAAGTCCTGTTAATGTGAATAATACTTGTGCCTTTGGGAATATGTGGGTTTAGTCTTCGAAAGCTCCCACTACAGGGCACTCCCAGAAAAGACACAAGACATTTTAACTGAATTAATTCTGAATTTTAAAACCTTTTGAAATCATTATTGGTTTGGATTTAAATCTTCCTAGAAAATATTTTTTTCCTTTTGTTCTTGGCAGTACATTATATTTAAAGGCACTTGGTTTACAGAGAAACCACAAGGAAACAGCACTGGGAAAGAGAAGGTTTATACTTACTAACGACGTTAGCTTGTCCAGTGAAGATGGTGTACTGCAGCTCGTAAGAGACCACGCTGAACTCATCATCCGACGTCCAGTGGACAGTAATGGTATCGTAAGAAGCTGTACAGAGCTCTTCTCGAATGGTGGGTGGGTTGGGAGCTGAGAGATACAACGGAGGAGACTTATTGACACAATCAGTAAAATGTTTCCCTTCCCACCTGAGATGAGAGGATGTGTCTGATGTAAGTTTGTAGTTATACCATACAACAGACTTTTCAACAACTTTTTGCTAATTCCAGGAGTAATTTTGATTATCAATAAATTGTTGCAAAAGAATTCTTACTATCAATATAACCACCTAAGAACTCAAGATTATGAAAATATTTTCTATTAAAATAGCTTTAGTTTCAGATGCCCTAGCACAAGTGATGTGTTGGTGGTCATATTAAACTGATTAAATGGGTACAATTGATGTATTACTTTTTCTAGGGTTGTTCTGACCAGCACATCAAAATTATCAAAGTTTCACTGATGCATATATCAAGAGGGGAGAGTCAACACTCTCCACTGTTGACTTGAAAGCAGTGTTTGCTTAGCCTATCTTACCAGAGATTGGCGTTAAGTAGTATTTAAGAAATATAAATTTGGGCAAGACTTCAAACACTCATGCTTTCATGCTCGATCTTCTCCTTCCTCCAAATTAATTTTTATTTATTCTCTAGCTATCCTTTCTAATATAGATGCATATAATTTCTGTTGGCTATACAACTCATTTTTTTTCAGCCTTACATAAAAAGTTCTTATCGTAACATTGTGATTGTATAACTATTACAACCTAATCTTCAATGTCATTGCTAATCAAATAATTCTAGAAAAAAAATCCAAACACTTTAATACAAAGTTGTCCCTCTGTTTCTTTTTTTTTTTTTAATCAACAACCAAGATCTCTGTGTAGCAAGCTATTCATTCTTCTCCCATATCAACACATAGGTTTCTTTTAAAGACCTATTTAAAGAAGTGAAATCGAAGCAAACTTCTTAGGTCTAAATTTTCCTCATTTGCATTCTTCACAAAGCCAGACACCTAAATAAGAAACAAATGAGTCTTTCTTTGAAAGACTGGTGGGTCTTCCTGCATGCTTGTCTCGGTGGGAGCTGCATTCCTAATCATCCCTACACACCATCATCATAAAAAAAAAAAAAAAACTCCTTGTGCTTAATAGTAATCCTCCCAGCTGTCAGAGAGTGAGGAAGGAGGGCATTCAAGCTGAAACAACCAAAATACGCCTGTATTAAAGGAAAAAGCAGGCAACTGAATGGTATTTTTGCTGTCTGCTCTTTAACTTCTGTTAGCCACAAATAACGGCCTCAAAAAAAATCCCTCTGAAGGAATTCCACCTTTATTTTTGCAACATCTTACTTCTATGAAACATCTATTTTACTTTCCATTAAGAATTTTTATAGTTCATGTCCCTGGTTTACTGATGTATGTCCTAAGGATTAAAGTACAGATGTATTTCCAAGCAGCCTCTTGCAATCAAGGGGCATAAGGAAATGTTCAAATGTGTTTCATGATATGACCATGATTTGTGATGCTCTAAATATTGTAGCACAGAAGCTTACCAATGCTTTTTCTTTTAACTCGGCAGAGGAACCCATGGGACAGATAGGTATTAACAAAAAGAGAGAAAAATGAACTAAAATAAGAACAGTCACCCAGGAGGGGAATATAAACAAAAGGAGGAGAAAAAAACCTTCTGGGAAGGTTAGTGCTACAGTTTAGAGGTTGTGTATAACTGAGGCCAACTAACTGTTGTGAGGGCTATGCAGTACTGCATTGGTCCTATCAGCTATGCTTCAAAACTGTATGCAGCAGAACAATTACTGGAGCTTTTCTTTTTTTTCCCCTAGCTGAGGCTCCATTTTCATATTTTGGCTGTCCCTGAAGGCAAAAAAAAAATTGAAAAAAAATTTAATTACGAATATACAAGTGGACCTAATTTTTTTTGGGTGCTAGTATTCGACTAAAGTCTTCTTCAGTCATCTCTTGCACCTAACAAAGCAAAACCTTTTATTTGAGAAACGAAGTTGTTATTACTACAACACAGATAATAAATATTAATTTACGGAAAACAACAATTACTGAAGGTTTAACGAACTGTAAACTGCATTTCAATAGCACCTAAGTGTCAATCAATAGCACCTAAGAGCCTAAGTTCTCTCGTCATATGCACACCTGGCTGGCCTTACGGCTGGAGATTTACAGGCCTTCATGCAATGAGAATGACAGAAAAAAGAGAGCTGACCTAAGCACGACATCCTTTCCCTTGCTCTTGTGATTAACCCACACCCACCTGAGACTATACTGCATGAAACTCAGCTCTTCAGCAACACTCACTCCGTAAACCACTCAGAATAAAACAAAATATACCTGCTTCTCCTGCAGACAGGCAGGGAAGTCTACATGCAAATGGTTTGTTACGACTTGCAGAATAATGTAGAAGTCTGCCAAATTCATCATTCCACAGCACACACTCTTTTGGAGAGCGTAAGTCCGTAATGCAATTAAAGAGATTGACCTTAATCAGTTATCTTCATTATTACATTTGATAGTGTGTGATTTTCTTATCAAATTTACTAGTACTGTTACAGAGCTCAGGTGCCACAAGGAAAGCTCTACAGCGATTCCAGAGCAATCTCAATGGTGCACCAGTAAGTTCCCCACTTGAGTTGGGTGCGCTCCATCCCTGCTCAGGAAGGGGAAGCCCAGCGCGCTCCCACCACAGCAGTGGAAGAATATCCCCCACCCTTTAGTCCTGATTCCCAGTGGAGAAGTGGTGATTGCCCATCAGCCTTTCCAGTCCATTTTGGGGTGCGAACAGAGCACTGACCCACAACCAAACAACACTGAAGTTTGACAATGATGCTGTTAATAATCTCGGGTATCGGCAGCCTCCTGTCTATAAACTGCTTCCCAGCACCAGGGGGAGCTGAAAAAAATGTGAAGCAGAGCTTAAAAACCCCAAATTTACAGCCTTGAGCTTGAAGGAACCTGGAATCAGTGTCAGCAGACTTCACAAGGCACAATGAAAGCTGCAGTGGTTTAAGGAATTGCTCTCCTCGGTCATGGGGTGGCAATCTCCAGGGAGGACCAGGGCAAACATCTGGGAGTGGCAACTGCTTCAGTCACTCTGATTTTCATCAACCTGTATTCATGAATCAACACTCTCTCACAAGACAGAAAATCGTTGCTGAAGGCTGGCTTAGTTCATTTGCATGACTTCAACTCAAAAGTGAGCACACTTAACCAGTTAGGAACCACGTCTGA
The DNA here is from genome assembly GCA_035590195.1 of Aviceda cuculoides. Classification (NCBI taxonomy): domain Eukaryota; kingdom Metazoa; phylum Chordata; class Aves; order Accipitriformes; family Accipitridae; genus Aviceda; species Aviceda cuculoides. Next base: position 16,421,500 of record JAVJGG010000058.1, read on the forward strand.
AGTGCCTGAAAGGCAGTAACTAATATTAGAAAAACAGTTTCTTAAATTTGCTCCGAGAAGTAACTGACCTTGTGAGCATACCCGCTCCCTTGCCACCAGTTTAGTCTAACTCACCTCCCTTTCCATGTCCTTGGCATGGCTTTTGCTCTGAAGCAGGATGAAAACACTCACATGGTCCATACACCTGAGAGGCAGTTTAGGGAAACTGCCACCTCTCATCGGTGAATCCCAGCACGAACGCAGTGGCTCCTGGGTGACTATGGAGACTGCATCTAAATCCTCTCAGCACAGAATCACAGAGATTGACTAAAACCACCTCAACTTCCTTTTGGTTGCTCAGTCGGTCTCCACGTCCCCGCTGTCACGGGGTGATTTGACTTCGTAAGGGCTCCCTACTGATTTTGATATCGAGTAAAAAAAAGAAGATCTAAGCCATCTCCTTGACTTAATAGTGCTAGAAATATTCATATTGCTGGTATGAACACGAGGGAGTTGAGGAAGCTGCTCTGAACGTCTCTCAGCTGTTCATTACTGGCTCCATAGTGTATCATGACACTGGACTGGACTAGCATACTGGAATTTGAAAGGCACAGTTATGTCAGATGTGGATACAAACTTGATGTATTAGTAACATGCCATGCATGACTTGGCATCAAGAGCTCAGTCATACAACCATCTAGACATAGCCTTTGGGTAGACCAGAAGTGTTCAAAGACAACACAATGAGAAGAGATTACACCCAGAGCATGAGACTGAGCTGGCTGGAGGTGCTTTTTGATCTTCTAATACTGCAAGAGTTAAGAGGGAAGACAGGTTGTGAAGGGTTTCCAGAATGAGGTTGGTTTTGTGTGAAAAAACTGCTGGCATATGCTAGGCGACACGTATTTCTTTGTGCAGTCATAGCTGAAGTGATGGATGAAGAAAACTTATCATTGTTTCAGATGGGATTTCTGAAGCAGGGCAAATTGCAAGGTCAAAGAATAGATGTTCCTGCAATTGATTTCAAAGTACTAAGACACAGAACAAGTATTTTTGATTCACAATGGATAAAAAAAGTCCTTATGTCAGTAATATTCTGCAGAGAGTTTGCAAGTCATATGCATTGCCTGGATCTAGCTAGATACACGTTTAGAAAATGATGAGTTCCAGATGAAGAGCTTGAGAAACTGGCAAGATAAGAAATCTTTCAAAAGACATCAGAGTTATATACACAGAGAATAGAACAGTCAGAGGAAGATTAAGGGTATTGTTTTAATACACTGAGTCTGACATCTCAATGTCTGGCTGGCAACTCTCAGGGGGATATCGGAGATTTTCATTTGGATAGCAGAAGCTCTGGGCAGACAGCTGCGTAAATGATAAGCACAAAATAGTTAATTTTATATTTGGGAAAGAAATAGCCTAGGAAGGAAGAAAGATGCAAACTTCAATGTGCCACATAGAAAACTGGGGTTGGGGAGATGGAGGATGAAGAAGATGTTGACAAATAGTACACTGGGAAGAACCAAAGGAGAAGAAAGTCTCCAGAAGACAACCAAGGTCAACTGCTTCAAATGCAACAAGACAGCAGAGAGAATGAAGCTGGAATTTAGGCTTTGACATTTTGTTCAGAAGCAGTACAGACGATAGGTATAAGATAGGCTTCTTCGCTTAATTCACAACATAGATGTACCACTATGACTTACAAATGGTCCTCATTTTACTTAACTGTGAAACATTATAAAAGTAAAGTCAAATTCACTCTGTCACAGTTTTCAGTTTAAGATTGATGAAGATTCCATGCACCAATCTGAAAGGGGTAAAATAAAATAAACCTTCCTCTAGAGTTTCTGAACAAGAATAGGGAATAATCAAGTGCATTTGACTCTTGGGACTATACATATACACATATACATTACATATATACATATATTTACATAAATGTATTTTAACTGTCTGCATAGGTTGTATTTTATGCTCAGATAATTTGGACACGTGTTTTGGATTTTGCCATTGCAGCCATATGCTATTTATTAATGTGAGGAAAAATAGTACAAAGACAGAGCCAGCTAAAACTGTTATTCACTGGGCATCAAGGGCAAGGATAAAAATGGTAGATTAGGAAAAACCAGCTAAACTGCTTGATACATTTGCAAGTTCCCTTGAACCGCATTGTGAGCAATTTTTCAAGTCTGTGAATGTAGGAAGAAGGCAGAGGAGGAGCTGTGTAAATGACACAGCCAGCATGACGGACCACAGAAAGGATCTTTGTAGCAAGACCACCCTTCATTTTGGTACCGATACAACCTTCATTTTCTGCAGTGTACAGCAATTAGGCTGGTAACATTGACATAGGATGTACAAAGGCTAGAAGACCTGACGGTTGTGGGAACAGACTGCTAGATGGAATTCACCTCATATAACTTTAAAGATCTAAACCACAATTATCTGTATTTGAGTGAGTCTCTCTAGCTTCTGTTTGGAGCAAACTGGGAGAAATAGGCACCTCCAGAATAGAGTTAACTGACCTGATGATATACATGCCTTAAAATGAGGTGGTTACTCCTCTTCGACCATAAAGGAAGCTGAGGCTGATTATTTTACAGGTAGATTCCTAGGTTAGGGCAAATGAATCTGACTTTTTCTTAATCCTTCCTTTCATTTTCTTGGCTTTTTATAACTTTGGGGTGAATACTCAACACGGTGGCAAAATTCCAGTGGACTTTGGGGAGAGGCAGACACCATAACATTTCACTGGTACTGTACAAAAAGTTCAAATGACTCTCCCACATTATTACTGTGTATTATTTACTTGAGAATGTGTTAAACACTGATTGTATTCACCAGTCACACAGTGATACAGAAATTTCTTGCAGATAAAATCTCTTTCAGATACAGCAAGAACCCCACAGCTCTGTAAGCCAAGGGTGGTGCTGCCCTGTGCACGCAGACAGCCTTGCTCTTCCCAGTATTAATCTGTTCATTTATTCATAGAATCATAGAATGGTTTGGGTTGGAAGGGACCTTTAAAGGTCATCTAGTCCAACCCCCCTGCAATAAGCAGGGACGTCTTCAACTCGATCAGGTTGCTCAGAGTCCCGTCCAACCTGACCTTGAATGTTTCCAGGGATGGGGCATCGACCACCTCTCTGGGCAACCTGTGCCAGTGTTTCAGCCACCCTCATTGTGAAAAATTTCTTCTTTATATCTACTCTGAATCTACCCTCTTTCAGTTTAAAACCATTATCCCTTGCCCTCTTGCAACTTTCTTATAAGCCCCCTTTGAGTATTGAAAGGCTGCAGTAGGATCTCCTTGGAGCCTTGTCTTCTGCAGGCTGAACAACCCCAACTCTCAGCCTTTCCTCTGAAGAAAAGCCAGAAGCCAGTCCTTGGCATGGAAAAGATCCAGTGGCTGGCAATGAGGAGACTCCACACTCTCACATTCTTCTGAAATAACATTGGCATATCTCCTGCAAACCGGGCTAAGAGAATGGGCCCAGGAAGCGTTTTCAAGTGCTTTTCTAACAGTGTTTTGTGCCTTTCACTGCAAATTCTCGCTGTTAACAGCAGATGCTTAAAGACCCTGCAAAATGAAAACCTACCCCGTGTCTCTTCTGTTTTCAATTGAACTGGAATGAATTGTTCTAATTCTGGCATTGAAATCAAAACACCCTAAATTACAGTAATTTGTTTCTCTTTGTGAGTCATTATATACTCTGAGATAGCACATTACTCAGGCCTTCAGGAAGGGTCTAATCCTGCGGGCTTCTTCAGGCCAAAGCTCTCCAGTGAAGCGAGCTGGGGCTCTGCTCTGCAGAAAACCCATCCCACACCCTGGCGCCGAGCACGCTGCGTGCTCCCTACTCCCAGACCCAGCGAGGTCCTCCACTCCTGCCACGGGGGACATACACACGGTGTCACCGGCATGAAAAAAACATCTTTCAGTGCTGAGCCCTTGACGCTGATTGCTCAAACAGCTTCTGGTTGCTCATGGGAAATCTGCCAGGCTGCAATCTGCTGCAGCGAGGAGCCAGCCCCAAGGGAGAGGGTAACACGCGGAGCATCCGTCCCTCGGGAAATGGGATTTGGTCCCTGCTCTCCCTCCTCTGGCTGCTCCAGGCTGAGCTCCAGCTGTTCTTTCATTTCATTCTGCTGCACTGGATTTTAAGCATTTCTCACCCCCGCTCACCCACACCCTGGCGGGGAGGAATGCGAGGAGAGGAGGTAGGAAATGCATCCTTGTTGTGCTCTGTAGCACCTAATGTTTCCTGGGGCATTCTGGGGCTGCTGGGAGTAATATATTCAGGATTAAGAGGGAGAGTGTATTGGGTTTATATGGCAAGGTTTTGGTAGCAGTTGGGCTGCAAGGGTGACTTCTGTGAGAAAAGACCAGGAGCTGACCCCATGTTGGAAACAGCCAGTTCTAAGACCGACCTGCTGCTGGCCAAAGCCCAGTCCAATACTGGTAGTGGTGCCTCTGTGATAACATATTTAAGAAAGGGTAAAAAAAGCTGCGCAGCAGCTGGGAGAAAGAGGAGTGAGAAAATGTGAGAGAAACAGCCCTGCAGACAGCAAGGTCATTGAAGAAGGAGGGGGAAGAGGTGCTCCACGTGCTGGAGCAGAGATTCCCCTGTAGCCTGTGGAGAAGACCACGGTGACACAGGTTGTCCTCCTGCAGCCCAGGAAGGACCCACAGTGGAGGAGGTGGATATGCCCTGAAGGAAGCTGCAGCCTGCGGAGAGGAGCCCACGCAGGAGCAAGTTTTCTGGCAGGAGCCATGGCCCATGGTGGACCCACAATGGAGCAGTCCATCCCTGAAGGACTGTACCCCATGGAAAAGACCCATGCTGGAGCAGGGGAAGAACATGAGGAAGAAGGAGAGGCACAGACAACGTGTGAACTGACTGCAACCCCCATTCCCTGTCCCCCTGCATCACTGGTGGGGAGGAGGTTGAGGAGTTGGGAGTGAAGTTGAGCCCAAGAAGAAGGATGGGGTAGGGGGAAAGTGGCTTTAGTTTTGTTGTTGTTTCTCAGTATCCTACTCTCCAATTAATTGGCAATAAATTACATTAATCTTCCCCAAGTTGAGTCTGTTTTGCCTGTAGCAGTTGAATAATCTCCCTGCCCTTATCTCAACCCATGAGCTTTTCATCTCCTCTTCTGCCCGTGTCTTGCTGAGGAGGTGAGTGAGAGAGAGGCTTGGTGGGCACCAGGCAGTCAGCCAAAGTTAACTGACCACAGAGAGGAATGAAGAAAATCCTATCACTGCTATTTTATGGGGAATATATAATAGTAGCACCTTGAGAAAAAATATTACCTGTAAGGTAATCAAGGCATTCCAACAATTTCTTCTCCCTGGTAAAATCAAGTGCGAAAGTATCAAAAGTATCGTTGAGATTAATTTCAGGAATCAGAACCTGGGAGGATGCAGTTGCCATGGAAACCCTGTAATGAAAAGAAAAAGTCTTTTAGCACACGAGACACAATAACTTTCACATCAAGGTAGGACCTGATCATTATGATTGTTATCACTTCCCAAAAAGCTTGACAAAAACTTTTACATGTATTTTATTTTTACAGTTTAAGTTAGGAGCTTCTCCTGCCACTTTTACTTTTTGCAAGTAAAAAATCCAGTAAAAATCTTGTATTACTCAGATTTTGCCTGACATGCAGTGTTAAGCAACAATATACTTTGAATTTTTTCTTTCTAGTCACCCATTGAACCCCCGAAGCAATAGCACCATATTTATCTGCGTATTAAGCAACCCTGGTAGATGCTGCATCTCTCCCAAGCCCTGTTTTCCCAAGCAGTTTCTTGCTCCAGGCATTCCTTGGCACTGCTGTCCCAAGGGCTTGGTGCAGATCCCCACACCTCCTCAGCTGTTCAGCACTGCACGCTGCTGTGAACTTCAAAAAGCACAGGGGAGAGAGAAAACAAATAGATGTCAGCACAGTTTATTTTGAAAGGCTTCTCCCTGCAAGGCATGTGTGCATACCTACATTTCCTCCCAAACTGAAAAGTTTCCCTGCCTACCTCATTTCGGGACCTACATCCACTTTTTGTCTGTCCAGCCATACTAATATAAAAAGATGAGCTTTCACAAGAACGCTGCCATCAGGATGGATTTTTCAAATCTGTCAGCCTCCTACCTCAAAATACATTTTACTGGAGAGCGGAGTGATTATTAAACCTCGTGTTATACAACAGAAATTTGTTAACTGTTCCAGTTTGGAGGTAAACACACAACCACACACACGATGTATGTCAGTTATCTGTCACTCATGACACGTCAGATCAAAATATTTTGATTGCTTCAATAAATATTTTCCCAAATAAGATTATTTCTCTGTAGACAGGACTGGAGTGGCTCCAGGCCAAATGCTTACTAAGAACTGTTTTCGTATATTTTCTTGTGTAGTATTTTAGGGAAATACAGTTAGGAGAGTCAAAAACTGAGCTGCACATCTCATTGTCTTCAGCATAGTTTACCAAAACTGAGCTGAGGAGGTTTCCTAGTGTGCTGGTTTGGGCTGGGATAGAATTAATTTTTTTTTTAAAGTAGCTACTATGGGGCTGTGTTTTGGATTTGTGCTGAAAACAGCGTTGCTAATGCAGAGATGTTTTTAGTTCCTGCTGAGCAGTAATTACCCAGAGCCAAGGGCTTTTCTGCTTCTCCCCCCACCCCACCAGCGAGTAGCCTGGGGGTGCACAAGAAGATGGGAGGTGACACGGCTGGGACCGCTGACCCCAACTGACCCAAGGGATGTCCCAGACCATAGGACGTCATGCTCAGCAGATAAAGCTGGGGCAAGAAGAAGGAAGGGGGGGACGCTGGGAGTGATGGTGTTTGTTTTCCCAAGTCCCCATTCCGCGTGCTGGAGCCTGGCTGTCCTGGAGATGGCTGAACTCCTGCCTGCCCGTGGGAAGTGGGGAATGGATTCCTTGGTTTACTTTGCTTGTGTGCGCAGCTTTTGCTTTACTTATTAAACTGTCTTTATCTCATCCCACGAGTTTTCTCACTTTTACTCTTCCGATTCTCTCCCCCACCCCACCAGACAGGGAGTAAGTGAGCGTCTGTGTGGGGCTTAGTTGCCAGATGGGGTTAAACCACAACACCCAGTCAATAATTCTTGTTATACTGTTTTCAGCACTGTTTCTCTTGCAACTGTGGTTGTAGAACTTAGTTTAAAGTAGGTCCTAGTACAGATGGGGTTTTTTTAGAGAGGATAACTGAAGTGCCTTTTGCCCCATGTACTTAGAGGGAAAAATTCCCTGAGCTCTTTCACTTCTTTTTTTCTCCCCCACCCCTCCTGTCCCCCAGTAGTTCATCTGCAGTTACACTATGGTGTTTTTACATCTAGTAGCAAAAAAAGATGCATTTCTTGTAGAGCCTGTGTTAGGGCAAACTCAGGGTGATACACACCTCTACAATATTAATAAAGGCCTTGCTAATAAACCAGCAAGCAGGTATCTAAGGTAAAGAGCTTCTTTGAATACCTCCATAAAGCACTGTCCTGGTTTCAGCTGGGATAGAGTTAATTGTCTTCCCAGTAGCTGGTAGGGTGCTGTGTTTTGAGTTCAGT
>JAVJGG010000058.1:16433365-16463529 GCA_035590195.1 Aviceda cuculoides
CCCCAATGGCAGGAATGACGTCTGCACTAAAATTGTCTTATCTATCTAAGTGGTTTTTTCCTGTTAGATGCTGTGTGGGATTTTACAGGTTTTGGGTGATTGGTGAGATTAAGGATGGAGCTGCACCACGTTGTCAGACTCGTGTGTCTGAATCTGCAGCCTTGCGGCCATCGCTAGAACTTCGTACCTGAGTGTTTCCAGCTCTGGAGTCATAACTATAGTCCTAGAGACAAATCTGCCATGCCCTACCTGCCGGAAAGACTCTTAGCCACAGGCACCCTTAAAAGAAGGTACGTTGGGCAGAATTTCCTGTAGCTTTTCACATCGGTCTCTTGAACCCCTGAAATCTTTCAATATATACAACATTTGGGGCAAAGCATTCCAGATCTTTTCTGGACCTCCATTGGTACCACTTTTGGTTGAACGAAGTAGAACAAAGAATGGGGATACGTTCTGATATCGGCTATATTCAAATAAATCTGGAGTCAATTGTATTCTAAATTTTCCATGCTCTGATGGATATTGGAATACATCTTTGCAAGCAATAGATTTTTTAAAAAGCAGCTTATGTATATAGCATAAATCCAACGAATGGAAAGTTTTCTACTTCATTGGAAGCACAGCTGGTCTCACTGCATAGAGAAACAGGGTTGAAACAATAATGCAGAAGGCCATCTTTTCCATTTTGAAGGGAATTATATTTTGTTAACAGCATGAGGAAATTCAGGTTCTGTCACACAATGCGCAGGACCTGTGGTTTCAAACATGTTTACGTCAGCCCTTGCCTACAGGCTTTTTATTTCAAGTTAATTGGAGTATCTTGACAGCCACATGAACCATTTAACCTGCTCTTGACTTTATTCCTTTCCTAAGCTTTTCCCACACAAGAAGAGTTTATATTTGACTTACTTAGTTTAGCAGCTAAAGAGTAAACACCATGTACCTAGAAAATTAGAACATGAATTCAACCGTAATGTGTTCCTGAGTTAACAGGTAGCTAGCAAAATGCATTGAAACTTGAAAATCAGAGATTTTTCCTGCTCAATATGTTTGTCGCTAATGAACACTGTACCTCAGTAATTAGAAACGCAAACTTCATTTAATTTCCTGCATGTTTTCGAATATTTTTTGTAAGTAATTTAGACTTCCTATTCTCAAGAATGACAATGATTGAAACAAATTCTTTATGTGACAGTATTTTAAAAAATAATTAAAGTATGTAGACCTAAATATTCATGTAGATCATTGCCAGCCACGATAGAGCCACAATGTTGTGACACTTTATGGAAGTGAAAACTTTGGGGGCAACACTGTCAGACTTATAACAGAGTGAAGGAATCATTAATTAGTCATCATCTTATTTACTGATGGTGACACCATTTCTGTGTTTATCCTTGAAAATCATAATCACATGTAGTAAGAAAAATGCCAAATAAACTGTGGAGGTCTAGCATACTAATCTTGATATATTTCATTCTCCTTTACATGAAAGTAGCAGTAGCCCAGGACTACATAAGGACATTTACAGATTTGTACTAGCAGCACCTGAGGTCAAAAAGCCATAAGCATGAGGAAGCAGTGTTGACCTACTCATGATCTAAAGAAGAAAAGCTTTTACCTTTCCTTCCTTGATTTTGGTTCCAATTATTTGTCGTCTTTGCTGTATTATTTCAATGAGCTGATCACATTCTTCCATCAACTTGGTTTCTTGACGGGATGCATTTACCTACAAAGCAAACCACTATGATTAGCAAAACCTTTTTTTGACATTTTCCTGTTCCTTTTTCTAATTTAAAAAGTGTAATTTCAAAAATGTTGGTTTGGGCATTTTTTGCTCCTTTCTGTGTATAATCTATGTGTTACACTGTTTTCCCTGTCCTGGATTTTGTGAAATACTGAAAGAGTCTGAATGTCTTGTTTGTAGGAGGTAGGACTTGCAAACGGATACTCATCAGGCATTTCTAACTCCAGTGCGAAAAGCCTGGTCCTGTGAGTACTGAGCGATGTCAGTTATAGAGGACATCAGTCAGAAGTGAAGGTTCTTCAGGAGGTGCTTGATACATCAGTTTCAAGCTGTATATAGGACTGCAGCGAACACTAATGCACGTAAGAACACCAGTACTGGATCAGACAGTCCATCTACCGCAGTATCCTGTCTCTCACCGCTGCTAGTGCCGCCATCTGCTAGTGAAGCATCTTAGGAAGAAGTCCCAACATATATGATGATGCCCGTGAATATTTTCTCATCCTCTAACCATTTGCAGCTCGGAGATTTCTTGAACCAGATGCAATTTCTACATCATTACTAGTCCTCAGAAGAGTTATCTTCTGTGGATTTATTTAGTCTCTCCTTCAACACCTACAAACTTTAAGTATCCCCACCATCCTACAGCATTGAGTACCACAGCTTAACTCACAGTCAAGGGAACAACTGCCTCCTTTTGGGGAATTTGAACCTGTCTCCTTCCAGCTGCATCTAACGATCCCAAGTTCTTTTACTGGCAAGGACAGTGAACTACTGATACCTATCCACAGGCTCTGTGCTGCTTGTGCTTATACAGCTCACCGTTTTGTCCTCTAGCAGGACTTCTTTTCTGCATTGAAGAGTCTTGAGCGATTCAGTTTCTCCTTGTATGAAAGCCATACCGTATCTTCAATCATCCTTGTATTTCTTCTCTGAAACTTTGCCAGGCCTGTCATCTCCTTTTTGATATGGGGAACAGAACTGTACTAAGTACTCAAGGTGCAAACAAACTATGGAGTCATACAGTGGCACAATATGTTCTCTACTTTATCTCGATTACTTTCATAATGATTCCTAATACTTGTTTTGCTGAATTTAACACTTGAAAATATTATTAATTTCAGTGTCCAGGTAGTGGTTCCTGAAAGATTCAAATTACCAAAGATCCATGCAATATTACCAAGTCATGTGTTTTGACTGTCTTTATTATTACCACTTTGCCTCAGCAATAAATCAGATAGAAAATAATACTACATGCTTATGTAGTTTTCTACAGTATAAATATATGAGCCAGTGAAATTGTTTTTAATGCAAAAAACCTCACAAAGAATATTAGCTTTCTATGGAAAATGTTTACTTTTGTCAAAAAATAAGAAAATTTAAACCAGAAAAGTTTTGCTTCTCAGCTGAAAATGTTTTGTTTCTGGGGGAGACTGATTTTTTCAGTGAAAAGTCAACATTCTATATGACAAGAAGAATGTACTTCCCCACCAGCAGTAGTATGTATAGTTTACGTGTAAGCGTAGAGTCAGAGAAAAATGCAGAAAGTTCTAATCATATCTAGGATGAAGAAAAAAATTAAAGGCTTGATTTCAGAGCTGTGTTTCCATACACACTTTGCTAAGAGGGTCAAGCAGCCTTCAGCCCTGGCCAATTGCTCCTAGAGCCATGTCACCTTTTCCATTGGGCTAGTAAGAGCTAGTGGTAAATAACAACAGGGAACAGTTCCAGGTGACAAGTAACTGTATTTCTCCCTTTGGTTATTTTTCAGTCCAACGAAGCCCTTGATTTGCCTTGGCCTTCTGTTTTTTTCTTCCAACATTGACTTTAAACACACATCTACATGTAAGCACATTATGGAGCTCATCGAGATTAAGCAAATGCTTATATATCTAACTTTGGACCAGGGCCAATTTTTTACAAATAACCTGCTTATGTGAAATACATTGTGTCCTCCAGGCAAAGAGGGGCCTTTTTTACAAAGGCCTGCCTTCATTAAGGTTTTGGATTATCCTTCCCAAACCTTCATAAAATTAAAGTTTGATTGCGTATTTTACAGGCTTAATTATTAATTAAGATATCAGGATTATAAAGAGAAAAATGTATTTGTTTCTGGAAGAGGTCAGACGGTACTGAAAGTGCTGGGGAGATCTGCACCCAGTAGGTGAAGGTGTAGAAAGTACTTCCACCGTGCAGTTTTAGGTGCTTATGTATCTCCTTACGTTAGCCGCTTCCTCTGCCTGGCTTCCCAGCATGGTCCATGAGGAGAGCCAGACCATGGGGCAGCTGACCCAAAGCCTCTGGCAGTGTCGGTCTCTCTCCACTGACTGCTCAGGGACCCTAGAAGAACTAGTCAATCAACACCGTCCCTCCTATTCCCCCTCTTCTCCTCATCCCACCACCCCGGCTGCATCGCACCCGTCGTGTATCGTACTTTGGCGTGAAACTCTGCAGAACTGTTTTCACTGAGCCGTTCGGTGCACCAGTTTCCCCAGTCCCAACTCCAGTTTCGCTAGCGGGCTGAAATTCCACCAAAGAGCAGTGAATCCCAAATGGGCTCGGTCAACGATCGCATCCACTGCGCATGGGTGCAAGTCCTTCTGGGTCAATACTGAGGTCTGCTCATGCCAGAGCCGACTTTAGCACTTAATTATGGTAACACTTCACAGGATTCTTGAGTATCTTCCACTCAGAGTGTTACTTCTAGCACCATTCACGTCACAAATTTGTTTTGTCGAGCAGATCTAATTAATCTTTGGGGTAGCTGTCATGAAACACAGAGTTACAGGAAGGTTAAGTCAACATTGTTTCATTTAATGCTCTGGTTGGTTTGAATAATAATGTATTAATTAAAGCTTCACTTAAAAAGCTCTAGACTAAGAAAAACAAAATGGTTGGAAAAAACGTTTGGATTTCTTACACGCTGACTGCAGACTTCTCTTTTTCTTTGAAATCTGAAAAGTATACTCTTTTATAAGCTTCATTTGAAGACATTTCCAACTTCATAGCTTGCACAAGCTTATTAAAAGTGAAAAGAGTATTCCCAAATTATTTTATATGTCTGAGCTTTGTATGAAAAAACCCACATTTAATCCGGGCTCTCTTCTCAAGCTGAAATACTCCTTAATCAAATTTTCAGCCTACAAGGCCTCTGATTCAGTAATAACTTTATAATTGAGCACATGCCTAACTTTAAGTGCACCGTATTAGCTGTGGCCCTAAAGGAACTATTTGTGAGATTAGCATTGAATATTATTTACTTGTATGTTTCTGAGGAGTCATATGTCAGACCAAAGAGCCACAGGCATGGAGCAGGGCTCCGCTGTACAGGTGCTACAGAAATACCAGAATAAGGCTCTGCCTTCTGCTTGACTCCTTTGATGAACAGCAACCTTGACAATAACTTCCAGCTGGGGCTGGCCAAGGAATGCAAGTTCTGTCTGGCGAAAATATTTGAGGTTTTACGTTCTACATTTTTCCACATTAAAAACAAGCCCTCTTTCCAAGGAGTTCATTAAAAGAGACTGAGCTGCATTAGAGAAGTCTGGAGACTGTGTTGCTCACTTTGGTTGTGGGAGGCTCTGAATCATGCAGAGAGCAGACTTAAATCTGGGCTTCCTCCATCCCAGATGGATGTTGACTCCTTAATCTGAGATACCTATTGCCTGAGAGTTTATGCTGGACTTGGGGACACCTTTCTGTAGAAAATTTCACTGACATCAATCTGCTTAGCTTTGGCATCGACAAGTTCCTTGAAAATCCATGTCCAGAACAATTTCGAAGCTAAAGCTTTGTGTTTTGTTGGTATCGTTTTTTATAAACTTCCCTTCTATGCCACAAAACAGTTTTAAAACTGACCAGGGGGCCTTGTTACTACTTACCAAAAATTATGACATTTTCTACTACAAACAAGCAAGCAAGCACTGATTCTAGTTCTGTTGCCTTTGTGGGAAAATTATTCCTATATCTCTAATATCTAAAGACCTCAAACAGACAGTTTACTAAAAAAAAAATAATAATAAAAAAAAATCATTGTTCTTTCCAGGTTTTCTAGACAGATGGATAAGGACTGCTGGCCTTTGCCTCGGGGAGTGGGTGTAAAAAAAAAAGAAAAATGGGGGTTCCTCAGATGTCCAACAGGGAGCTGGAACCGACAAACCCTCCCGACCCGAAGGGGAGAGCAGGCCATCTGTTCCCAGCTCCACACGCCGAGAACCGCTTTGGAAAGTGCTCTGCTCTCTGCAGAGGCTTCCTTGGCTTCCATCTTCAGAGACCTGACTTAAATTGCAGCTTAGGTCATAAGAAAATGAATGTGGTGGTTTCAAAGTCCCCGGCAGATGTTTGGGAAATCACAGAACTACAACATGGCTAGAGGTTCAAGGTTACAGGGGAGCTTCCATGGTTAATTCAAAGGCAAACAGAGGGTCAGAGGGCTAGATCCATACCCATGAAAACTTCCTTGACTAATATACTGGAATCAAAGGATTTTTTAGTGTCTCAGCAGAGTTTTCCTTGCAGGAGCAAAACTCTCCCTCTGAGATTCCTTATGGTTGAGGCAATTTTGTCCCCAAGTGGAAACGCACATGTGTCTTCTCAGCAAATAATCTCTAAATGACAAGCAAATTAAGACACACTAAATTAGAGGTGGTCTGCTTTTTTAAGATTACACTGTCTGGGATAAATTCATCAAAACCAGACTAATTTTTATTCATTAGTCCTCTGCTAGTTATGCAAAATGGAAGGAAGTAGGTTGTAGAAAGAGTCTGATCTCTGGAAAGTGAGGTATGAATTTGAGTTTCAGTTTTACTATTCAAAAATGGTCTCAGTGCCTCAAAAAATAATTTCTTTGCAGTTGTGGTCATATAGGTAAAGAAGAGGTATCAGCTTTTTTTGATGGGTTTGAGTTGATGGTTATAGAATTACTATATACTCACAAATAAACAAAAACATCAGAAAAGCTAATTGCAATGATTCCACTTAACAACTGTAACATCATTGCCACAAAGTTCATTCTAGATATTTTGAGCCTGAATTCCTTCTTACACTAAGCCCAGAAACTGAGGGGAAAAAAAAAATCCGAAATGATGATGCATAATGGCCGGTATCTGTTTACTCTAGAAAAACTTCCTTCATTGTGATGTAGATGTGGAACACATTTCCTTGGATTAGAGTCTCTAGATGAATTAAAGGATTATACTTATCTAAAGAGAGAGGCCCATTTATTTTCATTACTCCATGTTGTAAAGTGAATAACTTTTCTTCATAGAGTCACAATACATTGAAGTCATATTTTAACAAAATCCATGTTTCATTCATTTACTTAATGGAAATACAAAGGATAACGATTAATATGCATTTATGAAAACATTTCTCCCCTTTCTTTTTGTGGATGCCTAGGTTGACTGAGAGTCATGGATTCAAACTTCTTTCATTTCATATCCCTGTTTGATATTACGGGTTATTCAATTTACTCTTCTGTAGAGCAAAAGCAACTCTTGGAATAAAGCTTTCTCCAACTTTATCTAGCATAAGCGTAAAACTGATTTCATCTATTATGACAAACTGTGCCTTTGGAAATACGTGATATTAATCAGCTTGCCATGCGAATGGATCATCTACAACTCCTTTGCTTTGAATCGGCGCAAGAGAAAAGCGAATGGTCCTCTCCCATTTCAAGTGTGCCAGAGGCTTTGTTTTTGTTTGCATTCCACATCTATCTCTAACCAGGAGACCTGTGTTTAGAGGCAGTCTCAGAGCAGGTTAAACAAAGGTCAGTGCAAAAATCCAGCAACTTACTCTGGCTACCTAGGAATTTTGTGAATGAAGAATCGATTAGGCCAGGATAGCTAAACTGCTTTGGGTCAGGCTGATAAGACTATGTGCCCCAATCTTGACTAAAAGTCAACCCCTTTAGAAGTTTGAAATACTCATGTTACTTATTAAAATATTATTTTAAAGATTTTTGTCCCACTGTGCTTTGAAGCACATTGTTGAGAAACTAATCAGCAAGATACCTAGCAGTTCTCTAGTGACATTTCCAATCTAATCACAAACCAAAGCAAATCCAGAAGTTTCATGGGAAGCAAAAAAATTGGTTTTTTTTTTAAAGAATTCCATTAAAAACATAAACAATCTTAAACTCAGATGATCTGGAAAGTTCTCATAAACAGCTACTCCAGAGATGCTTATGCTGACAGCCGTAAAGCCCATCGACTAGGCTTGCTTCAATGAACCAAGTATTGTTTTTATAAAACACAAATGCAGCATCATGTTGGAACTATAGCTGACATTTCTCAGGATAGAGAATCACACTGGAGAAAAGACATTTATTGAGAGACAAACCGCAGTTTCACAACTGGGTTAAACTGCTCTGGGATCATACTGCCAAAAAAAAAAAAAAGGTATTCCCCATTTTTCTTCCATCCGCAGGAGCCGGTGCGGCCACCTGGGGAAATGGCTGGGCTGAGCTCCCGTGGCTGACGTGGGAAGCAGGTAGAGAAACACAACGGGGAAGGCAGAAGCAGAGCTGGGGAGACTTTTGGCAGCAATGAGGCTTAAGATCAGATTAAGCTGTTGGTGAAACTAAGCCCTGAGAAGGCATGTGGGGTTTTAAGATGCAGTAAAAGAGTCATGTTAATAATTTGTTTTCTGTCATTATTTTTGTCCTTTATGTTAGTCCTTTCTTTGAACCTAAATAACGGAAATATTTTTTGAATTGAACAAAATTTACTTACTTATTGTCTTTATTTTGTCTTTCCTGCTGACATCAAGCCTTTGTTTCATGTTGAGCAAAATATTCCACTTAGTGTGTTTCATTTAGGGTGGAAAAACAAAACAACTAAATAATCACTGAAGTTCAAAGGACTGCCCATCCTTTGATGAAGATGAAGCCGGTGTCCTTGTAACCAACAGTTCAGTACTTAAAACTCATCCAGGATGTGGGGTCTTTAGCCTAGTGTTTAAAATATTCACTAGGGGACCGATGCCTTTGGTCTCCTTGCTGCTCTAATTGCTGTTTAGCTATTTATGTTAGGCAGAAAAAGGAGGAACTCAGAACTATTTTGTTCCCATAAAGGTAAATGTCTCAAAGTCAGAGAGTTCCAAAAAGTAACAACATTTTGACAGGCAAGTTATTTTCTCTGATGGCAAGCACAAAATATCCCCTGCTGCATTAGGAAACCAGTGATTAACAGTGAACTAACCCCCATTTTCTAGTCTAAAGACAAGGAGTTGCAGGAATATCAGTCTAACAAGAATATTACCACAGACACGTGTATGGATGTGAGACAAAGGGAGAGTCGGAGCCAATGGGAACAGGCTGCCTTCACAGGCGATGGCAAGCACCGCTATTATCTTATATACAATCCATGTGACTTGTTATCATCATTATGATTCCAATTTCCAGAAGTTACAAAACATTTGTAGGTGCAATACACATATTCCAGGACGTGCCTAGTCTGTACATGAAATGTATGCGTAAGTGCTGTAGTTATATATATATATATATATATATAGGATCAATTATACATTTAATTAGTAATTTGTGAAAGCAATTAAATAATTCTTTAGGCAAATAATATTTGACTACTAGGCTCAGGCTTACTGGACATGCAACTTAGGACATCCTTGAATGAATATTCCGTATTGCCATATGCCATGAAGCATGTTTTGTCCGTTTTTATCTCTGAAGTTTCTCTTTTCTCTAACACTATATAAAATTAAGACTCTGACTAAAGCTTACCTGAGATTTTTATTGAATGAAATCATCTTTTATGAGAGTGGAATTAAATGTAGAACTAAAGTAATTAGAAATCAAATGTAGATCATGCTGTATATTTCATTTAAATAATGTTAATAGAGAAAGTGTCTCTTGTACCCTCTCTCATTAGAAATTGTCTTATGAAAAAAATGCTGTAAACTCTTCCTTAGGGTTTTATGCACATCATGAAGTTTGCTAATGAGTCTCTTACTGAGAGTGAGAACTCCCAATTTCCTTCAAGCCGTATTTTCCCGTCTATTTCATGAATCAAAAAATGTCAGTTACTTCTAGCACTTAAGTATAGCAAATACATTTAGCTGCTGAGCAAGTACCTTCACAAAAATGGAAGACACTGTGACAGAAGAAAAAGTAACTTTCAGTGGAGCTACTTTCCAAGTTATCTGCCCTACATATTTCGCAGTGATGGTAAACACTTATTTAACCCATTGCCCCTTTCCTACTACCTGAAAATACCCCCAGCAAAGTAGATCCCTTATTCCAAATTAATACTAGTCCCCTTTGTATGACTACAAAGGCCATTTGCTGTGGTTCAGACACCAGGATTTACACACAGGCTTTCCGCCTACATTTTCCTAATGAGAACTTCGCAGTTTACTGGGGCTTTGACTGAGATCATCCCAAATATCAAGGAGTGAGTACCATGGAACTTAGCAAAAACAGAGTACTCCCTGGTTTTTTATTGTCACAGACAAAGCCTCTTTACTGTTTGAGTGTCCTCAGGGAATCACCCTGACAGCCGAGTTTTGATTTTGTTGTCCCTCAAGTGATAGAAATGATGTATGTATCTTATATAAAAACTGACGGAGACATTTTGTCACAAAATTTGAAGAAACTATCTTGTAGCTGAAGTCTTACCAGAAACTCAAATTTTCAATATATATATAATTTTCCCATTTGGCTCATTTTTTTTTGATCAGCCACACAAAAAAAAGGCAACAGCAGGATTTTCCAGGTGTTGCCATCTTCTCTTCATCACCTTTGCACTACTGTTGTTACACTGATTTAAAATGTGTCTGATATGTGTGAGTGTTCAGTATCTGTGCCAGTGAAATAAAGGGTCTTTCAATATCCTCCTTTTTTTGCAGGTGATTATATAACATGGCTAGGAAAAAACCCCACCCTTTGACACACACAAAAGCAATTTTTGACTGGGAACTTTATGCTAAGATTTAGCCTGCAGCAGATCTTTCGAAACTGAGCATTTCCATCACAAACAAAAAGCAAAGGATGCAGCAGTTTGAGGGTTACACAGTTAGAGGAAAATGCCTTCCCTTCTTTATACAACCAAAAATGATTTTGCAGTGGTGTCCAGAATTTGCTTCCTATGACGTTTAGTGAACTGAAAACAAAACAAAACAAACAGAAAGACCGAGATACAGATGTTATAAAGCTGTCTACAAGCAAAACCTATTTCCTTTACCCTCCCCCCTAGATAATTGCTCCAATTTTTCCTCCAGCTGAGTTCAGATTATGTTTCTGCCTAACAGATGAGAGAAGCACCATGGTATTGACTATATAACAGACGTTTAATCATATGTTTCCTAGAAGAGATGAGAAAAAAGTCCAGAAACAAAACTCAAATTGCTTAGAAAAAAGTAACTGGCCAAACAGGCTCATGCTCAGCTTTGTGCCTTACGCCAAAGAACGTCCCGATCTAGAAGACGTTTGCAGCAGCCTCACACATTCACAGAAGCAATGCGCCTTGGAAACCGTGGCAAAAAAGCAGATTTGCTGCGACATCGCGCTTTGTCAGCCAGAGAAACCCGTGACACTAAAACCAAGGGGAGAACCTAAGCGCTTACAGCATGAAACCCTTCCCTGATTCGACAGAGAAGGGGCTAAATCCGGAGCTGCATACAGCTGGAAAAGGCACAGGCCAGCAGAGCAGGATGCGGCCCCCACGGCCTTGCAGGTGGCCGGCGTGGAGAGGAGCGCGGCAGCGCTGGCCGGGCAGCGGGGCAGGTTGGGGGGGTCCTGCCAAAGGCCCCCCCCGGGGTGCTGAGACCCCTCCAGCACGCGGTGGGAGGAAGGGAGAGCTGGCAGCGGGTCGGTATGGCCACGGGGATGCCATCCCCCAGGGATTAACCCATACGGCCATATCCTAGGCCTGTCAATCCCAATTTTACAACAGTGGTTTTGGAAGGTTTGGCCAAGGCTCCTGCAGCAATTTTCAGATGTTCACACGGGCAATTTGTTTAGCACATTTGTTACGAGCAAATGATTGCATCCTTGTTCTACCCAGTGGGACTGGATCCAGCTAGAGCCTCCTCTCCCTCAGCTGAGGTAGAAGGCTTGTACCTAGACTGTTAATTTATGACAAAGCATTAATATTTACATTACTCCCTTTTTCCTGAAACATCTTCCCCTTATAATAGCTCCAGAATTAAGTAGCTGCTTTCCTGACACACACGGGCACTTTTATGGACTTTTAAGAGCCACATGCTGATTTAGCCACATGCTAGAGGGCTCTCTCTTTGGGTGAATGTCTGCAGAATTTAAAGACAAAATACCCCAGGCCAGTTTTTAATGCTTTAAAAAAAGTTTTCTACAGATACTATGAGACGCGTGAATGCTGCGGCCTAGGACTACAAACAAAGATATTTCAGACTAGTAGCCATTTTTATCCATTTTCTCAGTTTGTAGAGAAAACTGTATTTTATCCTACGAAGCCGTTTATCATTTTACCCAGCCGAGCCTGCTGTCCCTGGGCAGGCAGCTCACCAGGGCCAACCCTGCGAGCCGCCCCGAGCGAGGGGGGTGCCCTCCAAAAAGCAGCCTGGCCGAAGGCACGAGGTTGTAGACCTGCCTTCGTCTCCAAGGAAGGAAAACAAAACCTTCCTGATTAACAGCCTTCAGGGTTTCTGCAAAAGCAAGAAATGACAGGCAGGATTACGGAGGAAGGGAGAGCGGAAAGGTGGAAGAAAAGAGTGTAAAACGAAAAACATGTTAGGGATGCGTCTGAAAGATGAGCAAAACCAGTGTGCCAGGTGTTCCTAACGAAACAGAAAGATTTGGGACGGAAAGGAGTGTTATAGTCTCAAGCACTCACTTTTCAGGGTGTGGCTCCCTTTGAGAAAATGGGGCTTTTAAAATTAAACGTTACCATGAAGTATTATCACCGACTATACTTTCATATTAGGCATGAAATCAGACATTCAGATGTTAAAATTATTATTATTATAAAATGCTTAATAATATCTCCACTGTACTTAAAGCAGTAAAAAATACACGTTTGGCTTGATTTATTCGCAAAAGATTTCCTGCCGATATGCCCAGAACCACCCACAGGAATGCAAGACTGGAAGTGGACTTCTTGAGTCTCCCAAGATCAGGTTCCCCATCAGGATAAATCCTGTCAGAAATTGATAAACTCCACCTCAAAATAGGCAAGATTTATGCCTCCGTTGCTGCGATGAAAGGCAGCCCCAGTTCCCCCCTCCCCGGGGGCTGGAAGGCATCCAGCTTCCAGATAACGAACATCCCGGACCAGTCCTTGCCTGCTCATGTGCGCGGAAAGCGAGCAGAAGTCTCTTTCAGAAGGGAATAAACATGAGTTTTAAAGCACAGAGAGACTGGGATATGGCCTTTGCTATCGATGAAGTTACCGTTGCCTGACTGGATGGGTGTATGGGTGGATACTGGATGGGTGTATGGGTGGGTAATTAATCTGCAGTGAAACTGGTTGCTGGGAAGCCGTTACCAACTCGCTTTGCTGATGAGAAACGGTGGCTCTACGCCAACATTTAGTTTGGTGGTGAGGATTCATTTATGCAAAAGACACAAAGCCTGTCTATTGTTCGTTTTCGGAAACGTCAGCTTCTGCTCCGTATCAAAAGCCGAAAATTACATTCCTTTTTCATTTTTTTTTATGTAATATTGAATTTTTTGGTTTATGACATGACAAAGGCATTAAAAAATGTTAACATTTATTTCTACGAATAAATGTTAATTAGCATAACTTTTTGAAAAGTTTATATATCCCCTAATAAAAACTTGGTAACTTCAACACAAGGAATAATAACTTCCTTTCCTTCTTTGTTTTTCAAAGTTTAATTATGTGTGACACCCAAAGCTTCTTTTCTTTTTTCAACTGGTTTTAAACCCCCCCCAAATCTAAATCAAAATTAAAATAACATTAAAATTATTAAAAATTGGGTAAGGAAAATCAAAGTATGTAACAGCAGTTTTTAAAGTGTACTACCTATGTTTTCACATGTTTACAAATTGTATACAATATATTTTACATCATTATCTGCAATATATTGTATCAAAAAAATGAAAAAGAAAACATTTCCCATTAAATTAACTATCTGTTCAGTTTCAACCTTTGAGTGAATTCAAATGGCAACGCTAATGCAGTCATTGGAAACTTCAGCTTTTCTTTTCCCAACAGTTTATGATTTTAAATTTGTAACATTAATGGTACAACCAACATACCGTTTGCTTCATTCATGTTCCTGGTTTAGGATGAATTTCTGTCACAAAGCAGCACAAAGAAAGAAAGAAAGCGTACTGACTTTTTAAAAATCTATCTAAGCCTCAGCTTCTCTAATGTTGGAGATACATCATATCTGAAGTTTTCACAGAGCTCTGAGAAGCAGAGATAGCTTTAAAGTTTACTTCCACATCCCTACTTGCCTGATTTCCAGCGTGGCCTAGGTCCAGGGTTTTGACTGAAGCTCATTTCTTAATTTTTAGCTAATTTAAATGCTAATTAGACTAATTTGATGAATAAAACGTGGTAGGAATTCATTAACAACTTTGCTGCTATTGCTTTATGTCTACAGAGAAATTTTCTAAAACAGGACACCAGGGACAGCAGCGCATCTGTTACCAGTGGAACAAGTTGGATTTTTTGCAATACTAAACTTTAGAGTTGGTAATATAGTGCAGAATTACGGAGGAGACGGAGGAGCGATTGTAAATTTTCCAGATCTAGCCCATCCTGGACATAGGCCACCAATGAAGAAGAGGCCTTATGCTGTCCTCAGCCCATCTGCTTCATGGGTTTTGCTCCGAGCTTTATATAAAGAGGAAGAAAACGTGCCATGTCTCTGTCTCTCATTACCTCGTACAGTCGTTCCAGCTGATGCTACAGTTGTTCTGCCTGATGTTAGTGCTGCCCACACACAGAACTCAAACCGTGCCCCTCATCTCCCATACCGTCGGTAGACTTTCACGGTTTTGTTGAGCCCCATGGCATCAGTGAGGCTCCACAGAGGTGGAACAGATAGAAAAATGGATAAGATGATCTCTTTGGAAGAACAGTCTTGGGTTTGTTTTTTTTTGTTTTGGTTTGGGTTTTGGTTTGGGTTTGGTTGCTTTGAGTTTTTTGGGTGGACTTTTTTTTTCCTTTTTATCTGCAGCACGTGCCATTGCCACAGTTAACAAGGTACTTACACAGATGCCAAATTTTCAAGATGTGACTTTGAATCTATTCACAAGCAAAAGTTGCTCTTGGGCTTAATTAGGTCACTGAATTTTAGTCTGAAAAAGACAGAAATGAAGAAGCCCTATGGAGAACTTCCATGGGCCTTTACAAGGGAGAAAAAAGCTTTGCCAAAAACCAAGTGACTTTCTGCAGAGCTGGCAGGTGCCTGTGTTACAGCAGTTTATGTCACAGCTAACTTTCTCTTAAATTATATCCATGTTTCAGATAAATTATATCCATGTTTCATCTACCTTCCTCTCTCAAATTCCCCAGGGCTATTCCTCAGGTAATGCTGATGAAGAAACCTGGCTTCCCTTCACATGTATAGACAACCATACTCAAAGTGGAATACCTTTTCTACTCAACACTACTATTATTTAATGCTGCCCGTCTGCTAGGAAAATACAGTGCACCCCTCCCTGAATAAACAAGGCTGCTGCAGGAATGGCAACGCAGTCAGAAGTGGAATGGTACTATGCAGAAGCCTGCCAAAAGGCACCACTGTAACACAAACCCAACCATTTTTCACAGGGAAAATAAGTTTTCCCTGCTGATCTGACTAGTTGAACTGAAAATACCTTTTCTTTGTGATTTCTTTGTGATTGAGGTCTAAAGCTTGTTCCACTCTAAATCAGCAGTGTTTATGTAGTGCCAGCTCCTCTGATTCCTACCTCATTAACTTCCCCATGGCATCTTAAATTGAGTTTAGAACTTACGAAAACTGGTAGCACTGCAAATTATGAACTTGGTCTATCTCAGTGAATCCTCTATATCTGTCAAAAAGCACCTGTGCCTCATGCTGTTGAGCCTTTCCTAGTCTTCTAGTGTTTCTCAGCCACAATTTACCTGGAGAAGGGGTAAAACTATTTTGTATTTGGTAACCTGGGACTTGTGGCTGAGACTGACAACAAGGAAAGCACTGGTGAAAAAGTTTTGATGCCGGGGGATGTTTGTATATTTACTGGCAGAAAGCATGAACTCATGTTGGTTTTTGTAAGTTTTTTTTATGATACGGAAGCTTTTTGTTCATGGTGGTTCTGGCTTTGTTGACCTGAATGTACTATAAGGAACTGAAAAGGTCTTATAGCATGGCAAAAAGTAAAAAGAAAAGTTTTGCTAAAAAATAATCTGGTTTGCAATCTGATCTCTTCCTGTGTGATCTCACATAGCTGAATTAGTCTGTGATTATTTTAATTTGCACATAGAGCAGCAGCCTCCATGGGGCCATCTAAAAAACCCCCCAGATCTTGAGGAAATATGGATTCAAATCCCTCCTTGCTAAAGATTTTCTGTGATACTCGAAGTGCAATATGTAACTGAGGCAACTCAAAAGCCTGTAAGCGCCTTTCTTCTTCTGAAGATAAATATATTTCATGTATGACTTTTGAGTCCACATATGTATTTAGATACTTAATTCTGATGAAAAAAAAAATCAGTGGCAGATAGAAACCTAAATACAATTGTGGATCTGGGCGTTACTATTTCTTCACCTTAGTTTTCCACCTGTAAATATTACTCTACCTGACAAACGACCTAAAAAGATAAACCTATTACAGATAGTGAGTGCTGTGCTCAAGTATAGCAATGGCGGGGGCCATACAAACATATAATCATTGAAAAGGGGTAGGAAGGCATGTAAAGGAGGTTCATCTGTATTGAGAATACCACTTATCAGTGAAAAAGCTACGAATCAGTTTACCACTATTTTAATTTAGTTCTGCGCTTGTTGCCTTTTTTTTTTTTTTTTAAACTTTTGTTCCTAAATGCTGGAAGTGGATGTAATTAAGTTTACAAGTATTTCAAATGGAGGTCAGTACTCACTTCTACATGTTGACAGGTCTGAATGAGTTTCGCCAAAAGAGTTTCCAGTTCAGTATTCCTCTTAATAAGGTTGGTGAGGTTACTCTCCAAATTTTGCTGTCAAAAAGAAAGAAAAGTACACATTAGCATTTTGAAGAATTTAATGTTTAGGTGAACAGTTGAAAAATGGATATATTTTCAGGATCTGAATTTTGTAATTACACAAGTATGAACATGAGACTAATTTTTATATGCTCCATCAGATGTTTTGTTCATGCATCAAGTATGGCAAGACAAGAGAGCAGAAATGTTCAAAATAAAAGAAAATTCTGGAAAACAGAGTTTCTAAGGGCCTATTAAAAACTAGATTAAGAAATTAGGCTTAGTCGGGCAGGGGGGAGGAGTAAGGAGAAGAGCAGGGAAGCTAAAAATGTTTCACCAGAAAAAGTGGTTTATATTGGCTGAGACCACTTTTTGACTCCTTATTTCCTGCTCTTAGTCATCTGAATTTAAATATCTGAATTTAAAAGCCTGCTGCTAACTGAGATGTCTGAGCATGTGCCCCTTTGGGTCTGTACTTGTAAGGGCCCAGCAGATGGATCAGCATCTGACTGATTTAATTCCCTAGTTCGGTAGAGTTATATTTTTTTTAATAAATAATTCTAAAGAAAAACATCCTTTCTACGCATAAGAATGAAATATCTGCTCACAAATTGTGCCTTCACTAACTGTTCTTCAGAGAGAACTTGTGGCTTGTGTCTGTGTTTACCAACCGATTATGGCTGCAATAAATATCTGCAACTGGGGGAGAGCGGAGCGCTTTCCAGCTTCCAGGTCTGAGGCTGCATCCTGGCCACTGGGCAATTGCATGCGAGATTGGGATCTAACAACACTTTCAGCTTCCCTTCTCCCCTCCGTATCCACAGGAAGGAAATCCAAGCAGATGAGGAGGAGGAGGAGGAGGAGGTCTGCGACGGCCGTGACCTGCACCCTGGTCTGGCTGCCTTGGGACCAGCACCCTGCCGCGCACCGCGGAACTTGCAGCTACCAGCTCCTCCTTTTTTACTAGACATCCCAAGATAGCTACTGTTTTGCATGAAATTCCATCTTCTGGAAGCACACGGGCAGAAAAATGTCCTTTTTTTTTGCATAAAATGCAAAGTTTCCACAGATACAAAAGGAGCGAGCCATTAAAGAGTCCTGACTGTAAACACTCATTTATTTCAGTGACTTCAGGGGCACATATTTCATTCTGAAGAAACCCGGGGACCACTGGCGTGACGAGCTGTTTCTCATAGTTATTCACCTATGCAAGCGTGCGAGACTAGTCCCTTGCTTAGTATTCCTGACAGGCTGACAGTCCCTGCCTTTTAATTGTACTTTGTCCTCCCAGCAGTCCCCAGTACCTAGGAAGTACGGAACAAGAATAGCAGAACCGGGCCCTGCGCTTCTCTCCCCACAAGGGCTGTAGTGTCTCTGCAGAGCTCTCATTAATTTCATCCCTCCTCATCTTTTATTAACGGGCTTTTTTTCTTCACACTACTGCTTTTCCCCCTGATGTATCTATTCCATCGCTTAAGTCCCTCCAGCTACCGTTAACTCATCCTTCCCCCCCCCCCGCTCACCACTTTGCGTCTGTTTGTCTGTCTGTTTTCTGGCCCTGCCTGCCTATTTCGTGCTGGTTTAAAACTTGGTGCCTTGCCCTCCCTTTCTGCAGCCGTGCAGCCTCCTTACTCCTTCTTGCATACGGCTACAAACAAATGAAGCTGGCAGTATTTCGCTGCTGAACCGTACGAACTTTGGCATTTACCAGGGCTGATGCTGTAAACACCGGAGGACCCGTCCGTCCTGTTCCATTAAAGATAGCCCAGGATTTTGATGGCTTTGTGTATGTCACCCTTCCGAGAAGCGTGATGGGTGTTTGAAGTACATAATTTTGGCATTTTCTTCCCAGCACAGCCATGCATATCGTGTATCACAAGCTCTGGCTGTAAAAATACCTTCTACACTGCATTTATTTTATAGCCCGTTAAAACAAAGAGTAACAAGAATGGGCGTTCTTTACCGAACGGTTTGAGCTGTATCTTATATTTCCATAAGCTATACTGTGAACGATCATTTAATTGCAAAGGCATGTTTGCTGTGCTGTTAGATGTCCCTTCGTAGAGCTGAGACTCACATGCAAAGTCAAAATAACATATACAGTTACAGTATCAGATAACCTTTGTCTTTAAAAACCAGTTTGCTAAGGGGATCCAAATGTGCAAATGCTTTTGAAATTATATTTATGTGCCTTATTATTGCTCATATATTCATTTTGTACATGTTCTGATATTTTATACTAAAAGGTTTAAAATGAAAAATGTATATTCTTGATCGAGATTGCCTAATTTAAAATGTATTATGGGACATAATAGATGCTAACAGTTGGGACCTATACAGACCATGAAGAAAAAATGTTCTCAAAGCTGATATGGAACACTGCAGTGATTTTAAATAACCTCAAAGTGTCTTCAACTAAGGCCATTAATACATGAAGAGTAAGTATTTTTCTCTGAAACAGAAATTTATTTACACATAGATTATTATATCCAGGATATTTTCAAATCCTGGATAAAGAACAACATTTTAGAGTAAGTTTCCTATCCAGTGAATATAAACATAAACCCATATATATTATTACGGTTTCACTCAGGTCTCTTGATGTCCTCTGCATTTTCCAACTTTGAAAATGGAAGATAACTACTAAACAGGTGACTTGCCTTACAAAAATTGCACTTAATGCATTCGCATGGTCTAGCTCCTCGCTCTGTCATTTTCATACTGGAAATCCTAGAATTTTGTTTCCATGCAGTTTGGTATGTAAGGGACCGGGGTCTTTTGAAGTCAAGAATTACCAGAATTTTGTTAAAATTTTGTTGAAGAACATCACTTTATGTTAATGCTTTACAAGATAACAAGAACCTGGCAGCTGCTTTCTGAAATTAATGTCAATCTTTCCAGTTTCACTAGGCAAGTACTATATTGCAGCTCTTAAAACTGGCCTGTCTTGAAAGTTTTAAAGGTCATTAAACTCGATTAATTCTTGCGGTATGTTTACCCTGATTTTCTCTTGGCGGTATCTTCCTCTAGTTCTTTCCCCTATTATATTCCCATGCAGACTATGGTACCATTTTGGCTACCAGGTGACAGCAGGTACCAGAAGCAGAGTTCAAGCCCTCTCCTCTTTCTTTACTCCATATAGGGAGAGCCAGAAAGGGCCTGAAAGACATTTAAATTTCCGAAGCAGAAGTCTGCTCACGGACTTTCCAAAGTATCGCAGAATCATTTCGCACCTATACCAGAAAACTTCCTAAGTTGTGTAAAACATCGATGCCAAATTTGGAGCGCTGGCCATCTTGAAAAATTGATGCAGTGCTGTAGACCAGAATTCCTGGGATAGTGAATTGTGGCCAGGTTTTAAGTCTGGAGAAAGCGTGCTCTCACATTATAATGAGTACATGTGAAAACGAGTAGCAGAATAAGCTTATTCAAAGTATCTTCCTTCCTCCCACTTAATCTTCTGCTGCCGTTTCTCTTAGGCGAACAAAATTACAACTGTATTTTTGGAAATGTTCTAGGTAAATCATAATTTCTTAAATATTTGCACCTGCCTTTCCTTATCTTTCTTGTCACTTGCCAATTTTCATGTTATCTATCAAAAACTATCTTAGAAATGCAGGGGTTGGTTTTTAAAAGGACAATAGTTGCTGCGCATTTGCTCTGTGAACAGGGTACACGCATGTTAACTCAGTGTATGCAAACTGCTCTCAAAAAGCAAAAGCCAGGCTGAATGCTTCCTGACATACCAACGCAGACCTAGCCCGAGATCTTGACATTCCATGCGTGCTTTGCAACTGTTTTTACAACATCCAGCATAAAGTGAAAAAAATGCTTACTGTCCATTTAACATGGTCTGACAACTATACAACATAAATATTCCTATGATCTTGGGATAAATCCAAGTAGATGAAATCAGAGACGTGTAATTGAAAAAGACAGTTGAGGATGATGTTTCATTTTGACTCTGCATGCCTATAAAATGATATGATCCCGGGACTGGAGTCTGAAGTTGGAAAAACTAATGCTAAAAATTAGAGGAAGGCAACCCAGGACTGGATGCTTTCTTTAAGCTGCTGTCTGGCTCACGCTGAAGTCACGATCTCGTTGCAGTAACGATTGCGTGAGGCTTGTGCCCCGATTCAAGTGGGAGGTCAGACTAGATGATCATAATGGTCTCTTCTGGCCTTTAAATCTATCGGTCTATGAAAACCAAATGTGAACCCATGCCCTCTGCCAAATTAACAGTCTCACGCAAAGCATTGCTTGTCGAAAATAGGAAGGTAGCACAAACAGATAGTCCTAAGCTACTATATGGATTGGAAATGCTGTCAAAGTAAATTAATGTAAGCTTCTAAAGACGAAAAATGCTGAGCTGTGTGCTCCCGCCTTACGTCACAGCAGAGAAAATAACAACATCCCTGAGATCATCTTCTCAGAGGCATTTTTCTGCTCCATAAAAAACATCTATACAAAGGGCCACAAAATAAAACATACAGCTATCAGCTACAATGAGATTTTAAATTCCATTTGAAGTAAAGCCACTGTCTTTTCTCATTAAAAATATTCTTTTCCCTGCCATTGGTAAATATAAGTATGCATTTGTATTTTCCACTCATGGCTTACTGGAAGGCTTTGAGAACCGGTCCACTGAAACCGCAGCACATGCTAAGACACACACTGTGGGACAGCACTTTGTAAGGACAGCCTTGATCACCATTTACATCAAATCTATCACGATCAAAGCCTTTCGGCTGCAAACATTGCCAGCAGTTTGCATTTCCTTTGCTCCTGCTGTAGAACTGACCAAAGTAAAGCACATTTTGAGGCTACCTCCTGGTTTAAAGAAGGAAACAACTTTGGAGAGCCTTCTGGGCTTATCAGAGCCCTGCACAGTGGAAATTTAGTTCAGTTAATTATATAGGCTTCATGAGAACCACAGCCGCCCTCCCATGATCTTTTTACAAATGGTCAAACTGAAACAGAGGTTATATATTTTCAGATTTGGTTGGTTAAAGCGTGTAACCAAAAGCCCCGCAGTTACACTGCAGTAAAACAGAGACGAGGAATAAAACGCCACAAAGCAGAAGCGTGATCGTATCCTGACTTACTCAAGCTAGCGGTGTTGACGTGGCAGAGCAGTCTTTAGTACATGCAGGCTGGCTAGAGATCATAAATATATTCCCTGTCACTAACGAAGTCCATGCAACCACGTCTTCACTGCAACTGGTTTTTCCTCCTAACTTGAAGACGTTATGCTTGCATGTGCTCCAGTTACATTTCCACCTTGCTGTGGTGACATACCCTATGAACTAGGCCTGCTGCCTACTTGTGTCTAACCTGTTAAAAAAGTTGCCAATCAATTCCAGACGAACTGCCAGAATATCAAGCACAGTTTTGGGCCAGGTTTTGGGTGTATGCGAGTTTAATGTTTCCTTTGGTGTTCTTTATTTAAATGGACATGCCAGGTGCACATGGAAAAACTTAAGCTAATTTTTATTCTATGTACTTGTCCTGAAACAGATGACTACTCTTCCATGGGATACACGTGCTCGACCCTGTATTTCTCCAGCCAGGGAATGGTAACATTTGCAGTTAATAGGAATGATTGACCTCGAGTCTCAAATGTGCAGAGCTTGACAACTGCACTCCACAATTCTACGTGAAAAGAAAAAACAGCTATGATGTTGATACACTCTTGGGGACAAAGATTTTTTTACCTCAAGTGATTACAGTATATCACATGGAAAGACCCATGAGATACTGCACTCTTAATTAATTGTCCAGGACTATTTTTATTAAAAGTGCAACAAAAATAGCTGCACTTGAAGCCACTGTGACTTAAATGATGTTAACTAAGTTGGGTCTATTTGCATATTTCATAGCAATGCTGCTTATTTTTTTATTAACCCTTATTTAAAATGGGACATTGTGAAAATTAAAGGAAATCCAAGCACTTCAGATTCTTGACCCCATCGAATCTTTATTAACTGAGAGGACAACATTCTAGGGAAAACCTGCAATTGCCCTCTCGCTTTTCTGCAAAGCCATGCCCTCAAATATACCGTGGGTGCTTGCCACTTGCAGCCACAGCTCTGCCCTTTGATTTAACTACATTAATCTGCCTTCTGAGTTGCTTTGCTGCAATGCTCTTTAGTTCTCCTTCACTGCTTCTTCTCCCTTCCTCAGAGCATAAGAAAAATTTCACAACTGGGGCTTCCAAGGAAAAAGGACAGGACTAGAGCTGTATATATAGTGCACTATAGCAAAAGGTCTCCTTTGATGTTTCTTTCCCAAACCTAATAATGCACAATATATATACTTAAAAACTATCCTGCCTGTAAAAGGGACCAGGATTACAAAGAACACAGGCCAATAGAACCGACGCTGCTTAGTTATTTTCAGTATTATAAAGTCAAATGGGCATACAAAAAAATGAAAAGAAAATAACATTTTCTTTTAAACAGAGAAAGCAATTTGTTTTCTGAAGGCATTCAAACATGTTATAAGAACTCTGTCCCAGTTTAGACAGTGACAAAACTGACTATATAGGACAAGCAATATTTTTAGTGATTCCCATTTCAATTAAACTATTAGAAGATATCCAAATGTTGGCTTGGCTGGGAACTGGGGGGCTGCTTCAGCCCTATTTCTAGTGAGTCATTAATCAAAGAAGGACCAGAATAATAATCAGGAATCAAGGATCAAGAAAGACTACATTAAGCATTTCACTAAATTAAAAACTAAAACCAGTCTTAAACTGACAGGTGAGTTAATAAAGGTTTGCAAAACTGTAGCTCCATTTGAGGCCGCAACGTATTTGATTTTTTTGGTTTTGGGGGGGTTTTTTTTGCTTCAATGCAGTGGTCCGACTGGAAGCTGAAGTGTTAAAAGAGCACAACAAACACCAGACACTCTGCATTTGAAGCATGTCATTAAAGACTTATTGTGGAGAGCTAGAGGGTTCATAAGCCCATTTTTTTCCCCACGGGCTAATCCAGTACAATAAAGGGGGTTAAGGAGAACTTGAACTGTTGCACAGCCGCCCTGCAGCATCCTGGCTGCATCCACTTCCAACCTCCCAAGACATGGAACGTACTCAAAACCAGGAGTTCAACAAGAGCTCCTGCTCATGAGATGCCTAAACTAATCTTGTGCAAGCAAGATCTGGGAAGTATTCATTCCAAAAACTGAGGTTCTGAGTTTTGCACATAACTAATGACAGACATTTATATGAAGAGAAAGCAAAAAGCTCATCTGAAGAACCACAATTTATGCAGTGTTATTAAAGTCCTGGCTTCTACAGATATCTGCCTAAACATTTCTGAAATTTTGTATTTTATTTAAGAGGTTGTATCATGGAAAAAAATCTGGTTTTAATCAGTCAGTACATACTACTGCATTTTGCGGTTGAGAAATTCCATCTTATCTAACCAGGTATGTATAAAAAGCAATTCAGTATTATGCAAAACTGGCAGGTTAGAAAGGACGGCTAGATAGGCAAGGAGTAGAGGTCAACATGGTGATTTGGTCTGGGTTAGGTAGCAGACCAGTGGAGCTGTCACAAACCTAATTCAGCTCTTTCTGCCGGCCTGGAACAAAGCTGACATCTGAGGCAGCTGCACCCATCTGCATTTATGTTTCTCCATATGGCAAACAGGACTTTGAAGGACCTCTGTAGATTGCCCTCCTGAGGATAATTGTCCATCCAGAGAATGAAGCTGGAAGTCCATCTCCTGGCACAGTTGGAAGGACTGGGACACCCAGGGCACACGCTGGCTTTGTCTGCTACATGTGGCATCTAGCAGTTGGGCTGAACAGACCACCAGCAGTTCTTATTCAAGAGACGGGAGTGACTTTCTGCGCGGTTCCTCCATAGAGAGGCAACAGGCGCATCTGCGAACACAATATATTCCCAGCTGTTGCTCTGGTGGCATATTAGGAGCCATATGGGCACCACTGGTAAGCCCAAGCCAAGCCATAGCACAGCACCTCTTTCGGAAAATGCTGATCCCACTATCCAACAGCACGGTGCATGCGGCAAGTGCCAACCAACCAGTCAACCAGAAAGACCCAACTCTGACTTAGGGCGAATCATACTAAACAAAGCACCACTTACAATTACGTTTTATGATATTTTTTTGTGTGTTTATTAACTCTCCAGGATTTTGCCAAGAAGTATACCATGAGCTAATTCTTCCACTCCGGAGCGCTCTGGTTTTGCACCACTGGAGTCATTGGCGGCTCTGCCTTTTCCTTCCAGTGAATAGGCTCCAGCTGCAAGAGGTTACTCACAATGAAGAAGTTGGCATCTGTCCACTTTAACGCTCATTCTGGCACATGCTCATTACCTTGCTGCCCACAGTTAGAGCTTGGTCTAGACAGAAGTGTAAATCTCCCTGTTTTTTCTTCTCTTCATTTGCTCTGTTTCCTATTCAGTATACTAAACCCCTCTACTATATTGAGTAAATGCCCCAAAAGACGTCTGGCATGGTGAACTTGAGTTACTTACAGTTTTAAGGTTTAGACATGGGATTAAGTACTTTTCTGAAAAGAAGTTTTAAAAAGTCATCTAAAATACTTGCCAATCTTGCCTGATAATATAATTTAGCAGTATTTTTCTGTACAAACCTTTTGACGAAGCACCAGATCTTGATTTTAGGAGTTAGGGAAATAATCAACCTTGATTCAGATTTCAGATACAAAGTTGTTATTGTATTTAAATATTTCACTTTACAAGTTGCTATGGATAAAACCAGAGAATAATGTTAAATAATCTTAGTACAATTACATACTTAGGGACTTATCAAAACAGCGTGATGGTGATGAGCTGAAGTTTAAAGTAAATAGTGAGTATAAACTGCAAGGTACAGGTCATGATTTGGAATCAGATTTTGCTTCACATTTGTCATACTCAGGTGAAGTTTCTGTTCTGACCTGCCTAACCCTTACTGCCAACACTTCGTCAGAGATCAACTCCAGATTTCAAATTCACCAACCAAAAAAAGCCCCTCATCCCAAACCAAAAAGACAGTAACTAAACCAAACCACCAACAACAAAAAAATAGGAGCTTTTGGTTGGACAACCAGGTTCAGGTCTGAGTATAATTTAAATAACAATCCACTGGAAAAATAACCACAACAAAAATAGCACTGCCTTTTTGCCTTGCGTTTGCAACTGATAAATGAAAGAAAAGCATACCAAGGAAATAGTCAGCAGGCAGAAGCATCATCCTCTCTCATTTAATGCACAACACTAAAAGGTGTTCCTCCCCTTACCTCAGCGGCGGACCCAACCCCATTCCCAGACATCCTGATCGCCCTCACCACTCTTACCTCCAAAACACGTACGTATTTTGCCCCTTTTTCTTTGGTCGTGCTGCGACCTGCCCAGCTGCTGCTGCGACGCACCCCTCACCTCCTGCTAGATTTTATGAACCTGAGTTGAGCCCAGTTGCTGGCTCTCGCTTTGCCAGCAGCGCACAGTGCCGAGAGTTTCTGGGTGGAAGGGCTGGAAGTAACTTGGATGCTCCAGAAAATGCTCAGGGGGTGAGGGGTGTGTGCTATAGCCAGGGGAGCACCCAAAGAAGGAATTCCTTTCCTTCCGCTGCTAAGATACTATTTTTTCAGTCCCTACTGGAGCACACGTTCACCCAGATTAAAGTGCAATAATCAGTTCATTGTTAATCCAGCTATCATCTGAGGGACAGATTATTATTTAACAGCCCTCAACAATGTATATGGAAGAGTTAAAAAACCCAACAAGCCAAAAGCAAACGTCCCATGTGGAGGCCACAGCAGACTTGCCTATTTCACTTATTTCAGCATTGCAGATAATTACGGATGTGTTTCATTTTACTAATATGAACTAATCAATTAGTATGAACTAATGAATTGTTCATACTAATATGAGTAATTGCATGAGGATACTTCAAAGTAGTGAATTTTAGCTCAAGAAAGCATGTTCGCAAGTACTTTGGTACTTTATTTTTAGTATGTTCCTATGATAAAAAAATCACTTGTAGCATGCCAAACCATAAACGTAACTCAAGCCAGTTCTACTTCATCAGTACTTGAGGTCCCATCATTATATTCCAAATGTTATTTTCCATTTTTTGCTTTCAGCTTATACACAGCTTGAAAGCATATCCAGGGTAAAACTGCTGTTGGTAACAATTGGTGGATTGTGACAATATCTTTCTAGTATCACCACAGAACTCTGGTCTCTCAAGACATTTAAAACATAACATTAAAAAATAAAAATTAAAAAAAAAAATTTAAAAAATAAAAATTTTTTGTCTGCAAGGCGACAGATCACATCATATGAAATCAAAGGATGTTTTTAGATAAAAAATGTAAATAGAAGCTGAAATACATGCCCCTATAAGATTTCAAACTCGCACTGCACAAACACAGGCTTATCTATCCCTATTTCAATTTCTAGCACATTATTTTGTACTGCAGCTTCCAAGTTGGAACCTTCTCTGTTTTCTTGACATTTCGGATTCTCAGCTGAAAGGCAGAACACTAAGGAAAGATCTACGTGTTCTCTTCATAAGATAACTGGAACAATTAACAGATCTGCATGTTCTACTAGGAAGGAACTTTGAACATTTTACTCATAAAATAAGGACAAGATGCTTTGTCCTTGGCTTTAACATTAAACATCCAAATTTGCATTAGTAAACTTGGTAAATCTGGCATCAGAAAAAAGAGCATTTAATGCATAGAATACCAAATCAATTTTTAAGTACATATATACTAGAATTTCATAAATGCCCAGTTAAGAACAAAATACTTATGAATAACAGAGAATAAAACATCTGAATCCACAGTCCCTTTCCTATAAGAAGACCAAGTGATAGGTATAACCCAACCCCTCTTTAAAACCTTAGAAACTGAAGAAAAATCAAAATAATTTTAAGGTGCCATTTTCCTGTTACCTCTTCTTCCTCCAGAATGCTAAATGCAGAAATGATGATCCTCTAGAGGAACTCATGTGTCAGTAATGAAGCCTCCTAACTTACCTTTGAATGACTTACGAAGAATCTTAGACCCTTTCATCTTATCCAGTCCAGTTTACCTAAATTAGGGATGCAGAACTGAGCTAGTCTTACCTGGCCTGCTGATCATCTTCACATCAGGTGGGCTAACAGTAGGAAAATGTAGAATCAGCCTGCTTGAACCCTCCCATATGGCTTTGGCCACTTTTCTGTAACCATGTACCATGACAGGCACTCAGGTAATAAAAAATAAATGTGCCTACATTTTGGTGAAAAGACTAGAAATTTAGAGAGATGTGCAAATCCAATTATTCCTGGAGAAAGAGAGAGGGAGATCTTAACATTTTATTTGACACGTTTAGATAACATATGACCAATTTATACAGACTTCCTCCGGACAAATTATTCATTTGATTTATCACAGCCTTTGAAGTTTTCCCTACTATCAGGGCTGGCAAATTCTTTCCCCTGAAAACATGAGCCAATGCTCATTATGTAAGTATGCTTTTCATGGCACTTTGGGAAGATATAAAACTTGTAAAGCCCATGAAAATATTTATTTGGGGATTTTAATTAACGAATTTTGATTTTGATCTCAGACAAAGTTTTCTTTGGAGAAAAGACATGGACTTGATTCACCCAGTAAATTACTTCAGGTCTGTATTTTCTACATGCGTTGTTTCTGAGTCAGGCCTACAAACTTTGTGAGAACCAGCTTCTCTTTAGCCAGATAAAACATACACAAACAAGCATGCATTTACATAGGTACCCATACATGCTCTGTAATGTGGAAAAAATAAGTTATGCAATGTGCAAATGGCGTAGAGGAAGAACACAGAGTTTCCTCTGATGTTTCTGTGCATAACCAACAACAGCATTTTGAGGTCACAAAGTACTGGTTGAGGGCTGAGCCTGATTTCATACACTCGACAGTTTTTAAAACACCCCATGAAAATACAGCTCTTTAATGTCCCTTTTTTCTTTTTCCTTGACTGAAGGAGTTAGGCTTGACTGAAGGAGTTAGATCTCTTCTCCCTGAAGAAGGCTCAGGGGGACCTCATCACAGTACTCCTGTACTTAAAGGGCACCCACAAAGAGGACTCTTTCTTCACAAGGAGCCACATGGAGAAGACAAGGGGCAACAGGTACAAGTTGCACTGGGAGACATTTCACCTCCATGTAAGAAAGATATTTTTTACAGTGGGAAAAATCATTTACTGCAACAGCCTCCCCAGCGACATGGTAGAGACCTCATCGCTGGAGGTTTTCAGGATGCAATTGGACAGTCTAGATAACTTCATCTAGGCTCCCTTTCACATGAAAGATTGGACCAGTTCGAGGTCCCTTCCAAACTGGGGTGTTCTATGATTGATGATTTAAGTACTTTTATTAGTCAAAGGGCCGTACCTATAACTGAATCATTCTTCTAAGTGTGGCTCTATGTACATGTGTGCGCATGCATAGGGATGCGTTTTAGCAAATACTCCAGTGAAATCAACCTACAGGTTAGCTT
This sequence comes from Aviceda cuculoides, assembly GCA_035590195.1. Lineage (NCBI taxonomy): Eukaryota > Metazoa > Chordata > Aves > Accipitriformes > Accipitridae > Aviceda > Aviceda cuculoides. The sequence continues at coordinate 16,462,736 of JAVJGG010000058.1, forward strand.
GGGCTCTTGTTCTAGCTCACTGGGCTCCGTGCTTGTATTTGAGCTGATTTGCCCAGTTTGAGCCGATTTCAATTATGCAACTCTTTCCTGATTTTGAACACTACAGGGTCACTACAGTCAAAAGTGAGTTATGTACAGGAGAGGAGAACTGACGTCTCTCTAACTCCTACCAGCCTGGTCCACTCTTTCCTGTATCTTCAGGAGCCCGGAAAGCAAAGACTGGCAACGCTCGTCAACCCTCAGGACGTCAGGCTCCCCCAGAAAGGGGCTTCGATTCCTCCTTTCTGCATACACGCCTGTTTGCCCCGTGCATAAACAGGCAAGTCTGTGAGACGGCCAAAAAAATAGTTGTGCAAATAGCTGAGGGGGTGCCAGGAGGACTATGCCACATATTGCCCGCATAAGTGATGTCGAGAGCTGCTCTATTTTCCCCAACTGCTCTGCTGTTTCTAGAAGCGTACACGTTTTGCTGTTACACTGTGACAGGACAAGCAAGTTGATGTCGGTAAGCCTTTCACTTTGTTGTAACTGTTCATGCAGGATATGGGAATTACACCCGGGAAATTGCATATTCTAGATAATATTATTGAATATTGAAATGACAGCTCCATTAACTTCCATTTTTTTCATTTGTTTCTGCCAGAGTGGTTCCTATTCCACACAACTACAGTACAAAACTAGCTTTTACCCAGGATTTATTAATTAATAAGGACCTTATTCTACTTTATAGTTCAATATCTCGGGGGGGGGGGGGGGGTGGGTTCATAATAATGTATTTGTTCCCAAAGCTAACA